>JAHLJT010009419.1:76485760-76795499 GCA_031308135.1 Acheta domesticus | reverse complement strand
CCACGCGGCACAGTGTGTAATTTTGACGATCTAGGAGGAAAAAAATTAATAACTCTCTTTGAAATGAAATTTCCGTAGTTTTTGGAGGTCTGTTGTGTAAATAATGTCCAAATAAACAAATCTGCTCGTAAAACTTAAATTTTTACAAAATATTTTGTAAAATATTTAGGAAATTTGAATACTTTAATTAGCCCTCATGACAGTATACGTTTTCAAACGCTGAATTGTTTAACTCTATTGGAAATAATATTTGAATTTTACAAAACATACTATGCAAGAAAAAAATGAATGAAAGTATACAAAAATAAAAAGCCGAAAATGAAAAAATGAAAACAAAAATTAAGTGAGAGGAATGTACAACAAAATATTTACAAATTAGTTTGAAACACTACCGCGTCGTATCTTCTGATGGTGATTCTCTAAATATGCCGTCTCTTTTTGCTTATTCCTTCATTCTAATAACACGAAAAGTTATGTTTCACTTTTTGGGGTGTTAGTATAGTTTGGCGCTTATGCTCGATGAATGGATCTGAGCTAATAGCAGCCGGTGGAGCAAATTCATATTTGCGTTGCTCTTGACGTTTTTCTAGTTATTTTTCGCCACTTTCGCTTATTTTCTTCTACTCTCACTTGCCATGTTCGTATTCTGAACGATAAGAAATGTGCAAAATGCACTCAAATTTTTTGTTGCGTATGTGTACATACTGGCGGGTTGAAATATTGATATCCATCATCAAAGCAAGTGACAATGATGCAGGCTTTGAAGAATGGATCTTCGAGCTTTGTTAATTGTAATTCTCCTATTGGAAGAGGCTTCACAGAGCTCTTTATCTATAGCTGCCACATATATTTTTGTCATACTTCCTTGTTTGATTTCAATAGCTATGGATAACTTTTCTGAGCTAGTGATGTCTACAAAAGTTTCAATTGTATGGTTTTAGCTTTAATCCCACAGTACCTTGAAAGACTCATTAGGTCTTCTAGCTCTATTAATTTTTACATTTTTTTGCGATGGACCTGGGACTGCCTTTAACAATTCATCAGGAAGGGTAAGAGTTTCTTGTAGCCAGGATGAATTATATTTCAAGAACGACTCTTTACTTCTTAAGGATTTTTGCAATCCGGTTTCAACTTTTTGACAAATACATCTAACGTAAGACTTAATTTTGTCCAAAAATGCTTTATGAGGTTCTATAATTCCTAATTCACGTAAGAAAACATTTAATACAGCTTCAGATCTCTTATCAATTGAATTTGTTACTCATATATCAAATAACAACCTGCGGGTAACTTGAAGACCCTTTCTGTAAAAATGTATATATAATTCAGATAAGCAGGTATAAGCAGCTAGTCTTTTCACAATTAAGAACCCAAAAGTACTAGTTTTAAAATGTATATGGCCCGAAAGGTGTATAATGGTGTATAATACACTAAAACTCTAGTTGAATTTAGAGAACGTGTAAAACATTCAATATAAATCGCTCACCTTTTCCATTAACTTTTTTAGGCACATCAAAAATAAATACTTAAATTTTATCCACATAAAAATAATCGTAAAAGCATGTAGATTACTAATAGTAAACCCAAAAATCATAGAATGGGACGAGTAGTGTATTCCTACCAAGAGAACTTTACGGACTGAAAACGGCCATTCGGAGCTGAGCGCTGGCGGAGCGGCAATGGACGTCTTTGGACATGCACCATGGAGTCCTTGTGACCTTCAAGAGAAAACTAACAACGTTTCCACATAGTTCAGACATACTACTACACAGAAATAAAACAATTTTGCTATTTCAATTCAGTCGAAAATTGAATTTTTTCCAGCTAGTTGGCCAAAATTACACACTGTGCGATGCCTGATGGAATCAGGGGAACGAAGACCGGAAGTCGGCTGCGACGGAAGGCATGGCGTGTCCGGTAGGAGTCTGCCTGGGGAGCTTTCGCTTGCACAGTGGGTCATTCGGCCATTCCGATCCCGCCCCTCGCCGCAATAGGAGCCTTCGCTTTGTCTCGCGGAGTACGCGACGTGCTAGCAAATGCTCTTTACAACATCGTGATGTAATGCTGGTGCGTCGTACGCGGTAAGCGATATGTACATTTGAAGGTAACCTTGAATCTTTGTATCTCACGAACAATGCATACATTTGTTTGGACCCCTTTTCAGACAAATGGTTAAGTAGCATTTTTGACTGCAAAATAGTTGGAAAAAGAGGAAGACCTGGAATAAAAATCTCGGACGAATGTCAAAAGGTACTAAGCTTCACTGCCTATAGAGATGAAGAGGACAGCCGAGAATAGAATGTCATGGCGACAGCGACAAGACACTTTTTGCCTCTAGAATGATGATATTCGAAATAGAACTGCTAATAATAATAATAATAATAATAATAATAATAATAATAATAATAATAACAACAAAATCACAAAAATCACAAAAATATTTTGTTCGCATGCTTCATCTGAGCACGAGTTATCCCAACGTGAGGTAGAATGTTCTTATCCACGGACGTAATCGAGTCAGGTACCTACAAACTGCTTTCGAGTTAATATATGTTTTCTGTGTGTGTGTGTGTGTGTGCGCGCGCACCTTGTATTATCACTGACTAGGAAACGGAAGAATATAGCATGAAAGAAATACTTTACGACTCGACAATATTTAGATTTTCATTCAAAAGGGCACTATTGACCCATTTGGCACTGTTCAATTTATCTCAATTTAGATGACCAATAGTGGCGATTTTAATTTATGGAATAAGTGCATAATTTTATGACGACGATCCATCGAAAGGGTCTTATTTAAATACAGTTAATAAAAGGATGGCATAAAAAGTTGTTCTCAACACGTCATTTAATTATGCATATCAGGCAATTTCACGAGTATTTCACACGCTTACTTAGCATTGGGGAAGGACACGCTTTATGCGGCTATAAAGAAATGGTGTAATAAAAACAAAGCACCAGAGGACGAGTAACGAAAACTTCGTCACTTTTTTCCACAAGCACCTTTTTCTTGTTTTAGTATGCTCGTTTTAGCCTGTCAAAAAAAACTGCATATAAACTAAATTGCGAATCATATGCAAATGCATTCCGTAGAGTATAATATTTCTACTTTTATATCAACTTTTTCCCCTTAGTTTAGGCCCACCGAATGGAAAACGGAAGTGTTTATGTGACGGGAAAGAACAATACGTGCAGAGTACACACCGAATATATGCCAAGCTCACACGCAAACACAAGCTAGAGGCGCAATCAATAAATCAGGCGAGTATTTCGGCGAGCAATTCCACGCACGCAGTCATTATTTGACAGGTGGAAGCGCGCCGGGGGAGTTAGTAAACCAAACGGCCGTGCGTTTGCGGGGGCGGTGGCTGCGGCACCGATTCGCGGTCAAAGCCGCGGAGCAGCAGTGCAGCTCCGCACTCTGGAATCCGCGCGGTCGCGTAGTTCACCGCCGCGTTGGCGTTGGCGGGCGCGGCCGCGATGGCTGTGGCAATAGCGGTGATGGTAGCTACGGCGATGGTGGTTGAGAGATGGCGGTAATGTGACGACTACGGAGCGGATTTTTCTTTTCACTCTAGAACGGTGTCTTTTAGTACAGAAATTCATTTTATATGATATGATAGCTGTGATGGCAGTGGTTACGGCGGTGATGGCGGCTATGGCGATGGTGGTGGCGATAGCGGTAATGTGATGACTATGGAGCGAATTTTAATGAAATGTAATTTTTTCTTTAACTTTTGAACGGTGTCTTTTGGTACAGAAATTCATTTTATGTCATGACGAAAAGAAATGACGCATTTTTAGCGACTTCATCAATTATAAAATCATTTTAATGGTACTTGCCTCAAATATATTTACGAGATAGAAGAAATGTTCTTCACGAAATTCCTGAGGAGCCTATTAAATTTATTCGCTCAGAAATTGTAATGTCAGCTGTTTTGAGTTTGTAATTACGATTTCGGTGACGCCTTCAGCGCCACTGACGGTTCGGCGGATTTCACGATAAGTAAAGGCAAATATTTCCTGCTCCAGTCCAAACCAAAAGTTTACAAGCTGAGTTCACTTGAACGAAAGAAAGAAGCCTCGATTACATCATTGGTAGCATATCGGCCTCTGTGACATATCTGAAAACTTTAGTGTTCATCTGATCTGGTTTTAATCAAATCTTTTACATTTTTCTTTACTCTTAGGTCATTTTTAAAACATTTTAAGAGCACTTTATTGATCATTTTTGATGATGTTTTAGGTCATCAAAATCCGCTCCCTAGAGATGACTATGGCGGTGATTGCGGTGACTATGGCGGTAGCGGTGGGGTAAAGGCGGTAGCGGTGGAGTGAAGGCCGGTAGCGAAGGGGTGAAGGCGGAGAGAGGAGGCGGTGGTGTGAGAGGTGGCGTAGATGTGGGCGGAGGCTCAGTTAGCAATGACAGAAGAGGATGATGCAAACTGATCGGTATGGCAAACAATAACAGCAGGTTGGGAGATGGAAAACTGAAGTTATGTCGAAATTAAAAATGTAAATTTGCACACTAATGAAGAACTTACTTTTGTTCATACATCCTTGAACGCTACGATGTTAAAGAATTAAAAATTCTTATAATTTAAAACCTAATCTAGTTTCCAATTAATAGATGTGACTAGTTATTTTACAAAATTTATTCCTGCTAGCACTTTTCCCAAATAGGTCTGGTAGTATAGACATTACTTTTTCATTAGTCCGTTTCTTTTAGAGGATTCATTTCCAATCCAAAGAACGAGATAACAAATGACTCCAATGTCCAGAAACATTTTCTCCATACTCTACGCATTATACACTAGTGAAATCTCTGCTCATTAGAGCTGAAATGTGTAATAATGTAGGATTATTATGAATTGTGGAAGACGAAAACTAAGAGGATTCGCACCGTGGTAAGTGGATTAGTTAACTTTCTTTTTTTACTCCAATTCGGCCAACTAAACTTCGTGAATTGGTAAATTTATTATTCTTTTCAGTAGTTTATTCTGCTGCTCTCTCCTTACTTATGATAATATCTTTCGCCTGTAGTAATGTCTCTTCGAAATCCTTGTACGTTTGTAATTTATTTCATCTCCTCTAAAGTTTTTTGAATTCTGTAAACCACGTCATTTGGGGCTTTCAGATTTTTGTCAAACAAATTGAATAAGGTCTTTGATAACCTTTTGCTGTCCGTTCTCTTAAGTGGCCATAAAATATAATTCTTCGCTCTTTGTGCTTTCTTTTTAAAAATTTCAAATCTTACTTTACGAGAAAATGCTGCAGGCTTCGAGATCTGTAGGAGGGGCACAAAAAAGGCGCCACCTTCGCAGGCACTGCATGGGACAACTGGCAGCGCGTTAGTGGGCCTTTGGTGAGCCGGAACGGCCTTTCAGTCACGGTGGTTGGCGCTCTCCGGCGGCGGCCGCGAGGGAGCGACACTGTATCAGCGGCTGCGGCAGCGGACGGCGCAGTCTGCCCGAAAATGGGCCGAAATGCGAACGGAAGGAGCAAAGTTGTGAAAGCCAACCGTTCGCAACAAGCATTTATTATCTTAGCGTACCGCCTCTGGTGGGTATTTTCAATTGTTTTTTTATTTGTGATCGCATCAAGAACATATAAATGCTACATTCATACATAAACTTTGATATGAACAGTGCATTAGATTTTTAAGTATTAACTATAAGGACTGTCAGGTTGTAATAGAAACGAAGATGGTATATTGTCTTTTGCCTGACGAGGTACAAAAATAATGCTGAAAAACAAATATCTGGGTGTGAACAAACAAAAATGTGTTTACTTCTAAACGCAAACATTTCCAGTTTTTTAAATTGTAAAATTCATAGAATATGGACAAGAAAGGATTACTTCAGCACGCGCGCTGACGTGTGAGATAACTGTTATACAAGAGTGTTACTTACCAGCGATAGACTGACGTAATTGCCATCAGCAGTCATTTGCAGGCATTGCAATCATTTAATGCCAACGATAAATCAGTCGCATACATTTTTTTTCACGCGTTTACATAAATGGTCTGAGTGCAACGATTGTGATGCAATGCAAGGAGGACTGAAACGAACAATGTTCTTTATTCTGATAGTAAATATTTCTGTGGATTGCAATCAGTGATTTCTCCCTAAGGAAAAAAAAACAACTAAGAAAGTGAACATAAAACTAAAAGAAGGAAATAAAATAAATGGTACTTAATATATGACGTACTTAAGAAGTCCCTCAGGTCGGCAGCAAACTAGCTTTCTGTGAGGAGGTATCGATTTCGACTACCGGCCAGGAAAAAATGCGTTTCAGTATGTGGAGCAGTACGATAAAATTATGTGATGTGATAATATTTCATTAGAAAAAAAATGTTGCCATTATTTCTGCCCCAATCCTCATATCTTCCATAATTTTTTTCTCAAAAAAAGGCATGAATATTGTCAAAAATATCATCTCCAGGACAATTATTATAAATTATATGTTTAGTTTTATTCCAGATTGTTTTAGTTTTTGTCTTAGTATTACACCTGTATTATTCATTCGGACGTCAACTACGTGATTTATATCTGTTCTGTTATGTAATTGATGAAAGTCATCTTGAAGGAAATTATTATACTCTACATTTAATTTATTTTTCAGTTTTGTAAAGCGTATGTTATAAATTAAAATCCTGATAAATTCTCCAGCATAGGCGCAGCACAGTTTGTAATTCGCTAAAACTAAATTTTAAAAAAGCTAAGATCGTACACGTTAAACATCGTACACGTTAAACATCGTACACGTTAAACATCGAACACGGTAAACATCGTACACGGTAAACATCGTACACGGTAAACATCGTACACGGTAAACATCGTACACGGTAAACATCGTACACGGTAAACATCGTACACGGTAAACATCGTACACGGTAAACATCGTACACGGTAAACATCGTACACGGTAAACATCGTACACGGTAAACATCGTACACGGTAAACATCGTACACGGTAAACATCGTACACGGTAAACATCGTACACGTTCAACTTTTTTAAAAATTCTATAGGTAGAAATCTGAGCAAAAACGTTGCGTATGCTTTTGGTATCATTTGGGCCCTGTGTGCGGCTGTATAGTGGTGATGTCGGAGGCGGCGCTCGTGAGCCGGGATTTACGACCCATTGTCCTGTGGGCGGCGGTGCACGCTGCTGTGCGGAGCGGTGCGGCGCACGGTAGCCCCGGCGCACGTGCTCCTCAGCAGCTCCCAACCTCTGCCCGCCCCCGCCTCTATGGAAAGCAGGGGGCGAATTGGAAATTATCTCCAAAGGAGGGACGTTCAAACATTTCAAAAACAAACTAGAGAAGACCCAGAAATTAATTTTCCAGCAACTAGGGACGAGATGTGTAGTGTGCAGAATGAATGTAAATAAATGTTACAAACTTCTAGAGCAGTGTTGTCAAGGTCGTTGCCTCGAGCAGGAGTCCGTGGTCCGAGTGCCACGACGAAATCGCTCATCCTCGCAGTTCATAACCCCGCCACCAGAGACAACGCCATCTCTATTGTAAAACGGCGGGGGTTACTAATAGTTTCCTTTCCCGACGCTAGTTGCGCAGAGAAGCTCGTGGCATGCTACGGTGCCACGACGCACGCCACAGCCACCAGTAAAGGGACCTTGACACCACTGTTCTAGAGAATGTAGGGGGTCGAAGATGATCACTTTGGCCATTGAATATTTGAGATATCTCATACTGAAGTTACATATGAGCCTTGATAGGCAAACTAATCATGTTCTGACGTTTGAAAGGGACACGAAATCTCTTACTGACTCATAAAGTGAACCCGCCACACCAGTGCAAAACGTTGTCTACCTTTCAGAAGCAAATGGCACACGTGTAACTTCATCATGAGTTCCCACATTATACAGTGGCAAAAAGGTAATCTTCAACCTCTTACATTCCCTAGTAACCTAGAACATAAAAACAAATTCTGAGACACCTGTTCACACAAGATGCCTGTTCCTACATGTGGCTTGTGACATATCTTGAAAGTAGACGCGATGTCCAATTTAGCGGACCCAATGAACATGCCTTTTTTGCCTTGTCACTGACGTCTTTCCCGTTTTCCTTGATTTGGATACCTTGGTTTGAATATTTCGAAGTATGGATATCATAAGCGAGGCACCTTAATTGCGTCATTGACTGGGATACATTAGGGAGTTTTTACCACCTCGAACGTTAGGAACTATCGATCTTCTGCGCATGCGCAGATGCACTAAAGTGATGTGAAACTTGAACTGCGCATGAGAAGAAGATCGATAGTGCTTCACGTTCGAGGTGGCAAAAATCCCCTTTTATTACGATTTCGATTACCTGGGACAGAAGGGGACAACCAACTGTCGTGGAGCCCCGGCTTCACCCTCTTCAAATCTTATCCTGAATGTACACCTTAAGAATCGATTTTAGCGTTTCGTTTTGTGGATCGATTCCGGAGCTTCAGCGAATGTACGCATGTGCAGTATTGCTCTGAAGTCCATAGGTGTAATCCGTAGCGTAAATCCGCTCTAAGGTGTCTCATCATCTCAATCATAAGGATTTGCTGTAAGGAATCAGAAGGATTTGCTGTACGGTCCTCGTTACATAAAGGCAACGTGGAGATGATTCAGCAACTTTGTTTTACAAACAAGCGAAATTTTTTCTACCACGTGCTTTAGAATAGAACACATTGCTTTGCAGAAATTCAAAGATATATTCCAATCGTGGGGAGATAAACAGTGTTATTCTGATTTATTACATTACATTCCTGTGATTTAGTCGAAGGTTCAAAACCGTATCTTTTCCTCACTAACTTATAACTTCGTCTCTAACGCAACAACGCCTCTTTTATCTTGTCTCTCCGGTCTTCTCCAAGTTACCACATATTTAACATTTATCTTATTTAAAAGTACCTATCGCACATGCACAGACCTTTATTTATCTTAACATTTTTTTTTTATTTTCAGTCATCATAATATGTTTATGATGGTGCGTATGTTTCGTCAATCATCGTAAGTATTTCTGTGAGAGTTCTGAGTTAACGAGCCGCACAGAAATTCACGAGCCGTGTAGCGAGGAGGATGTGAAAAGACAAAAGCGATTATTTTCAAACATGACATTAATGATAGGCTCACACAAAACGAAATTTGTAATGACACTAGTCAAAATCACACGAGTGAAATGGACCATTGCAGATATATCACGAAATCTCACGAATCCTTCAAAATTATTACATCTTAGCACTCATCATATTATATTATTACTTAATTATAGTATATCACATTTTAAGGCTATTATTACATACGAAGAACTCTTAAGATTTGCAATTTTGGAGCAAACGATAGCTCTTTATGGGAATCAGATTCGAGAACTTTCAAGATTAGACTAAACTCTTAATAAAGGCTGCTCTGCCACCACACCATCGCCCCAGCTCCCGCCCGGAAGCAGAGTGTTGCCGTGGGAATCGACAGCGGCGTGAAAGGCTGCAAAGCTGTCGCTCCCACCGCCTGCACTCCTTCGCTGGGGTCGCGCTACTCTTGCGTTCGAACGCATTTCTTATGGCGCTGCGTTCGCCGGGTTAGCACAGTCCGATGGCTTTTACGCAATTTCAGAAGCACAATGCGGAAGTGTACATTCATATTTGAGCATTCTCTTTTCATATTGGAAAGGTAATTAAAACGACTTATTTCCTTCTTGCGATGATAGTGTTTACGCTAAAATCACATTTAGAAACACAGAACATATTGAGTATAATTATTGAGTAACGTGTATATCTTAATTTTACACTGAATATCATGATCTTTATATCAGCCTGTATTATCCTCATATTAGAATCGTAGATATGTGTAAAAGAATAGATCATACGCCTCATGAATTAATGAACACTTTCCTACCAAGTACATTACAAAACTCGAGACTATCTCAATGTATCGACTACTATCTCAATGTATTTCGTCTCCGTTCTCTTACACTTACGATTACTTAGGTGCGGCAAGACTCCAAAATAAACAAGCCTAATCATTGGTGTCAATTTCAAATCTATATCTAAAGTTACGTATTTTATGCAAGCTAGACACGCCCTTTTAGGAGGGCTTTGGAATAATTGTTCACAGTTCATTGTGGATAATTTTCCAAATTTCAGACGAAAAGCGATCTAGCATGCGGAAAAATGACTAATTCACAAAGAGAATGAAGTTGACAGAGCTTCTAAAATATCCATAACAGTAGAAATCTGCGATAAACTGATGCTAGTGTTCGGTACTCATCATTTGAAAGCACGCGAGGTAAACATTTGTTAGGGAATTTTTTCTGCTTTATGTGTTTGCCAGTTTTCTCTCGCATATTTTTTGCACGAAAGGTAATAATGGTAAAACATTAAATTGGAATGGCTAAAAATTAGAACCTTTGAGCTGCCCTGTTGTAAGGAGGTCTGAAGAGGGCAACTTATGCGGAAGTTTATTTTTTTTTAAAAAAAAATTGTCATTATCCTTTGCGCACTTCGGCGATGTCAAATATGTTTTTTAATTATAAATGTTGGTTTCTTTGGTAGTTATGTAATCGAGATTGGTACGTAATGACCATGAATCCATGATGACTCATCGCTTGTATGTATTTTTTACGAACGTTTCATTAAAAGTTATAATAATAAGATTTTTATTAAGAATTGTGAAATATTTTGTGAAATCAAGGGATAATAGTCAGAGCGGTAGTGTCAATTTGCAATAACTTTAACTATACTGCACATGTATCTGCGCATTTAAGTAAGAATTATTTTCACATTTCTTATCACCCATGTACTTTTGATTGTCGTAAAAAATAAACCACTATCCAGAAAAAATTGAACGAATACTTAAACAATTCAAACCGTATTGTAGCATTGACACAAAGGTTTCTAAAACCATCAACTGTAAGTAAAAAAGGCTGAAACTGATACATGAATTTGAATGACCGATTGGCAGTTTCAAACTCATTGCTCTGCATGGGTTGTTTAATCTTTTCCATCAATGAATCAGTACTATTAATAGAGAAGATCTATTCAAAATGTTCAAGACATTGATGACATCTGAATGAAGGCCGGATAATACTGTAAATCTTTCAGTTTGCGGTTCTACGACCGCAGAATAGTAAATATGTCCGAGAATTTCACTTATATAGAGATTAATTGAAGTACATTTTAAATCCCACATATTCACCATCGTTATAAAGGTCATCTCAAAACTATTAGTAGAAGAGAGATATAAGCATTTAAGACAATATCAGATAGGCGGAGTAATTAATGTACACTTTATTCGCTTGAGTATCTGGCATATCTTGGGATATCATGGATATCTGAACGAACGACGAGAAACGAACCTATGTATTTCATTTCTCTCCCTGTTCCATTTTCACAAACATTTATCATTCACGTCGCCTCTCACTGATCATTATCATTTTCCCTAGACCTCCTCGTGAACATGAGAGATGTGGAATTCCGATCTGCAACCGTATTGCCCATAATAAGTCCTTAAGCAAATAAAACATCCACTCCAGCACAACAATACAACTGCAGAGTATACATCGGCACAAGCAGTACTTTCCCGCCACAACACAGAAGACTTGTACCGTCGCCGCGCACGGAGCGCAGTTCCCGCGGCCTCGAACCGACGCGGCGCCACTCCCACCAACGCAACCGTTATCACTAGGGAGGGGAATTTCATGCCCTAAAGTCTTCGAATATGCTTTTAAAAATAGGCATTTTTGACCTAAAAATACTCAAATATGCAGTTTATATGCTATTAAAATTAATAATATTTCATTTCCTGCATTAACCTTTCTTGGTAAAATTTAGGAGAAGTGTAAAGAAAAGGTATGTTTTTGTGCAAACAGAATATAAACTACCTTACATCGCGGAAGAAATAATTAAAGGAAATAATCACCTTAGTGAAGTACACTGTATGTCTTGTATTGCTTCTGTCTGGTTTAAAAATAATATATCAAGAAATATCCTACATTTGCACAAGTATTTTATCAACTGTAGAAAAGAAAAAAAAAACTCAAACTGTGACTAGCTCTTTGCAATCTATGAACGCTCACAAATAAATAGATCGTATGAAAAATTGAAACGTTTCAGAGGGAAGTCTCTATTTTAACGAAATATGCAATATATACCCCTATAATTACACGAATATGCACCAGCAAAACCTGCCAATTATGCACTAACATATTAATGTCCAGTTCTAACCAAATGTCTAGAAATTTCACTTACTAGCTATGCCCTGAAGTAAAGGACAAAAATATGCGAAATCATAGAAATCCGCTCCCCAGTTATCATCACCGCTACCACAATCGATGGTGGATGTAACTGCCACCGACATCGTCACCCCCGCCCAGTGCTTCAGAGAGAAAAAGAAAAACGGAAAAGGAATAACTTTTACATACGAGTCGCGTCACTTGAACCCGTTGACAACATGTAAGTTTGGGACAGTCCTCACTTTTGAATATGTCATCAAAGTATCAAACTTTACAATGACGGATTCAATATTAAATTCTTAATTTTTTTTAAAAAATGGAAACAAAAAAACTTCTCAAGTGACAAATTATGCCATAAGATACGAGGGCGCAAATTGGACTTAAAATATAACGATTAAAAATGCATTCCACAACCTCCACTACCAACGCAACCGTTATCACTACCACCATCAATAGTCAATGGCGTAACCGCCACCGTCATCCCCGCCCAGTGTCTCAGAGAGAAAAAGGAACACGGAAAATGAAAAAATTTTATATATGGGTCGCGTCACTTGTTTCAAAATTCACAATGACGAATTCAACAGCAAATGCTAAAACAAAACAAAAAAACAAAACAAAAAAACAAAACAAAATCGCAAGTGACAAATTATACTATAAGATATTGGGGAGGCAAATTGGACACAAAAATATAACAATTAAAATTAATTTTTCATGTACTACCTATTCTTCTGTCGGTGTTTTATTGTCGATAGAGAATTTTGAATTAGTCATTCAAACGAAAATGAAAACCAAATAATTTTAAAAATTTGTTTTAAAAATTGAACTGTTTTCTCTGAAATATCTTCTCTGTGTTTGTTATGCGTAGATTACAAATAATTTCACTATAACTAAAACAGTTATGTAATTAAAAGACTAATACATTTCTTGCTATGATATGTCCAGACCCAACGCAACAGGAATATTCTTACATTAAACTGGAAAACACCTGAAATCTTGTTCACTTGTTATTTCAGTTATTTGGAGTATTTGCGAAACTTTGTAAGAAACAATGAAAATTAAAAGTGGGTTAAATGTGAAGCAATTATCGAGCAAAAGACGGTTGCAGCATTCGATTTTAAATCAATAACACACTGGTGGCCATTAGTTTAGCACAGTGATACAGTTGTCAGCAACCCTAAACCGTATGCCACCTTGAATTCGAGAATGAGATATTGAATTTCTCTGCTTTTCTTTCAACGCGAGCTACCGCGCGGCGGCGTTCCCCCGGAAGAAGTGCTCGGCGCCGGCAAACACGTGGGGCGATCCCTGGGGAAATACACGGGGATCTCGCCTCGCGCTCCGCCCCGCCTCCCTCTCTCGGCTTCCTTCCTCCCCCGCTCGGCCCAGACTGGCTCCGCTCCGCAATACACAGCCCACAGCCCCTGCTCTGCCATGTACCGACCGCCCCGCAAAGCCGTACAGGCGTGCGGCGGCAGTTCGTGCCAACATTGCCGGTGTGTCTGCAGTATCTTTGACCACGAGGTCCTACGGTTCATGCCCCGACCGGATTTTGGCGGAGGGAGGGAGCGGGCGGTGGGAGGGACCGGCCGGTGGGAGGGAGCGGGCGGTGGAAGGGAGCGGGTGGAGGGATGGAGCGGGTGGCGGGAGGGAGGGAGCGGGCGGCGGGAGGGAGGGAGCGGGCGGCGGGAGGGTGGGAGCGGACGGTGGGAGGCAGGGAGCGGGCGGTGGGAGGGAGCGGGCGGAGGGAGGGAGCGGGCGGGGGGGAGGGAGCGGGCGGAGGGAGGGAGGAAGGGGGAGGGAGGAGAAGGGAGGGGAGAGGAGGGAGAGGGAAGGGAGGGAGGGAGGGAAAGGAAGGGGATGGGAGGGAGGGGGAGGAAGAGGGAGGGGAGGGAGAGGGAGGAAGAGGGAGGGGAGGGAGAGAGAGGGCTGGCGGGCGGAGGGAGGGAGAGGGCGGGCGGGCGGAGGGAGGGAGAGGGCGGGCGGGCGGAGGGAGGGTGTGGGCGGAGGGAGGGTGTGGGCGGAGGGAGGGTGTGGGCGGAGGGAGGGTGTGGGCGGAGGGGGCGGAGGGAGGGTGTGGGCGGAGGGGGCGGAGGGAGGGTGTGGGCGGAGGGGGCGGAGGGAGCGTGTGGGCGGAGGGCGCGGGCGGAGGGACTGAGCCGAGAAGCTGGAATTCTATTGGCACGCGCCACACTCGCTACTGAAGTAATGTTGCTTCTTACCACGAAGAGTAAGACGTAAAGAAGAGTAAGAGTAAAGGCAGGAGAAAACATTCCCATTACGTTAATGCAGCATGTTCGTGTACGTCGCGCTTTTCACTTTCTCAGTACCATTGCTGAATACAAAGCATATTTTTATATTTTAATTAAATCATGTTGCAGTCTCCACTTCGTGCATAAATTTGTTCTGAGGGTCTACTCTCCGCGGTCGATGCTTTACGAGTTGGATGTATCTCGCCACCCACGAAACGTCACTTTAGCAATTTAGGTGATCCAATGACTTGATGACTTAAATTATATGGCAATGGCCTGTAAAATTCGCTGTGTATTTCAAGAATACCTAGAAACGTGTGTCATGCTAGAATTTTTGTATTTTCAGTTGTGTATCTTGCAGTTCCTTCAGTATTGAAATTCATCCCCCTCTTGAGAAACCCTCCTCCCCACAACGGAGATAGATTATTGGGGGTGGAGGACTAATTTGGTTGGAGATTCAAATCCCTCCCAATCGGACGGCAGCGGCAGTATTCTCGTTAGTATTCTGGTAGTACGTAGCAATTTCCGCAAACATGTGTTGCAGAAGAAATATACTATAAAAGAAATGTGGAATAACTCCGAATGCAATCTACAGACCTCACGTTTTGTTCTTCGCTATATACACACAGAATCTAGTAGGTACAAATTTCTGGTAGAATTCTCTAGAGTATTCTTCCATTGACTGATGACTAACAAAGCATTTGTTTTTGCTGAAGTGACACAACTTAAGGAAAATCAATTGATCGTTCTTGAGAACTTTCCCATATAATTTCATATATTTGGAAAATTTTGGAAGGTTCACTCAGTACTTTCGTGCTTTTTGTGTATATATCTATAATACTCGAAGAAAAAACTAGGTACGCATACATTTATTGGCGCCTTATTGAAAAGGGTAAACAACCTGCATCTGAAATGTTAACAATATTATCATATGTGCTATTATTTGGATAAAATCAAAATAAACATTTCCTTTAATATGCTTGAACGAAACACTTTTCACAGTCATGAAACTTCAGTGATGTTGCTCCACTCACAAGCAGCGCAACCTTGATTTTTATGGAGGGAGGGGGGGTAGGCCGACCGATGTTTTCTTAGAAAGAATTTTTATTTTTACACCGAGTTTACAACGTTCTTTTTGTTAATTTTCGAAACTACTCTCACAAAATTTATTATGTGAAGTGTTTATTGGATTCTGTTCATTCTGCTAAAACAAATATTCTGCGATAATCCTTTAAAATGCAAAATTTTAATACGAATAATTGTGAATGTAGATTCTCCCCACCTTTTCTTTTACATACAATGAAGAAGCAGGCAAAGTGCCATTTATTTCACGTTTACAGTGTATCAATGTATCATTACGAAGTCCTCATTGTAACTGCTATGAATTCCAGCTTTATTCCTACAAAACTCCATCGAGTGCTACCAAATCAATTTAGCGCGCATTCATCACCCGACAATTTATTTTCCAGCAAATAATGGAATTTTCTTGCCCTATTTCGACATTCAGTCGATTAACCGCAGCGAAGCAAAAAGAGGTAATAATCAGCCCCGCGCTCTCGTTCCGACCAAAGCTCTGAGAGACCCCCGCAGCGCCAGGCGGCGAGAGGGGGAGGCGATGCAGGGACGACGGACGGAAGGAAGGAAGGAGGAAGGGAAGGAAGGATGGACGGAGGGAAGGAGGATTGACGGAGGGAAGGAAGGAAGGACGGAAGGAAGGAAGGAAGGGAGGAAGGAGGATGGGAGAAAGGAGGAAGGGAAGGAAGGATGGACGGAGGGAAGGAAGGATGGACGGAGGGAAGGAGTATGGACGGAGGGAAGGAGGATGGACGGAGGGAAGGAGGACGGAGGGACGAATGAAAGGAGGATGGAGGGACGGAGGATGGAGGGACGGAAGAAAAGAGGACAGAGGGAAGGAGGGCGCAGGGAAGGCAGTAGAGGCGGTGTGAGAGAGGGAGAGAGATGGAGAGGAAGGCGCGAGGGCGGGGCGCTGTACTGGCGGAGGTGCAACAAAGAACGGGAACTCGGCCCAGAAACGGAACAGCGCCCCGGCCGGGCCGGGCCGGGCCGGCCGATTCAGGCACGCTGGCTCAATGGCGCACGGATTCAATGGGACACTGGGGCGCCCCGCTGCGCTGGCGCTGATATTCCGCCGCGCGGCCACCTGCTCCACTACGCTATTGTATCCTCACCGTGTTCTATTGGCACATAGAAATTAATAGTTCCTTGCCTTTCAAAATCTATGTACGTAACATGTCATCATTAAAATACCGAATGTGACAGGGAGCAATGGCATATCCAAAATATAAACAAGTCGTTTATTTGTCAGCTATTTTGTGGGATCTTTCTATCATACGTTTTACTCTTTGTTTTTAGAACAACCATTTATTAATTTCTAATTAATATCATTAGGGATAGACCAACTCTTCGTAATAACAACTAGCGCTTTTTGCGTAGGTGAAATTTTAATTTAGTAAATACATGAGGGATTTTCTACAAGAAACATATTTTGAGATATTTCATCACGGGTTTCCTTACAATTCGGTCTATCTTCTGCGACATTTTCTTTCCGCAAGTGCCAAACACATTGAAAGATATAAGATAGGGAAAAATCATAAATGTATTACTATGCACGTCTATGGTATAAAATTTTTTGTGCCTCCTGAAAAACCTTCAATTTGACGTTGGTTCTTGTCAAAAAACTCTTCCATTTTGTTTCTTATTCCCCTTTTTCACTACTTGAAAAATTGTGAACTATGGGGGTTATCTATTGTCATTTCCATTATTTTCGTATCTACATAAGAAAAAGACTACTTGTAACAATTATACAGCTCCAAGAGAATTGGTGCTGATCCAAAAGTCTTTCAGGGAGAGATATTTAAAATGGAAATACTGCTGTGGATGTGATAAGATTTATACTATAGATCTCATTCACAACCACAGTAATGTTGAAAAAATTTAGTAAAATTACCACAAAAACGAATGTTAAAGGGAGGTCCCCCCTACACCTTATATTCAACACGGCAACAGAACCAACTGAAAGATGCTGGCACAAAACCCTTTCTTTGTTAGCAAACGCTTGCGCCCTAGGAATACCACCACTGAAAAAAACACTTTGCGATTACAGATTTTTTCTCCCCAAAATTGTTCAAATGTAACTAAACTCCCTTCCCGAGGACATTTTCATTAAAATAATTCATTATTTACAGTATTGAAAGTACCGACAATTATAGGAGTTTTTAATATTATTAAAATATTTTTATATTACTCAACGAATGATAGGAAAGTTAGTGCTTTGCCACGTGAATGATAATGATAAGAGTAAAAAATTGGATCCCACTTTACTCCTTTTAAAGACATATTTGATGTCATTCAGAAAGTAAACCCAATAACTTCACATCTTTTACCTCATGTTCTATTAAAAATAGAACTTCGTGCAACATCCTCCGTTCCGTTCAAATTAGTCAAAGAGTATTGTAATTATAGTTATAATTTTATAAAGAATGTTAGAACTGCGCTAAACAATGTTGTATGACTGAAATTTAAAACATTTAAAATATATAAAAGCCAGGTAATAATCTGATTAGCAAACCTCCAAAAACCAAGAAATTTGGACTTACGCGTAATTTGGGTTAAGGATTCTCCTCGCACACCATTGTGTTCTTACCTGAAACAAAATAAGAATGTGTGAATGTCAGAGCTATGATAATCAACAACAAATACAAGAAAATGATGGAAGGAAACATATTCTGAATTAGATTTTTCAAAGAACAGAGAAATCGAAATCACTGGATTATTGCTTAATGAATAAAAGTCCTCATAAATTAAATTCTTCGAAATTTCCCATGAGGTCTTTTACATTGTCTGGCAGGAATAAAAAACATTACTAACCTAGATAGCTCGGTAGTAGTTCGAATGTGCTCCCGATATACTGTTTTCCAACATAACCTGGTATATTTCTTTCATTCATTTGAAAGATGATTACAATCTGAATGCTTAATTCTAAAATCAAAAGAATTTATTGAGATCTTATTTAAGACTTAAAAATTCTCATAGATTGACGAAATATTAGTACTGAGAGTGAGAGAGATGCTAAGATGATTTTCATGAGCGTATTATATTTTGCATTCCTGAATTACATCAGACGAGAGATGAGTATTTCGGGTTCATAAAAAAAATAGCATTAATAGTTATAATGACACTGAAGCACATCAGAAACCTTCAAATTTTAAACTCTTTTATAAAGATAAGGGAATAAAATACTCATAATTATGCAAGAGCAGTTAAACGTTATGTTAATTCTTGGTTTGCGTATGACATCATTTTCAACGATAACTTTATTTAAAAAAAATTAACTTCCTATGAATGAAAGGTATTAAGAATTCATATTATTTCTAATAAAACCAGTACTTATTTACTGAAATTTCTGGACAGAAATTTCGAAAAATATTACGAAACCAGCTTCACGCTTTGAAATGTCTTTAATATGTTTACAAACATCAAGATGTTAAGTGAAGGTAAAAGAGAGCGTGCAAATATATGCAAGACCTCGAAATACCTTTCACGCGCACGTGCCGGAACATCTAGGGAAATGAGTAATTTCATTCTTACGCACTAGAATGAAGCAATGGCGGAAAGACAGATCTTGCAATAAAGGATCCTTTATCTGATCACACTTTTGTTATGCAGCTTGAAAGACGAAAATAATTGTCTGTGTAAGAATTCTGAATCATCTAAATTAGTAATGTCAATATAAAGAGTCGTCACTGATTGCACTTAAAAACAACGAATTCTCCCTTCTTGTGCCTCTAAAAATAGAGCTCCTTATTAAGCCATAATATCTCCGCGTCATCAGTAGCACATTATAAAGCTAAAAAACATTTTCTTGTTTTCCGAAATGCAATATATAAGCTACATTTAACTTCAGAATTTAGAGACATTAGTGTATTCCTGATCTTTCGTCTAGAGTGTGCTTTACTTACAAATACTCCATGTATGAGTCGGAGACGGATCAAGAGGGTATGTGCTTCTATGGACCAAGAATGTTTCGATTCACCTTTCCTTCTCTACCACTCGATTGTCTGATGTTTTCAGGCACGTCCACGGCTATGGCCAATTGTCCCGTTAGTGTAGTGAATATTTTGTTGCTGAAAGTGGCGGTGTTCCTCTTCCCATGAGGGATAATGACAGTGTCACAGACCTACACGTCGGAATTGCGTGGCATTTCCCCTCCACGTATCTCCTCCAGCGGGGCACTGCCACAGGCGGGAAAAGCTGTAGGCTTCCAACTGGTCTCCAAACATACGAGGTGTGTATGTGGTAGTGTAATAGATGGAAGTATAGGCGTGTGTACGGAAAGTGAGAGGGCAGGAGAAGGAAGAGGAAGGAAAGATCGCGCACGGTCCGTGGCCCGTTTGTTATGTTACGGCTCCGGCATTACCCTGGAGAAAACACGGAAAAGTAACAATGAGAGCAGCTGATGGCTAGAATTCTACTCCAGAAAGCGGCTGCATTCGACCTAGCAGTGTAGGTATGAGTCGAAAACCCGCCACCGTCGGGATTCGAACATATGACCTCCCAGGCTGTGTCGCTGCAGACAGCGGCAATGTGGGCTCGGAGCTTAACTCAGCTCGAATTACATTGTTGCATAATGTAATAAAAACCTATTGTAAAATGTTATATCTTTTTTATATTACGAAATATAATTTACAACCACCGCAGATGCAACTTTTTGATAAGAATGCACTTGCTTCCGTCCTTTCAGACATTTTCTGGCCTATTCTTGTTATTAAGCACTTTGGAATTCCTTGAATAGAATTAACATTACTATGAATATGATCATGCTGAATGTTAATATTCCACCGGATACGAATAATATCTCCGTTTTTCTTTGTTCCTGCTACACAAGTTATTTCTACGTCGCAAGATGTGCCCACTATTTTCCTGCTAACGTTTCGAAGAAGTCGCGTATTCGAGTTTTTCAGCTGTCCCAATTTCTTCATCCTACTTCGAACGTCCCACGTTTGTCGTCGTATAGGCCAGTTTCATCTCTTCCATTTTCGTCATGTGGTAGGCCCATCCTTTACATATTAGACCACGCCATCGCTTGCCTAATTTCATTTGTTCACGATTCTCTATATAGTTTTTTTCTGAAGGAAATACTTCATGAATGTTTTTATTGAGTGCTTATTTATTTTATTTATTAAATTTTATGACAACGTTGCACTGCGCTACATATACACATGCCGAACATGAAATTAAAAACATTACTAAACAATAATTATGACAAATTCACGATTACAAATATTTTCACAAAACTGTTTAATTACATTTTTATAACAAATATATTGAGTTATTAATATAAGTTACAAAATTAAAACATTAAATGAACAAATACAGTGTTTTTCTACAGAGTTCAACCATTCACCAGCGTTTTATATGGAATCATATCTGTATGGATATAAGGTCTCTGAGAACATATAATTGCTTAATATACTTCCCAACTCCTCCCCCCAAAAAGTCAGGCAAGAACATCGAGAACACACCATCAAACCAAAGCCAGCCGACTGCGCCTGTTTCTTTCACGCTAGATTCGACGTGACAGAAGTAAGCCACTTATTAAGGCGGCTCCACATAGGTATTCGCCGAGCAGTGAGCTACTGCTCGCCCAATCCCGAACAGCTGATGTGTTAGGCGAATGTTCGCTTCCTTTGTTGTGTCCAAAAGACAGACACTCGATGGATGGAGCGAACACCGAATATTCGTCGCTCGGCAAATAGCAACATCCACACTAATCGCGATTCGGCGAGCGGTTGCTCGCTACTGGCCGAATACCGAATATGTGGAGCCGCTTTAGGACCAAGTATCTCCATTTTGCCGGCCGGGTGACGCAGGGACTTTAGGCTCTACGCCCACGCACAAAGTTCCTCCGAAGGCGGTTCAAATCCATGGCATGGATGTTTTCAGTTGTGTGGAGGTGAAGTGTGCATTTCCAGTACAACACGTGTCTCTGAGTCAGTTTGCTTTCCCTAATTTCTTTCCCTATCCTGCGAACTAGCAGTCTCAGATGTACGAGAAAGTATGGGCTGTTGTCGCACCACTAGTTCGTATTTGGTATTATTATCGAGAATAATCCTTTGCGTTTATTGTAATTCCTTGCTGAAGTTATTATTTTGTTATTTAATACATGCAATAATGCATTTACCCCATGTTTCTGTGTTCAAAAAATTTAGTTTCTAATGGATGCATCCAAGACTTATCAGATACATACTAAAATGTGAGGGTGAAAACACCAACAACAATACTTAAAAAGTAACGCATATACACACAGTGACAGATAAGAATAAGAAAGGAACCTGTAAAGACAATGAATAAGAAATAATGCATGCGCAGGAAAAGTGACCAAAATCTCAAAACTCTCCTTTGGGAATACGAAAAGCAAGATTCATGCGCAGACAAGGCAGGAATTTTCTCGCGACGCGGGGCCTTTGAGAAAGTACAAGAGCGAGTGCTCTTCAGATGGAGAGCGCACTCCAAGAGAACTGGAACGTCGGCGGCGACGGGCAAGGGGCGCAGGGGAGGGGCGAGGCCGGGGGCGGCACGGGCGCAGATGCACAGTGGACACAAATCGCTAGAGTTGAAAGCTGCGGCAGGGAATGTTTTGCCAGGTTTCACTCATAATTCTCTACTAACACTACCGCGGAATCCTGATATTTCAAAAAGCCGCTTTTTTGTTATTTAATTTTTTTGTTTTTTTAATTAATATTTTTTTGTTTTTTAATTAATATTTTTTTGTTTTTTAATTAATATTTTTTGTTTTTAATTAATATTTTTTGTTTTTAATTAATATTTTTTTGTTTTTTAATTAATATTTTTTGTTTTTAATTAATATTTTTTGTTTTTAATTCATATTTTTTGTTTTTCAATTAATATTTTTTGTTTTTCAATTAATATTTTTTGTTTTTCAATTAATATTTTTGTTTTTCAATTAATATTTTTTGTTTTTCAATTAATATTTTTTTGTTTTTCAATTAATGTTTTTTGTTTTTCAATTAATGTTTTTGTTTTTTAATTAATATTTTCATTACACTGAGAAATTCATAGGGTTCTGCCAAAAACGTCGAACTGTTACGTTAATTGTGAAATGCTTTAAAGGACTTGCCATTTGATAGTAAATAATTTCTTAATTCTGCAATACTGCGATCTCGGACAGAGAGTCCTCAAAAATGAAGTTTTCTGATAAATAAGGATGTGCCTTGGTACCACAGAATTACTCATAAGAGTGAAAAACGAGCAACTTTTAAATGTAATAATTCGTTTCTTTAAAAATATAAATATAAAAAGTAAAAAAGATACGTCTGTAAAGCAGAGTGGAACTTCACTAATGTATGTTCAGTATCATTCAGTCTGTGTACGATAAGGCACTATGGCATTCGGTGCCGCATCTCACCCTGGAAAAAAATTGCTACTGGTTTTTGAGAGTTTGGTCACATTTCCTGCAGATACATTACTTCTCCATTCATTTTCTTTTTTTCAGTTCCTTTATTCTTCTTAGTGTGTGCTTCTTAACTCTTGTTTTTCTCGCCCTCAGTTTTTAGAAAATAATATTTTGTGATTTCCATTCACACATTTCAAGCACCACATTTATGGTAATACGCTGAAAATGTAACGCAAAAAGCACAAAATGAATGGTTTCGTTCTTGTCAACGTTAATGTTCATGTTGAGAAATGTACGAATGCCACTTCTTTATTAGCTCCCTCTTTTCATGGCGAGAATGGTGAGAAATGGCGGAATGTCATTTGCACCAATGTTTCCCTTTTTCACTGTGAGACATTTCTGAATGCTACTTGAAGCAAGTCGCCGAAACACACACTTAAAGAAATGAATTACTTTTCACTCTGCTGTGGCGAATCCCATGTTTACGAATACATTAGTTCCGAATGGCAACTTTTTTGAGCGGCTATTTTTATATCATTTTGTACGAATGATTGCAGTTGAAAGTTCATGTTCGCGGTACATATTCAACAAAACGTTTTAAGATCACCAGGTTTTAACAATTAATTTTATTACCACTTACGATATAATTACG
Source organism: Acheta domesticus (assembly GCA_031308135.1). Lineage (NCBI taxonomy): Eukaryota > Metazoa > Arthropoda > Insecta > Orthoptera > Gryllidae > Acheta > Acheta domesticus. The sequence goes on along the minus strand of JAHLJT010009419.1, from coordinate 76,771,939 downwards.
TTACTTTCGATGTTTATATGAACGAACTTTTTATTTTCAATTCATTTTCGTTACTTCACAGGTTAAGCTCTCGGTGGCTCGTTGGTTAGCGCGCTCGCTTTCCACGGCGCAATCCCGGATTAGATTACCGGCCGGGGCAAAATAACTGGGCGCTTTCCTTACACATGTCCCAGTATCTATCGCAGTGTGACGATGAGAATGGCCACCCTAAGGTTATGAAGTTACGAGTACTATATAGTGAAGGGATGTCTTCGTGCTAACCACACGGACGCATTATCCCATGGCTGAGAAGCTGGGGATCACCGCTGGTCGGCTATCGCCCGTAGTGGGTTGTCGAGCCATAGGTCAGAACTACAAATTTACTGTCGCGGCACATATCGACAAAAAAATCGCAACTTTTAAGACCACCAGGTTTTGAACTATACATTTTATTACCATTTAGGCATACAACTACGCTACTTTCGATGCACGTTTAGCATGAACGAACTTATTCTTTCACTACTTCTTTTCGTTACTTGACAGTTTATTTTCTCTCGTGTTTATTTTTTAGTACACTTGCTCTCGTACATTATTCCTTCTTCTTTTTCTTTTTTCTTTGCTACTTCTAAGCTATTCGGGCCCAGTGTGCAACGTGGGAGCGACAGGCGACCTGAACACCTCGCGGTATCGCACGGTGAGGCGGTGCGCGGGCAGAAAAAAATGAGATTGTCACGTGCGCACACGAGGCGCCGCACTGAGCGGCTCACGGGGATCGTACAGTTTCCCGACGGACTCTTCCCCGCGCTCCGACGCTCTCTGTTTAGTGTTCGACAAGAAGTAAAACGCGCTTTCCTTGCGCAAGTAAGTGTTGAGTTGGGGAGAACATGCTTTCTCCTTCCTTGACGTCAGTTGAGGCGATGATGGAAATGTTTCTGAAATGTGTGAAAGTATTTTAGAATTATAGTTTTCTTTGGCAATTTATGATGAAATGTTTCTTTTTGAAGCTAGAGTCATAAATACAATATGTAATTTTCCATATAAATAATTAAATTCAAATCGTATTTCAGTCTTGATTGGGCACCTATTATCACGGTTATTCAGAAAGAGAGAAAATGTCCTGTCTAATTTTTCTCACGTTTTGGAGAAGTGTTTATAGAAATTAGAGTGTTCCAGATCATTACCACAAAATACACGCAAAAACGTATAAAGCACCATCTCTAATCTTCATGTTTATTCTCTAACAATACGATTTTGACCCTATACGGATAACGTCGACTCCTGGTCCTACAATGATCGATTAGAAAACGTAACACGAATTTCCTTCAAAGGAAGAATTTATCTTTTAACGTGAGGAGGGGAAGGTCACGGTTTATACTCTCAAAACAATATTACAAGTATTATATCAAGTTCTGGAGATCGAAGTAATTTCGTCAACAGGCAAAACGTAGACTGCAATAAATTACTGCTCTCTACAAGTGGTTTAGCACAGTGGGTTTAATTCCCGATAGACTTTTGATGTTACTTATCCGTTTATTTTGCTTTTCTGCTTGCAAAATACTTTTTCAACAAGGTTAAGGTGTATGTGTGGTATAGGTGCTGAAGGACGGGGGCATCATTTAGTAACTCCGGTCCCGATTGAATGCTCATTTCGTTTTTCCAGGGCGCGACAAGTAGTGGTAATCAGTCCCGTAAGTAGTAGTGTGTGTAATATGCTGGCAGGTTATGGTGTTCCTTCGACTCAGGGAATATGAAATTCGGCGGCGTCCTACACGTCGGCTTGCGGGGTTATCTTCCTCCTATTTGCCTATCCGATTGTGTCACCACCAGCGGGGCACCGCCCCGCTCACAAGATCTGGTCACCCGTCACCTGTGATAAGAGTAGAGCATATGTATGTGTGTGTGTGTGTGTGTGTCTAAATGGCAAGTGGAACAGACAAGGATAAGAAAAAAGATTACGCGCGGTTCGTGCCCGTCTGTTCGCGAACTGCTTCGACATTCGCATGTAATCTATCGGAGAAAACACGCAAAGCGACCGATCAGAGCAGTCGACAGCTGGAATTCCTCTCCAGAGAGCAATTGATTTCGCCCTACATGATTCTGCAGCTAAGTGCGGGCAGTCCTGTCATCCCGGATCTTGATTTCCTCATCTTCACACCCAAGCCCTTCGACCTGCGTGCCTGGCTAGGCGGCGGTCCTCTTCTCGGAGCGCTTGAGCCTCCCGCTGACGAAGCGCCAGCGCCAGCCTCGTGACCAGCTGGGCGGTGGAGGCGGCGGCGGTGGAGGCGGTCGCCGCTGCAGAGCGTGAACGGGCGCTCGAGCAGTTCCGGATGAATCAGCGCGTCGCGTCCACTCCCCAAAGGCGCACCTGCTCGGCCGCCGCCCACGCCGCCCACGCGCGGCCTTCGCACGACCGCCCCACTCAGCCACCGCCACCGCCGCCGCCGCCGCCGCCGTCACCACCGTCGTCACCGTCACCACTGTAGTCACTGTAGTCACTGTGGTCACTGTAGTCACTGTGGTCACTGTAGCCACCGTCGCCACTGGCGCCACCCAAAGGAGAGAGGGCACTGCATTGATTTCGAACGCGTCCACTCTTGAAGTCGTCAGTCCCGTAAGTGTAGGGCGTGCTTTATCCCGGAAGGTGGAGTTCCTCCCTAGCTAAACGTGAGATCCGGCGCCGACCTACATGTCGGTTTCCAAGGTTATCCTCCTCTAGGTATCTCCATCCAGCAGGGTGCCGCTCTAGCCACGACAGGTTCTGTATCGCACGTCGTGTCTGTAGAACTGGTACAGTTAGAGTTAGTGTAAGTGTGTGTGTGTGTGGGCGCGCGCGCGTGTGTATGGGCGCGCACGTATGTGTGTATGTGAGCGTGAAAGGAGAGAGGAGGGAACAAGGATGAGAAAGTAAAGATCGTAAGATCAGGAGCGCGCGGTCTACGCTCCGTTTGTTAGGGTACAGTTCCGCAGTTCGTCTGTATTGAGCAGAGAAACGTCGGGAATCTATCACTTAGAGCAACCACTAACGGCAACGATGCCATTGAGCTATCGTAGTTCGTATGTCAATGTGAGAATAATTGATACATTTGAGGTCAAGAATATCTAGTACCGTCCTATATTATATTTGTCCTGTTCCTTCGGTTCTATTCAAGTCCCCCAGCCTCCGTACATTTCCACTGACGATTGTCACAGTGCGGAAGAATTTTTTGGATACTCCACCCTTTATGCAGCTATTTTTGTACTTTAATCGTCCGTAGATTTGAAGTTTCTCGAACTAGCTCGGAAAAAACTTTTTACCACTGTAGTTAGGTAAAAATGCACAGAGCTGATGCGTAGTAATACGCAAAATGTGTTGACAAGATTCCAATGATCTCCTTATCACCAATGATCAATAAACGACAATAATATTTATGGGACAACATGAAAGTGTATGTATTCACATGAGAAGAAAGTAGTTTGTAATCGCTTTATTAGAATACACAAATGGCCACTGTAACAAGTATACACAATAACTGATAGGCCTCGGTCGAAATATGAATGTTTTTGATCTTTTGTCACTTGCTCTACACATTTCGGCCTTAAACATGAACTACCACTTGGTCCAATGAAATAACGATGACGTTACGACTATGTCGCATTTTTCTTACGATGAAACCTTATCCTACCGTTACTCCCTCTATCTCATCTAGTATTATTCATAACTTGATATGTCTCTACTTCAGTACATATCCGCTTCAGTTTTTTATTTTTTGACCAGTGACGAATATTCTTAAACTTTCTTTAAAACTGACAGTAAGTCAAAACGTAAAAGCACACAGCTCAGCATTTTAAAACAAATCAGCAAAGCTGGTGTTTCAAAATATATCTTTGAATATAAATTATGAGTCATATACACTTAAATTTGAAGTTATTTTAAATCAATGTAAACACAAGAGCGTTTTTACGAATAACAGAGAGACTGCCTGTTCGCCACGATGTTAATAGTGGAAGCAAATGGAAATTATTTCTCGCAAGTCTGTCACACAAGTTGCGAGAAGAGTCTCGGCGACATTCGCAAGACAAGATTTCTATCATGATGGAAGCAAGAGGCCCAAGAGGCCCACGGAAAGAAGAATATTAATTTCACCACCAAATAAATAATAGTTTAAGAATACTGGGATGAATTTTAAATGATACATTCCGTTTTTGCGTATAACGTTTTCTACAAAACTGAAAGTACTCAAAATGCATAGTTTTAACTAGCTTAAACCTCAGTCGATTTAACTATTAGTTCCAGAAAGATTTGAAGAATAAATTAAAATATTTTTGCGCAATTAAATACTTTTCAATATCGACATGGTTTTCACGGTGACCGATTGTGGTGATACAAGCTTAATATTTGAGAGATAAAAAGTAAATTAATAAATTACAGGAAAATTTTAAGAACAATTGAATTAATGTTTGTGTTTAGCGATTACATAATTCTAAATTACGAAACATTTGTGATTACGATTGTATTTGTGCCATCTTTACAGCTTAAGTGTTATAGTTTTAAGTGTTCGCAAGGGCGTTGAAGGGTTGGAGACTTAAATGTAATGTTTATATTTTTTGGATACTTCCAAATTATTGAATTTCAATGACTCTACGGTTCAGGGGGAGATTTAGCTATTAAGTTAACATGTTGTAACCGAATTTCGCGAAGTGTTCCATAAAAATGATCTCCGCAGAATCCATTTGATCTTGAATGTTCATTTATAGAAGAGAAGAAGGCATATACGAGTAGAAGTGGAAGAAGACGGGACATTCTTGGCGACTGTGGCATCAGCCACAAAGCGTACGTGGCAGAGACGACTGAAGGAGGGGAAGAAAGGTCATTCGGGAATATCTAATCGTTATTTAATAGAATTTAACAGTCCCAGGACTTTGTGCAGATGTAGCTCTTTGGCGAGTTTAGTGGAGGGAAGAGAGAGTCAAGTAACAGCAGTGTTTACTTTGTGCTTGTTAGTACAACCAACAAGACTCCCTGACGATAACAGCATGGCTAGCGGTGCTTAGCCGACTTCGAAAGATCTACATTACAGATTCCATTCATGAAATACAATGGCTGTGTTTGGTATTACCCAGTTTAGGAAACCGACACAGAATTAGGGCCTTCGAAGCTTTGAATAATACGAAGATTAATCTTCTTTTAAATTTCTTCTTTATCATCATCATCATCATCATCATTCCCAAAGCGCAGAGGACTGCCCGGACATGCATTGTTCATTCTTCTCAAGAAGTAAACGAGAATAGTGACAAAAATGTCTGAAAGTAGTCTAATCTAATGAAATAAAGGCAAAATATGTAATTCATCAAGTCACTCTTTTCCAGGGAAATTTTATTTGAATACACGCAGTTTCTTAAGCAAATTCAGTTTATCCAACAATTTCTTCAGAATATTAAACATTACAGGCACATGACTTCAAGAATTCGCAAGGCAATGTGTACTTAACATAGTATGCACAATGTGAAAGAGGAAAGTTGTTTTATTTACACTTTCATAAAAGGAGGTCATCTAGACATCTAGATATTTTCAGAATTTTTTGTAGAATTACATTTGTCACAGGAAATGACGAATGTACATTTGTCAATAACAAATACACATTCATAAAGCAATATTAGTAATTTGATTTTCCTTTCAGTCTGATCATTGAGACTAGTATTCATAATTCAAGTTTGGTGAATACAGAAAAACAATAGTGCTGCAAAACAGGAAAAAGTTGCAGGAGTCGGTTTCAAATGTCGAGGGAGTACACCAGATGAGAAATACGAGATAACTCAATGGAACCCAAAATATTACTCATACAAAGTATTCTAGAATGAAATTACAAATGAGCAAAGTTCATTCACTTGAGTTGAGAAAACACGGAAACTTATCAAGAGTCTGGGTGAACAGGAATTCCCAACCATGACTTGGGGATAATAATCCATGGTGATAATAATTAGGGTTCGACTTTAAGAATTAACACAATGTAGTATAAATAACAATTATCCAGTCTCACATTATGCACAGTTTATATCGTTTTTGAAAACGTTGATCTTTTCTTAATTTGTCTAGATATTTGATTATACATTTACTACAATTTATTAATAACCTAATTAGACAACTAAAATTATCAAATATGTATTCGTTTTGTACAGTTAAACCTAGTCATCGACACATTTAACGTCATTTCTTGCTTTTAGCCATTATTATTCTATGATTCATGACTTCCACGTCATCGTACTCTTAATATATCGTTGAACATGTCGTTTGGAGAGCTGGTCATCTCTGAAGAAGTCGATCTCCTAAAGAGGTATTGAGATATCGTTCTGATTCACGAGAAGGCATCAATCATGTTGCATCACAGTTATGTTAACTGGATCCCGTTGTGAGGTTATTACACCATGATCAATTTTACTCCTGACATAGATTACGAATTTTAATATTTATTATGATCGTTTTGTTTGAAAATCATAAATAACTCGAAAAAATACAGAAGAAAGAAAAATAAAAAGTCATATTATCGAGATTACAATTTTTAATAGGAAAGGAAATGCGCACATCTTCAATGATAAAGTTAATTTACGAGATGCACACTCAGTGATATTTGCATTTTGATACTTCCGAAAATTAGAGGTGTCAGTTTGTAAACTTCACTTTATTGTGCAGGAATATGTGTTTAATGCATGCTACTTGGACTTTGTTGTAGACCCACTGTTGGAATTTTTTTCTAAAACATGTTTGTTTCTGTAATGTTCTAACAAACTATTAACAAACGTTTGTAGTTAGATTATTTCGTTTCTATAAAAGATTTCCACAATATAGCAGCTGGCGCCTCAGAGCTCACAAAAAGGATTGCAATCCTTAACGAAATAACCCAAAACAATAAAATATCAGTATTCTGCCCAGATGAGACAAACTTCACCAAAAATGGTATGCGTTATGAAGTGATATCTGCTGAGGGAGCCAAAGCCTTCAAATGAACTGTATTTATCTTCGCTATGAGGATTTGTAGAAGTACTGGTTAATTTCGGTGTAACAACTTTACGATCCTGTTGAATTTTATAACATTTAAATTTGTATTTTTATTGCACTCACGCTAGCATTTTAGGTCCAAAGTGACTACGTAATCTTTGAATATGAACACTTTTTATTAAATCCGTTTTGTTCTTCCTTGGCCTTAAACTGCAATATTTATCTCAATTGGTCTTTGAATCCTGTAAAATGTAAAAACTGTGTTAAATATGTTCCTGTATATATTAATAGCTTTTCCAAACGTCACTTGCTGGAAAAAAGTTGTCGAAAACTCCTTTCATATCCCTTAAACTGAATCGGATTTATGTGAATAAAGAATTATGGTCTCATGACTACAACTGAATGGGTCGCGAAAACAGTCCTAACCCACTTTTCACATATCTAAAGCAGAGATCTTAGCAATTCGACAAAAAACAGACTTATAACCCAAATGCAGTACAAACATTTTCACAGAACCGTGTATACAAACAACAACAACAACACAAAAAACAACAAGTTTATACACAGAAGTGTGGGTTATGTTGTCATGGCCCCTTTAATATATCTACAAATGGCGAAGCAGCTTCACTAATTACCAGAAGTCAGAGCTATGGTCATTAATGGGCTATTATCTACAGTGGGGTCATCCATCCCGATTTTCGAAATCCGACTGGTCATTAAAACTCGATTTTCATTTTCGAAGAGTTTTAATATTCAATATACATTTAATATTCAATATTGAGAAATATAAATACAATAATAATAAAACAACCACAGGAGTTGACACAGTTTAATGTCTCGCAGAATCTATAATATTCGGCAATTTATGGTCTCCCCCGCGAAAAAAACTACAAATAATTATAACAGTTTCGTGAGTATTTTTTATGTATTGTGTTAAAATATTTCGTTAAACATTTTCATTGAAAGACAACCAAAATTAGGAGGAAATGAAAATATTAAATTACACACCTCAAATTGAGGCATCATGATAAATCGGTATTTGTAGTTCTCGTTTCGTTTCCCAACTTCCTGCAAGGAACCCTTTGAAGTGCGCAGGTGGGGCTTGAGTATCTTCCAGGATCAAATATAAACATTAGAAGAAACTTTATGTATTTTAGGAGAGGCTGCGTAAGCAATGAATGGGATCCGCGGCGCGCCGTCTGTCGTGTCCCCAAACAATCTGTGGCCGCTCGCCCACTCGCCAGCCTAAATTTAGGCCTAAGTCACAATAGCCGCTACTCATACACCAACGAATTCATGCAACATTTTTCCACAATCAAACCGTACATGATAAACATGTCACAGGTCGTTAATACAATATTTTATTTTAATTACGTACTAATTAAAAATTCATTTGGAATATTTTTTCTGAAATTGAGGAGAAAGTGAGATTTTATTATTATTATTATTATTATTATTATTATTATTATTATTATTATTATTATTATTTTATTATTATTATTGATTAATGGAATGATGAATGAATTTATCGTTTATTGACCTAGGAAAATCTTAGAACACCCATGTAATTTTAAAAAAAATTGACCTGACTATTTCACGAACGGATGCCTTTATGAAAATATAATTCTGCGTAGTATAGGGATAAGAAAAGGATTAATTCACTTGGAGTCATTAAGATAAATTCGGAAAATTGAAAATGAATGATGCCTACATTAAGACGTGAAATGAAAATTATAAAACGATTTATGTCGTTTAATTGTAAAAATGTTAAGCGATTTTATTAATTTCTTTACACGCTTATCATGCTTTCACCTAATGATTTCACAAGTGGAATAATAATAATGTTAGAAAGTAAGATGCAGAAAAAAATAATTTCTCAGTTCATTAACTATATTTTACTTCCAGAGTTATGTTAATCACTGAATACCGTGAACGTGAAATATTTGCAATTATGACTAAGACACTGAAGAAAGTTAAGAAACTTTCTATCTTATGGCAGTTTTTAATAATTCATTATTAATATAGCAATAAAATTAAAAGTAAAACGTCAATCACATTGTAATGAAGAAAACGTCTTATGTAGAGGTTCGTCTGAAAATTAGGTAATTAAAAATTAAGTAATTTATATTAAAAATTCTTTTGAATTGTCGAGAGAATAATATGTGCACGTACACAGACATAATTAGTGCTGGAGAGATTCCAGTTTGAACTATATGTAAATCAAATTATTGTCACTGCAGAAAATTAAATTGTCATGGCGGATTCTGGAAATCTTGATTTCGGTCGGCATCACCAGGGTTGAATTCATTAGGAAATTCTCATTCTGCGGAGCCTACGAACTCTGAGAATAGAATACACAATGAGGGCGGCGCTTTGATGTTCTGCATGCCGCTCCACCTACTTGCAATTTACCGATGAGACGTTTAAAGCTGAAGAGACGATTAAATTATTTGTGGCAATGCAAAGATACAACGAAGAGAATATTCACGAACCCAAGTAAAAGCATCAATGCTTTATTTTAATCTCTTGAAACCACTCATTCAAGGAAGTTATTTTATAATGTACTTTAGCTTTAATTAGGCTCTGCATTGAGTTAGTCACGAAAATCGTGTTGAAACTGAATGGGTGAATGTGTATTTCAAAGAGAAACCAATATTTCGAAGATTCTTGGACACTAGATGCTTTCACATCACTTATTTAACATTTCCTGAAATTTAGACTGACAGAGAACCTGAATAAGGTAACCTCCCTTTGAATTAAGTAGGTACGCAGTATAAGAGGACACTGAGTATATGCAAAGAAAAAATTATGGTTATAAAACTAAAATAGAATTGCCGCCAGGAAGGAACCATTAGAACCTACAATTAGACAAGATTAGAGATGATTAAATAGAACTAATTCCGAGAAGTACTTGCATGAGTAAGTTTGAAATTGCATGAACTTGCTCTTTACTGGACAATACGCACGCGAAAACTTTTATTACTTCTAATACAAAGAGCAAAAGTAATACCATCTTCCCAGAATCAATGACACACTTTTATCACTTGACAGTTGTTATCATTATTAGTATTGTGATAATTATTAGATACATTGGTTTATAGTATTTGTATTGAAGTTTGGTGACGTGTTGTGAAGTGTAGTGCAATACAGAAGTAGAAAGAGAAGTGAAGTGAAGTGGAGTGCAGTGTATTAAAAGTCGTATATGTTATTATAAATTATCTGTACAGAACCATCATAAATGTAGAATTAATGCAGTTATTGTTATTAATGCATTTATTGTTAACATGTTATCTTATTATTATTATTATTATTATTGTCTTAAAATAATTTTTAAGTTACATTGTATTTAATTCATAATTATAATATGCAAATGTTTATGTTCCGCCACCAGGTTGCATAAACCTACTTGCGGAAATAATAAATATCTATCTATCTATCTATCTATTTTGAGAAAGACATGTCCCAATGTTGTTCTTTCTTTAAAACGAGTGGTTATATTTTAGGTGGGACTTTTACAAAATTCCTGTCAACCCAAACTAACACAAATAAAAGGAACTCGGGTTCGTAGTGGCCAGAGGAGTTCGCGGCGCGCGAGAGCAGCGTCCGACTCCTAGGGAGCGAGTGGCGGAGGCGCTCCTTTGCGCAACGGGCAGCGGGGCGCCACCGCGCAGGGAAGAGCCGATGATGCGCTGCTCCAGTTGGCGATGGCGACAGCACTTGCGCCATCGCGATCCGCGAGGCGGCGCACGTTGGAGTCCGGACTGGGCGGATGGGGCCCGGGCGCGTCAACGTCTTAGATTTATTTTGATTTATTGGGTCAAAAAACAGTGAAAAGTGTATGTGACGTACGGGGAAGAAGATTATTTGCGCAAGTTTTCTTACGTTCCACAACCCCTTCCCAACATTTTAACTATAAATATAATGGTTGAAAGACGAATAAAATATAAAAAAGATATAATAATAAAATTTAAAAAACCGAGAGATTAGCAACCTTTGAAAACCTAGATATTTCTTTCTCGAGTCATAGAAAACATACTTGCAACGGTAAATGAACTGCTGATTTGATTTTTCTGCATTGCTAACAAAATACTAACTGACCCTCAGTTCTACTCCTACCACTAAAAGCAAAAGGAGTGCTCAACAAAAGGTGCGCAGAGTGTGCGTAATGCGCATAATGCGCGCAAAGCGCATCTTACGTCATAAGACTAGAAAAGTAGTGCTTGTTATAACCCTGGGTCAGAGGTCCTCAAACTTTTTAAACGGGGGGGCCAGTTCACTGTCCCTCAGGCCGTCAGAGGGCCGGATTATATAGTGCGATTTTTCTAACTCTGCCTCTCAAGCCCTTTTGGCCGATCACACGGCATTTCGCTTCTTTCTCGGTCCTGCCGCTAGATGCGCATGGTCGGAAGCACTGCTTGATACGGTCGCGATCATGCGATATCTAGCGGCATGAATGAGAAAGACTCGAGGTACCGTGACATATTCCATCGTGAAGACAGGCCTTGAGAGGAAGAGTTCAGGCAATGACAGGCCTACCGATAACTTATAACGCGAGCAGATCCCAAACTTCCTCAGATTGCGCTGGCGAAATGTATAGCATGGTAAAGAGGATAACGCAAATCATCGATATTGCTTTATTAAAAACAATTTTAAAAAATCACCGATGTTTTGGCAACAAAATATCAATGTGAAGAAAACATCGATAGCAAAATATCGATGTTTCTGGTGGAATACATCGTTGCATGTGGCCCGCCAAAATGTCCTCGGCGGGCCGCATGTGGCCCGCGGGCCGTAGTTTGAGGACCCCTGCCCTGGGTGGTGGAAGAGTTGCTTCCCCGACGGAACGTGAGACCCACACGTCGGTTGTTGAATATCCCTCCTCCTTGAATGTGAACTCCAAGTGTCCCTTCCAGCAGCGCATCTCCCCAGCCGGAACAAGCCTCCTATGGAAGAACATCCGCCCGGGACCAATCGGCTAGCTCCTTCTTGGCCGTGGACGCTCGAGCTCTTTCTGCAACTGTTTGTCTCTGGTGGGGCATGGTGACCGATCACGGACGGAGCGGACCAAAGTGGTCCAGATCTGACCGCAACGTAGCGCCACCCAGCAGGTGCGCCAAGCTGTCAGCACACCGGAATGAAACATATCAAATTATTTATTGCTAATTAATTGCCACAATTTGGAATTAATTGCCACGTATCTTCGGGGCGGGAATGGGTGTGAGCTGGCTTGACGCGACGCTAGCATGCACATCAGTGAAAATCGGGTCGCAGCTCAACGGAAACCGTCAGATAATTTATTGCTAATTAATTGCCACTTTTTCTCGACAATACGTAGGCGAAAGCTTTTATTATTCTTATTACAAGAGCAAAAGTATACAATCTTCCCAGAATCAATGGCGCTTTATTTGGAGAAAGACATGTCCCAATGCTGTTCTTTCTTTAAAACGAGAGGTTATTTTTAGCTGCAAGTTATGATGAACAAAGGTTTAAGCCATTTGGTAAGTGATTAGACTAGAGCGGTCTGTCGGGGAATCCGGTTTTTCCGAAACATTTAGAAGCTTGAGCTTAATGATTGAGCATACTCCTAAGCGTCACCTTACAGGAAATCTACATTGTTAGCATACGAACGACGAAACACACTAATTTGTGAATTGACGGAATCGAGCGAATGACGACACTCCTCTATCGAATAGGAATATTTGAAAGTTTTGTCAACGTCTTCTCCGATCGCAGTTCTGAAGCGCGTCTTTCCGGGATCGAAAATGACCTTCCGGGTCTATTCTCTCTACTTCGTGTATCGGAAAAGTGAACAACGTTCTGATGATAATTCTAAAATTACGGAAAACACTTTCAACAGGAACGTCTGACAATGTTAAAAAAAAAAGTGACAGCATCGATTAAAACGCCTGAAATTACTCCTCATGAATATAATCCAACGAATTGGATAGTTCAACTGTTTGAGCTCCTTAATTAGTATCCATCAAAAATTCTTAGGATGCGGCATTGGACGAGGAGTGCCACCTAAATTCTAGGACAGGCTTTTCCATGGACATTCTCCCTAACATTTTCAGAGAACTACTCATTGATTACAGATACGTATTCAATTGGTTTGTTCCGGAATTGTCATTTACATTTTTAGACCAGGACTTCTGTGTTTTGCGACTTATACTCGGCAAATGTGTTTGAACATGTTCCTTTTATTCACGAACGCTCGCTAAACTCCGCCAATTAGGATGAACACCTCCACGAGCGCCAACAGCCTAAAGGGCATTAAAAAGCCACTCACGAATCGACATTAAACTCTCATTTCATTTATTACAATTATATTTTTCGAAAGGGAATTTTTCGATATCTCGACTCTAAAACTGAATTAGTCGTGTTACCGAATATTTTTACATATCATGGTTTAAGTTACGCGACACGCGGGTATAGAACTAAATGAAATTCAAATATCTTCTAGATGGATCTTAGAGATAACGAGACCACCGAGTTATTCACTTATATTCGCGATCATTTTTAGGAACTTTTTTTCTCAATGAAACGTTTTAAGACGATTAGGAGAGACGACTACGAATACATCCTTGGATACGAGTAACACAATGTCCTTATTAAAGTTGGCCCTGATGGATACGCCAACACTACCTACGGAGCAACGATGGTTTTCAGAAAATCGTGAGAAGGGTCCTTGGCATTGGAGATGGATCCTAATATACAGTTTAATAGGATAAGGAATTCAGTCAGGCGTGTTCACAGATGGGCATTTTATACCATATCATTCTAATGCAGAAGCTCGGCCACTCTGCAATCCCATGCGAATTTCCGAGGGCAAATGTTTTACGAGAATATTATTGATTCACCGTTTTCTATACCGGCGTTATTCTGGATTATACCACCGATGTTCAACAACAAAAATGATGAAAACATTAAAATATTGGGTATAATACAGAATCGATGACATCTTAAGGGATAGGAGAAATGAGAACTTCGAGGGAAACGACTTTTCCAATCACAAAATCCTGTGGGGAGAAGTATTAAAAAATGGCCACCCGCAGGTCGAAAACCATCGCCCTGTTTAGTACATCACGATTCTTCCTTCAGTTTCATCCTACTCCTCTCGCTTTGCTGATGCCGGGCCCACTGCGCGACCGTCGGTCTCTTTACCAGCGAGCGCCGTCTCAGCGCCTTCTTCCGCGAAGGCGGTGCTCCGCCAGGCGGCGTCCGTTACCCGCGGCCACTCGGCCCCAGCGCCTCGCCAGCCGCGCGCGCGCGCCCCCACGACCAGCCTCCTCGCGGCGGCGCAGCAGGTGGCGGAGGGTGCCGCGTGGGCGAGAGCGGACGGTGACGGCCTGGGCGACGGGGAAAGCAAGGGCGGACGGTGATGGCGAGGGCGAACGCTGACTGTGACGGTGATGGTTACGGTGATGGTGATGGTGACGATGACGGCGAGGGCGAAGGTGAGGGCGGACCGCAAGGGCGGACGGTGACGGCGAGGGCGAGAGCGGACGGTGACGGCGAGGGCGAGGGCGAGAGCGGACGGTGACGGCGAGGGCGAGGGCGAGAACGGACGGTGACGGCGAGGGCGAGGGCGAGGGCAGACGATGACGGCGAGGGCAGACGATGACGGCGAGGGCGACGGTGGTGACGGTAATGACGGTGGTGACGGTAATGACGGTGGTGACGGTAATGACGGTGGTGACGGTAATGACGGTGGTGACGGTAATGACGGTGGTGACGGTAATGACGGTGGTGACGGTAATGACGGTGGTGACGGTAATGACGGTGGTGACGGTAATGACGGTGGTGACGGTAATGACGGTGGTGTCGGTAATGACGGTGGTGACGGTAATGACGGTGGTGACGGTAATGACGGTGGTGACGGTGACGACGGCGAAGGTGGTGACGGCGACGGTGACAGTGACGGCGACGGCCTGGGCGAGAGCGGACGGTGACGGCGAAGCGAGGGAATTATGGTCATAAGGCGCCGCACAAAAGCAGCCGTCGCATTCGAAACAACCGCCTCCCTAAAACGATTCTGGCCAGGAGGTTGGAACGTAATGTTGTCGTTTGCTGCGTCATTCTTACTGTCTGAAGCAGCTTCCTTGCAAGGTCGGCGCATTTGGAATAGCTTTTCAATGGTTACAGGCGGTCGCCCACAGCTCAGTAATGATTTGAAATTCTTGAGATAAAGGGATGCTCCCATATCAAGAAAGTTGTATGATTGTGGGTCTATTAAACATAAATTGTTTACGTCGTGTTCGTAGTTGGCTGATAGCTGCTTCGCTAGTTTTAACAGTTGCAGTTGTATGTTTTGTTGGGAGAATAAAAACACGTAGCCAGTGTTTTTAATTACTTGTGATAAACACCAACGAAATAATGTACATTTTCATACAATTAGATTCTCAGTAACATTGTTGAAAATGAAAAATAAATGTTGTTCAATCATAATTTTTTCTCTAATGTTTAGCAATATGGGCATTGTACTGCTCACGGTAGAACGTCAGGATGCCATTTATGTGAATGTAACAGGAAAACCGAACCTAGAAACACTTTTGCCTTGAATGATTTACACCTCCCATATTCCGAAATCGAAGACGCCCATGCTTACTCAGACGTTACGTCAGAGTTCAAGAGAGATGACTCATCTCCAGTCAAATATTTTAGAACTCTCCTAAATCGGAAATATCATTAATCTGTGGCACTTCATCAAGTAAATATTGGTGAAACAGGGATTGAAATGGTTGTAACATGTATTTGCTGCTTACATTACAAATGAAGTACGACAGTCTTCATTTTCTTTTTTAAAAATTTGACCAATATAATGATGAACCAGCTTTTCCGAACTCGGAAATGCTTATAACCTTTAACTTGCTTACGAATCTAATCAGTTTTCACTTCACAATGTTGATATAACATGATACAATGATACATTTTACAATTTATGTTGTGCACCGTGCTTGAGTACAAGAATTAATCTTCTTGAGTACATGAATTAATCGTGCTTGAGTACATGAATTGACTTTCGTAAAATCTTCTAGTTGGCAAAGAATGGGCAAGTATATATAGCTCCATTCTCCTCTTCCCTTTTTTGTAAGCGTGGAGATAATAAAATACTTTACTATTTTCAGTTTCTCTGGAAATTACCATCGTTACACACGTCAATAAAAGCAGGAAGACGTGATAGCCGCAAGACGATGGCAATTGCTTACAAAATTTGTCCCGTGTATTTTAAATATGTGTAAGTATAATGGTGCACAGAATTTATTCGTAATATATTTTGTACGTCAATTGGTTTGGAAATCTAATACTTAAATCCACTTATATATTCACGTAAAAATAAACTTTTATTAGTATTATAACAGCAAATTCTTTGATACGAATTTAAGAAATTTACCTCTTTAGAGAACAGTACACTACAGGAGCAAAATAAGAACGAAACAATTGGGTGTTAAAAGAGAAATATTTCATCGAATCCAATATCAATATTCTTTATGCTCACCCAACATTCACCGAGCTACGTTAACCACCGCAAGGCGCGGCTTTTCGCTCTCTCGTGACCAGTATGAAATGCCAGCCGTTTGTTAATCTCGACCTAGAACGGGGGTTCGATGTTTAGCAGAGAAACTCGATCTCTCGATGCCTTGTAAACAACCTCCCGCTCACGAGACGGCGACACGCGACAGTGGTTTCGATACCAGATCCGGACTCGGGCAGACAACAGGTGACCTTCGGGGTCGAATCGCAGCTCGGCACTAGCGCGAAAGGGGCCGAGGTTAGGTGATACTGGAAACTGCGAACCAGGGTTAATATGAATTCCATGCACTTTTAATAAATATACAGGAATCTAAGAGAACCGTTTGTTTTTATTTGGCACTGGTTATTGAATCGGTTAACGTCTTCAAACCACGGTGTGTTTCTAACACCGTGATTCAAATCTTCAGGCTATTCGTTTTAATACGAATATGTTATTTCAGTACCTTTAATGAGCTTTATTCTGAGAGTATACAAGATGTACCTGCACAGAGTAAAAATACTAAATAGTGGGGCAAATAGTTGCACGTATAACATTAAGTGCAATTGGTCGTATAGTATTAATTAGCATTCGGCCATATTCGTATTCACAAGAGGCGTAGGCGCCATCGAAACGTTCTATTAACCTTGATCAGCGGAGTCGAGAGCCGTTTAATAAATTCTGCTCGCTCTTCTGCGAAGAATTACTTTTCAAATGTGAAGACCCACTCTCACCTGGGTTGAGCGACCTTGGATTCCTACTACACACACGTCTAACCAGGAAAGTCTACATCCGCTCGCGCCATTACCCTCCATCCCTTAACTTAAGAACCACCTTGCACCTGTACAAATCGCTAGTCCTCCCTGTCATCACATACGTAGTCCCAATCCGGGACGGTGCATCCTACTCAACAATCAAACATCCAAATCCTACACCACTGTTTCCCAACGGAATCAATGCAATTTTGAAGTGGGTCAATGATAATCAAGGGTCGATTTTAAAAAATCTAAATGAAATTGTTAATTGTTTTCTTATCTAATAATACTTGTATATTTCTCTATAAATTGAAAAGTAAAATGGCACAAATTTTTATTTAAATATAAAATTAATACACAATTTTTTAAAACTTTTGTTTGTTTTTTGTCCAATTTTTATTATCAAGTCATTTACTTGAAATTATTTTTATGATTATTTTGTGTACGGTGTATTATAAAAAACGCTAAGATGTCGACGAAGCAAAAGCTTCTTTTAAAAGGGGTAGAGGCAAGGAAAATGTTGCAAAACCTTGCCCTACACAAAGACCCGAATTTCCCTACAATCGCCCAGCACACTGCGTACTCTAACATTTGTAGCGAATTGTATTTCCTCATTTCTGTAAAGTGGCTATGTACGCAGTATAAGAAAAATAATTAGAAGAAAATTAACAAGTGCATTTGAATCACCGAATTACTCTCTTCATGAATTTTCAAGAACATGTAAAAAATAAGTTAAATTTCGACTTAAAAACAAAAAATGGATCAACATCTCTCATTTCAATATCTTGAACAGTTCAAAAAATATTAGCGGTGGCCGTCTGAGCTCGGACGCTCCCATAAATGAGAAAATCTGAAAAAACAATTTAGAAAATCAGAAATCAGCAAATAAAAGTATAACTTGTTTTGGTAAATCATGAGTACAAAAAAGCGGTTATCGAAGTATAAAACAATTAATTCTCTTCGATAATGTTAAGTTTCCCTAATAAACTAACACTTGTTTTGATTATAACCTTTTTGAAATAGTACATTTCATTTTCCCTCTTTTGTACTACGAGTATTATTTATTCTTTCTCTAATTCTTTATTTCCCACCATTTAGATGAAAGTAAAACAAGCAGCTTTAAAAGACAACGGACGTGGCGTATGTCAGAGGTGCAACATCGCTTTTTCGTACATCACTTAACACAAAAGACTACCTCATACATCTTCCTCTCCGGTCACGCGAAGTCTGATAAAAAGCAGCGCTGAAAGGAAAAGAACGTGCCGGATCGATCTGCCAAGAGATAACCACGCAATTCTCTGGACTATAAAAGTTTACAGGGCTCGCGATTACGAGCGCTTCCTATATTTAGCCCCGCAATTAATTCGACCACCACCCTAAAGCTTCATGCTGTGACCTAGCCGAGGCCGGAGAGGGGAAATAAATAAAACATAATTACGAGTACCAGTAGGTTTCAATCATAGATCAAAAAATTATTGCTAAAAAAATTATTATTTTAGTAAGTTCCGTTTATTTGCGGAATTTCAGTTCTTTAAAACAAAAGACAAATATCAGAGTAAACGCTACAACAAGAGCGAAGAAGTCTCCCTATTGTGATTACTTACAGCTAAGAGGATGTATAAATCTAAATATAAAAATATATTAGAGTTCTAGTCTGTTGTCGAAGATTTTCTCGCTACGGTCATTTGGACATCCCCCCCCCCCCGCATTTCTTTGATCTACTCACGTCTCTTCTCAGCTCTGCTTAAAGATTCTTATTTCAATTATTCCAGTAATTGTTGGTATCCTGTCGTTACACCAATTACATTATTCGCAAAGTAACATGGAGCGTTGACTTCTAAATAGTTTCGATTGGAATTTTTGGAGAATTTCCAAGACTATTTTGCTTGCTGAGTCTATTCACTTTAATGCTGGAAAATCATTTTGTGGTTCTTGTTTTGTATATACAAGGAGAATGTCGTGATTTATATGAGATTAAATAAACAGATTTTTATGACCATATTATATTTCCAACTACCAAAACCGTTCCAAAATTAATTTTATTGATCAGTGACGAGGTTTGTTTACAGAACAGCAATGCTGCCACTGAGCCATCAAAACCGGTGGAAAAGTATTACATGAATAGTACATTGCGAAATTACTTTCGATGTTTCCTTTTCATTGATGCCCATTAAAAAATACTTCAAATAGTATCTCGGATTTCTTGTATTCCGCAGTAATAGTACAATCGAGTCCCTTCCTTAAATTGGATTCCGTGAGTACCGCAACGATAAGTTAACGATTCAATTGTTTTCTTGCGCATTGTCTGTCACGAGATTGTCCGTACAATAACTGTAATTTTTTTTTTAATCCCACTATGTATCTTCACGTATAATCTACCGTCGTAAAAGTTCTCAAATCAAAACTCCACCTTTACATTCAAACTCTCCGCTTTAGGTTCAGGACACAATACGTCAAAATTAGTCAGCAAGCTTAATTGGTTAGCCTGGAACTATAGTGGTCTATGGTACAAATCACAATGTGACTTTTAGACCACTTAAGAAATTACTAACATTAAAACCATCTCCCTAAATCATCAGAAGTGGTACTTTTGTCACGGGACACCAACGACAAATTATACATAGATCACATTATAATATAAGATCACACATTATAAGATCACACAATAATCTGGATTTTAGCCAAAATGTTTTGTAGACCATTTTAGTTCTAGGCCAGGCAATTATTTCTCCGAAGGCAATTTTAAACGTGCTAGCTCCTGAAACTTAATCTCGTCGGGGCTCCAGTACACAAATGGAACGTCATTTCCAGATCCATCCTCATCCAGAGGAAGAGGCGATTAGTACGAGTACTTGTTTACATCTGATTCCTGTTATAACTCGCACGCATTATCGTTCATCCAATATTACGTGCGGTACGGTAAGATAAACCAAACATTGCTGTTCGATCGTTGTGATGAATAAAGAGCGGGTGAGAAATTTACGTTGGATAAAATCAAAATTTCCAAAAGTAATTTTTTGTCCTCCCTAGATAAACATAAAAAATTAAATACAAAATTGACTGAACAACGCCCGCAAGCATTACTTTAAATATTTATAATTATGTTTTGAATAAAAATAATGTGACAGGATGGTAACTTTTATAAATAAAAATAATATAATTCAAAAACCTCTAAAAACCACGATAGAGATCTAAATATATTAGGAATGCCAAATCCTAAAAAATGATTTACTAAAATTTTCCAGGCTCTTGAAAAGATATAGGGTCTTACAAGAAGTAAATAACATGAAAAAAATAATGTATCTCCAAGAAATTCTATTTTTTAAGGAGCGAACATTATTTCAAGATTAGATTCAACGATTTTCGACTCATGTTTAACATATTGTGAGAAACGCTGTTTTTTATCATAATTCTTGGCAGCATGATGGAGAAGTCTCTTTATACATTGTCAAATATGTCAATGTATCTTTATACATTGTCAAATACAATATATTATAATACATTAATACCTGAAACCAGAAAACAAACGGAAATTATGTTTCTTTGGAAAAAAGCTCAATTAGTATCTGGAGCAAAATGAGAAAGATGGAACCTCTTGTAAGCGCCTGACGAATGCTGAATGTATCCAGTTGCCCGCACGGAGGACAGGCAACAGGGGAGAAAGTGGCACTGCAGATAGGGCTGGGCCGGCGCGGCGCGGCGCGTGGGGTAGATACGTAATAAAGTCCTGGGAAGTTGGAAGTGCGCGGAATGCATAATAAATGACCGACCGCAATGGAAGAGACCGTGCTTTTCCTTCAGTCTAACAAACGGTTTTTGTGGTATCTTGCATTTCGCTTCGAGAATCAACGAGAACTTTTTGCCGCGGCTCTTTTTTAAAAGGTGGTCTTCCGAGAGACACATTCAATAAGTTTCCAAGGGAGTACGTGCCAACAATTTGGAATTATCTGAGAACTTCATTGTGCACTGTGTTTGTGTCTGTTTGCAGAAAGAGCAAATGACTGTTTAAGCATCTCCTTAGCTCAGCCTCTAAATACAATTATAATGGAAATTCCTTTTAAATTTTGTGAGTTATAATTAATATTAATAAAATAATATATTGTGATATACCAGAACGGGACATGGTTTATTCATAATATTAGTTGTATACGGGGCGACTAAATGGACTTGTAAAATGGCGATATCCGGCCCTAGTAACGCCAGCGCAGAGGGTTGCTATGGTGCAGGGCAGGTAAATAAACTAGCTGCAAGCCTCGTAGGTGCCGGAACGCTGGCTAGATCGATATAATAAAGAATATGTGATTGGTCGAAAAACGTATGACGGACGAAGGCGCGGCTACATGGGGTTGTAAGAAATGAGCGGGTTGGCGGGGGGCAATTAGACTTTCTGGTGTTTACCGCCGTGTTTTGGAAAAATAGAACGTGAGGACGCTACCGACCCATCAAGGGTTTGCAAAATACAGAAAAACATTCATTCGGACTTGGAGCTTCGTTGAGTGCAGATCGTTACAGTCTGACTCAGAGTGGTGGAGTGTAGGTCGTGAACTCGGCTCTTGAGTTTCGTGGAGTGCAAATAGTGTGTGGACCTTGTAGTTGAAAGTGAGACTTATACATTTTCGTGCGAAAAGTAACAGTCGTCATCGGACTTAGAAATTATTTGCCGGAGTACATCCGCGGACTTGGGCAGTTTTGGGTGTTCACCGGACGATAGTTCGAACATTAGTATTTTATTAAACTCGTGTGAAAGATTATAAACCTAAAGCGTCGGAAAGAACTTAGCTAGATTTTATGCAGTGTGGACTGGATACTTCAGCAACCGCGCAAGATCAGAAGACAGAAGAGCGACTCGGATTCATCGGCCAAGTGAGAAGCGTCTTCGGAACGAGCGGGTCGGCAAGACGGTAACATATACTGCAGTATATTAAAATAATATCTTTTAAAAGGGGTCATGGCCATTAAGTAATCTGTTAAAATTAACATTGAATAAATTGTTAAATTTTGTTCTTTGGAAAAGAAAAGAGTCTGTTCATTTGTCAATCATAAGCTTCTAATTAGTTGGAAGCAGAGAATTTCCATATTTCAGATTCCACGCCAGGCTGTACAGTCGCAGTCAGAATCGCTATCTTAGCGAAGCGAATACATGTAATAATCCATCGCCAAGTGTGATGCCATATAATTTGACAAATAAATAGGGAAAGTAGTATAGTTATGTCCTGTCCGGCGTTTTATAAATCGGAACAGGTAATCCGACAACGTATTACAAGTTGCAGGTATTCAATATATGATGAAAAACATTAAAATACTCTAAATGCTTGCTGTCTATTAATTGCATATTCTTTATAATACCCGAGGGCTAGCTGGTTTCATCGCTGAAAATATTTCCCTTTGTTCTTTCCAACCATGAAATCCTTGTCCACGAGTCAATGGAGCTTGGTTGAGTACCAACAGAATCCTCAAATAAGTAAGAGCCTCGGCCTGCCTTTCATATACTTCACAGCTCCATGTTACTCGTACATGGCCTGCTATACGACCGTGTCTTGTTTCTCTCTAAGGAGAATTGTCAAGGCCAACATTTACTTTAAAAAGTAGGCTAACAATGCCAGTAACATGACGTGGGCAAAGCAGACAGTTCGGAGCAATGCGAGATACGTTCGTGTAACATTCTAGTAATTTAAAAAAAGTAACTAATCTAGAAGACTATCATATCATTTTATAATCATCATATAATCATAGATCATCAGTTTGGTGGCAGAACTGTTTTTTAAAACTGTGTTAGAATTTTTTCCTAAGACTATTTTTCGTATGTCATATTACCAGGAAAGAAATGAATACACCACGTTTATTTTCTTTAGCAGAATGAGACAAGCAGGTCAAGGTGAGTTAACTGTTTGGCTCTAAATTTAGCACCTTCATTAGGCCCAAGGAAGAACAGGCGTTATGGTTAGCGAACTTGCTACATTTACCGAAGAATATCCACAATATTTGGATGCGCATTTGAAGCTTATGCGTTGTAATTCCCAGAAACTCTTTGCACACCTTATAATATCACTCTTCAGGTAGCAGCATTTCGCAAAAGTCTTACCTTCGTTCCCGCGCTTCGTTTTTGAAACATGTTTATCAATCAATATTGTGAAATGAGTCTAATAACTGGCATGCAAATTATCTACTCTGACTTAATAATACTGACTACAAAAAATCCCTGTGTCTCAAACTTCAGTTAGTGCAAGCCCTTAAACGTCAATAAACACACGAAAATTTGCTACTCTATAAACTTGCCGAAATATGTAGTGACGATTAACTGAATGTAAAAAATGAAAAGAAACAACGCAACTTGCAGCCTATTATAAAGAGAATTTATCGCGCACCAATGATGGAGTAGCAAAGAACTATTAATATGGAGCAGATTAACTCCTGACATTCCAAGCATAACACCCAACGCCTACAAAAATTGCATAAAGAAGAAACAGTTCGTAACGTCCCCTTTACACATTTAATGATACTGTAAATTAATTCACATTAAAATCTATTATAATTTTGCTCTTAGAAGTCATTATGCTTTAGGCATTCCTTACTTTGTGAAAGTAACACGAAATATTCACGGCAGTTTTACAGGAATTATATAAAAATATTTCCGAAGGTCATGATTAATTTTTCGAACGTTTTTTAGAGCGAATGTATTTTAAAACATTATTGTAATTGTTGTTGGTCGATTTACACATTTTTTAAAGCACACAAATATCTAATACAAATAAAAAAATAATGCGGATGAAAGATCAACGAAAAATGTAATACGTAAAGACTTTCCTAATGAAGAACGGACTTTCCCCATACTTAAAGAGTTCAATTCATCAAGTATTAGTATTTACATTAGCTAAGTCATTAGTTTTCTAAAATTGTATGTACTTTATTCACTATTTTTAATTTTTAAATTTCTTATTTTATCTAATTTTGAT
Organism: Acheta domesticus; assembly: GCA_031308135.1. Classification (NCBI taxonomy): domain Eukaryota; kingdom Metazoa; phylum Arthropoda; class Insecta; order Orthoptera; family Gryllidae; genus Acheta; species Acheta domesticus. Next base: position 76,747,771 of record JAHLJT010009419.1, on the reverse strand, counting down.
ATCCTGGATGACCTTCTTTGTTATCACAATTATCCATTTCTGTTGCCAGTAATTTTAGTTTTACATTTTACTTTAATTTACAAATTTCTGATCCACACAAAACAGTACTTTCTACAATAAATTTATATCCTTAATTTAGTTTCTTTTGTCATATGTTTATTTCATAATATTTTATTTAGCATTGATGTTGGTCTTCCTTTATTTATTCTATATCTTATATCAACATCTTGACTTCCATCCTTATTTATTTCTACTCGTAAAACTTGAAATTCTGAACAACATTTAATTTTTCCTTTTACATATTGTAAAATTAAATCTTTATTGTTTACTCCCCCCCCCCAAATAAAATGTCTTTTCCGTATTAATTTTTAGACACCATTTTTTGAATTCTTCTAAAAATTTCCTAACCAACTTTAGAAACTATTCAAAATCAGTAATTATAATAGTTTGGAGATGTTAAAAGAATGACAGAAAATGGAATTTCAAAACTCATTTTACAGTGGTTTCCTGTGGGCAGGAAGAAAACAGGAAGACATACATTGCTGGTTGAGAGAAATTGATGGACTTTTGAAAGAGAAGAATTTAACAGATAAGAATTATGAAGATCGAGACAAGTGGAAAAATAAAATTAAAATGATATAAGGTATTAAAAACCTGAAAGTTGTTTTTAACAATGTAAAACTGAAATTAATATATAAGTCATTAGTATGTCTATTATACGGAGAGAAATATTTAGATCAATTAGGTAGTAGATTGAACTGAACGGTATATTGTATACCGTTCATCATAAGGTATATTGAAGTGCTTACTTACGTTCAAGAAACTGCTGTTTACTTAAACATACTAATGAACGTACAGTAATGTTCACTAAACAGGCCGTATCCCGTGACGAATGGCATCTGATGGAGATCACTAAACAAATCATTGCGTTGACTAATACATGGAGTAATATTTTTTAAACACATCGCAGTGAAAATAACTAATCGAATAGTAGGATTTCATAAGTTACTAAACACTGGTAAGTAAACCTTAGTACGCAGAAACGTGAAAGGGAATACTTTATTTCTATCCCTTCAGGCAGCAACTGGGGTTCCGGAGCGGTCACCCATCCAACGGATCCGTGGGCTCGTACTTAAGTTCGGTTACCTGACAGATCCTAGCCAAGAAGAACAGCTACAGCTACGGCTGACGTTTGGCTACAGACGGTATTTCTACTATTAGTTTAGAAAAATATAACCAAATTATTTAAAATCAATAAAAACTAAACACGCCTTTTGTATAGCGTATAATACTACATACAGCCTTGATTTCTCACAGTTCACTTGGGCTCTATAACCTTTCGAATTGGTCAGATTGCTGAGAACGCGCGCTTACTAAGTGCTGTTTAGTAAGTATGACGACATGAAACGTAGATTTCACCCAGTGATTTTATCTATGAAACAAGCAGAGTACCACTAACAATTCTCATTGTTTATTCACTTGCGATTTTCTCTTGTCTATTCGTGATGAGAAAGAAACATGAAAAATAGATTTACGAAATCCGTTTTGTGCATTGAGTGCATCACTTATTCTAAAATTCTTTCTATCATTCGCAAATGGAGTTCTGACTCCACGAGGCAAAGAACAGGCGAAGACACCAGAAACTCGTGGAATTCTCTTAAATCATTCGCGATGTGAACTTCAATGAAAACTCACCCATCAAAGCATTAACTTATTGAAATTTTTATTCTGCAATTTTAGTATATTTTATTATGTACAATGTGCATTTTGTATTGCAACATCATTCCGCATCATATCTGCATAATGTGATTGATTGTTCGCGCGTCAACTACTTAGGTCATTGGTCCCGTAAGTATGGTGCGTAATTTTCCTCGGGAGGTGGCGGTGATCTTTTTCCGCTGGATGACGAGATCCGGCGCCGACCTACCGTCGACTAACGGGGTTTCCACTAACCTGGTATCTTCCACAAGCGGTAGTGCTGCCCCAGCCGGGACAAGCTCTAAGCTCTCGACCGGCCTCCCGGCATGTGTGGTAGTGTAGTGCATGTTAGTGTGTGTGTGTGTAAGGGGTGAGGATAGGACAAGGAATGGGAAGGAAAGATCGCGCCGCACTGGCATTCGCCAGGTGTTGATCGGAGAAACCACGGAAAACTACCCATCAGAGCAGCCGGCCGGTAGAATTCTTCACCAGACAGTGACTGAATTCGACCCAGCTGAGAAAGAGTGTCGAAAATCCTGCCGCCACCGGGACTCGAACCTAGGACCTCCCGGTCAGAGGGACAGCAGTTACATCAGTAGATGCACTGAGTCATCTCTTCCGGTCTCTGCAGAATGTGTTGAACTGCTCTCTAACCGGCGGAATGATTAAAAACGCAATTTCATTACTGCGTATTCCGTGCATGATAGCATGTCAAAAATATGCCCTCGAATGAGTCAAATTGCCACTGCTGGCGGCACCAGTTGTTATCACTATTTTTCAAATAAAGGGTCAATATTTGACTAATAGCAATCTTCAATGTTGCGATAAACTTCATACATATACCAACTCGTTACGACATGTCATTCATCGTCTTTCTAACATAATTAGTACATAGTTACGCCGTTACACGGAAACGCCATCTCTCTTCTTTTTCCATGTCTCGCGTATCACCAACACCAGTGACTTTTCCTTCCTTACGACGTCAGTTGGTTCCAGGCGCAGCGTGGCGGCCCTTTCTCCGCGGCCTGTGGAAAGGGGGCAGCGGCGAAGGGCCGCCGCAGCGTCATCCGGCAGCTCACTGGGCGCCGCGCCGCGCCGCGCCGCCCTCGCCGCCGCCGCCGCCGCCAGGCCGCCGCCACCAGGCCGTCCGCCGTCGCCGCTCACCGATGGCTATCGCTGGCGAGCGCAGACACCCGGTCGCTCGAGGCCGCCGCTGCCGCCGCCGCCGCCGCCGCCGCCGCTTCCCTCACAGTCACCCCTTCACAGTGTCCCGAAAGCCAATGATGGATTGTCGTCAGCTATGGTCTTAGTCCCGTTAGAGCAGTGGTGTCAAGGTCTTCTACTGGTGGCTGTGGCACCGTAGCCTGCCACGAGCTTCTCCGCGCAACTAGTGTCGGGAAAGGGAACTATTAGTAACCCCGACGTTTTACAATAGGGATGGCGTTGTTTCTGGTGGCGGGGTGATTAACTGCGTGGAGGGGAGATTTCGTCGTGGCACTCGTGCCACGGACTCCCGCTCGTGGCATCGACCTTGAAAACACTGCGTTAGAGCGATGAATGAACGCTGGAGGTGGCGGTGTTCCTCTCCACTGGATGCCGTCGACGTCGGCATGCGGGTGTTTTCACCTCCAGTTATCTCCCCCAACGGGGCATCGCCCCAGCCGATCGGGCAAGCTGCAAGAGTTCGACTGGTCTCCCATGTCTGTTAGTGTGTTAATGTAATGCGTGTAAGGGGAGAGGATAGGGGGAGAGGAAGAGGGAAGGAAACGAAAACGGTTCGTGGATTCCTTTCTTAGGGTCCGGCATTCACCTGGTAGGGTTTCTCCGGCACTTCACCTGGCATTCGTCTGAGCAGCCACTACTCCACGATTGAATTCGCTCTAGCTACATACGAAAGTTCGCCGTCGGGACTCTTAACCTCCTTGACCCTCCAGTCAGAATCGCAGCACAGTGCGGCAATGCTGGCTCCTAGAAAATCAGTCCGTCTCTAAAGTCAAGGAATCATATGTGGATAATGATATTCGACCGGCATTCTGTCAGGATGCGAACTTACCAGGGGGATGACGAAAATTTCCCCCCCGTATCCACTCGAGTGCTCGACACCCCCTGCTCAAAAAATGTATCAATTTACCCCTACCAGGACAATCCACTTCCAGGTGCCTCCATTTACGACTTCTGCTGTATGCTGGCTGAAATCCAGAAAATTAAACGAGAAAACTATTCCTTGAGCAATCTTAGGATTTATTCAGACTGCGGTGAGTAAGTGAAGACCGATTTTGTTCCACTCGCCAATTAGTCAATTCGCTCCCCTTACCCAGGGTTTAAAAGGAAAAAATGTATCACTACGAATTATGATCTGCATTATTATTTTAAATTGTATACTTGAACATTATATTTCATGAACTATTACTAAAGAAATACAATAAGTAAATACTCTTTTCTGCAAAACAACACTTATGGGACTAGTACAATAAACCTGCAAATGTCTTTCTTCTTTGTCCGTTTCTGGATGTGGGTCTGGTGGTGGGCAGAGCCAAGACAGTTCAAGAGGATGCAATTCCACCCTCTTCCAGCTTTATGAAATGCATAATAGGGAAAATCGCCAAGGTTGGCTCAAGCTAATCGTCAATTACATTAGCCCTACATTTGTTAAAAATTCTGAAAATGCCAGAGATGATAACTCAGGAAAATGGTGTTCGGGCATCTTCCCCAGTGCGCCCTATGAAACATCACGTGCCTACAAACCTGTATTCATATTTCACCATTTACCGAAGGCCTTTATACACATGTAGATGGACATACATCCTTAAATATGAATGCCCATTCACAATTTTTTCTCGTGGAATCACATTTATGCATATTATTCAGTTCAGTACGATCTTCAATTTTCGATATTTTTTTTATTAACTACCTACCACACAATTACATAACTACGTTTTGGCAAGTAGAATACAAGACCTGGCGAGAAATTTCATTTCAATGCAAATATTAAGTCCCTCTTGGAGCTTTAATATCAGCAGCAACTTTAAACCAAGCAAAAGTGATTGTAATGTTACTCCTCCTCTACCATTCTGTTCCAATGACGGGCGTGTTGGCGTTTTGTTCCGACGTTCCACGCTCCGTGTGAAGAGTCCAACTCTTCCATGAATCGAAGGAAACAGATGGCGAAAAAGAACGGTAAATCATTACGTAGGTACTTCCGTGAGAAATTCTCGACTTCGAACCAACACATAGCAACCTACAGTCGACATCGATTCGTCTCGGCATTATTTTTAAGACGTCTACCGTATCTCCCCGTCTCACGATGCGACGTCAACGTATTGTCCACTCACCACTCGAATGGAGCAGAAAAGCATAAGCTTCTGTATGGGACAACAGAGGCCCCGGGAAGTGGGAGATATCGGAAGAAAAACCAGAACACGAACATTCTTAAAGAAAGCGAATTTTTAAAAAAAATATCAATATCTTAATGAGAAACTCAATGGTCAGAGCAATTCGAATCTAAATCAACTCGAGGCTAATTTTCAAGATTTGCAGGTGCGGGTTTCCGTGCCGTTCGCATTATGAACTTGTTTTCGCGACACTGGTACTAAGGAAGATAGCTTCTTCTGCTGAAACCTTATCGAGAAAAGAACTCTTATGTACATATATAGAAGGTCCGAGGATTTCCATTTAGAAGGTTTGAAGTGTATACATATCCAACGTCTAAAAAGAGGTAAAATGAATCATTAGATTCTCACAAATATTTGGTAAAAGTCGATAAATCATTACGTTTACTGAAATTCATTTTACGAAGATAAGAATTGTATTATAGTTGCTTTTTAATGACCCAATACTTACAGACGTGAAGTAAAATTACTTAACACAATGAAAATTTCAGTCAAATTGACTTTACTTCCCACAATTTCAAATTAATTCAAAATGCCTTTCTTTCGAAAAAACGCACGATTTTATTTCACCCAACGTTGTTTGTTGTGTTGTTGTTGCTTTTCTTTCAAGGAAAATGCATAATGCATCTCCAGAATTATCACCATCTTTGTGTGCTCCACCCATTAAGTATGTTTTAGCATTTTGAAAATTTGATTGCTTATACCTTGGAATGACAGCTTTAATCGAATCTTGGTTGTGGACTGGTTGAACTGTCAGAGTATCACATTTTTCACGGATATTAATGATGCCAAGATAAACTGGTAAGCTGATACAATTTCAGTTCATAAAAGCCATTCATTGACGTCTTCGTGATGCGTCAGTGTTCATAGAGAGCAATTTGATCCTCCTTTATCTGCGAGTTAGATTTCCTTATTTCCATTTTTTCTAATGAATAATTGTGCTTGAGATTCATCATAGTCACGTGGCACTAAAATGACGTTTGCATATTCACAAGTTGCGTACGGAAGGGAAAAGTACTGCATTTCTCCTTAAAACTCGCATACCACATACCTAAAATCGTTTTTGTTTAAAGGTCAGACAGATCAATTGCGTTCGTTTTTAGTATGAGAAGCAGAAACGCAGGTTCATTCTTTATTATTTTGTAATTGTCATCCATATCATACTAAATATTTTACCACCATATTACATCTAGTGGTGGTACAGAATGGCACAGACTTTTCCGTATTAGTTTTCTTTTTTCTTTGGACTCGGCTTGCTATTCGGACTTGACACTCTTGCCAGCTGCCGTCTATCCCCGCCCACTCTATAATTTTTTGATATTTCCTTAATTTTTCGGTTTCCTAACAGTAAAAAGGAAATATAATTTTAATAATATGAAAGAACAGTATAACATTCTCCTAAATAGCCATTTTCTTTTAAAAATTGTAGTCGTTGTTAAGAAAATGGCATTTAAGCGCTACTAAAATGCGAAATTTGAAACACTTTTCGCAGAAAAGTTTTGAGATTTTGCAACACTTCATTTGAAGTCATTTCAAGCACTTACCTCACAAATATAATAACGTTTACAATTTGCTGGTAATGTTCATATTAACGGTGTGAGAATATATCAAAAATTATATGTGTAATTTTTGAAAAACAAAAAATACCCCAAAATAAACTTCACGTCATATTAAAGAGTGCAATTGGTACTATCCGTTCCAAAAGTTTGAAGAAAACATTTGGAGGCATTTATGAGAAAATGGCGGTTGAAATTTTATGAAATTTTTTGAGCCAGTTTTCACAGAAAACGACATTAAATTTATGAAAAAACAAAAGTATAAAGCAATATGGCGTTAATTTCACCACATAGAATACCTTTACCAATATCCCTACTTACTACTACCTATCCCCCCCTTTAAAAACAAAATTAGGAGCCGTTTTTGAGAAAGTCTCGTTATTGTGTTTTTTAATTGCACATATTGCACGCAATATTGTGCGAAAACTACTAAAATTTAAAAAATATGTACAGAACCTAAAAGAAGGAACTTTCCATTAAGAACAAATTTTTTTTGAAGGAAAAATCTCTATCTGCAATTTCGTAGTTGAAGGAAGATGCCGCATAAAATTCAAACTTTTGCAATTTTTGAAAATTCTGTGTTTAACCGTGAAAAAAGGACCTATGCGACCTTTATAAGTGTATTTTACTGTATTCTTACAAGAAATTTAAAGAAAAAATTGGTAGCCGTTTTTGAGAAAATTTCAAAAAGTCCGCGGGGCTCCATGTAAAGTACCCCCAACAATTAATGAATGTTTTTCAAAATCGCAGTGCTTCGACTCAGGCCAGATGGACAGAAGTTTCTTCAATTTGGAAAAAATTGTAGGCATATTTTAGGCGCTAGTGTTGTACACATACACCGGACAGATGGACGGACGAACGTTTTGCTTTTAAATGGTTTTTCGGTATTAAGGATCCACAAAACAGGAATTCTGGCGTCACTTCTTGTTCTTTATCATATGGCGGTGTTTCCCTCCCCCCCGCTCGGTAGTGAGATCCCTCGCGGACCTATATAGCGGCTTGCGGGTTTTCCCATCCAGATATTTCCCACCAGAGGGGCACCACCCCAACAGGACAAAGTCTTAAGCCTCACTGGTCTCCCGACGTGTAGGAAAGTCTATTGCATGTAAGTGCGAATGTATGTAAGTAAGGGGAGGTGGATAGGGCAAGGAAAAGGAAAGAAAACTCGCGCCAGGCCCGTGACGAATTTGTTAGGGTACTGCTCCGGCATCCGGAGCAGCACCCGTATAATATTGGTGTTGATAGGATAAAACACGGAAAACTATCGATCAGAGCACCCGCCGCTAGAATTCTCCACTAGACAGCGGCTAAATTCGACCTATCTAGCTACTCCTGCCACCGTCGGGATTCTATCTATAGGACCTCCCGGTCAGAGGTATTGCAGTGACATCAGTTGCTGTCCTGAGTCACCTCAGCCGGTCACATATTTCCAGCAACTAATGTATCATCTATCTGAAGATCTACCAGAAGGGCTGCCTCTCCTAAGGCGTGTTAACTGAAGAACTCCCAAGCACAGCGTATGACAGGGTTGCTCAAGTGGGCGGCCCACTTGGCGTGCCTAGGCCCAGGGCTTATCAGGGGTCACCGGTATGGTCTTCTGCTTTTCATGTCAGCTCGGCCGGAGGGGAGGCGCTCGGCCACGATCGGCAATAGTGAATAGGGTACAAATTGGGACTTTGCTCCAGAGAGGAGACGTTCATTACTCCAGGAGGGCATGAATAGAGTTGATAAGTGAAACTAAGACCATTTTCGCTTACGCAAGTGTCTGAATGAATTCAGACTGCACTAGGGAACATGGTATTGGCCAATTTCCTTCACTTTGATTCCTTAATGTGAACATTTCAGAGGGAAAAACGTAAGTGAAGCTCCTAAAACGAATGAAATGTAACCATGACAAAAAGAGAATTATCTAGCAGGGGACATCCAACTCTCTACGTGGGGGACCGGGAGAGATGGCTCGGTGCATCAACTGATGTAACTGCTGTCCCTCTGGCCGGGAGGTCCTAGGTTCGAGTCCCGGCAGCGGCAGGACTTTCGACACTAGCTTTTCAGGTAGGTCAAATTCAGTAGCTGCCTGGAAAAGGAGTATCCTAACAAACGGGCCACGGACCGCGCGCGATCGTTCCTTCCTCTTCCTTGTCCTATCCTCACCCTTATACTCGCACACTAACATGCACCACACAACCACACATGCCGGGAGACCGGTCGGGAGCGTAGAGCTTGTCCCGGCTGGGACGGTGCCCCGTTGATGGGAGATACCCGGTTGAGGGGAAAACCCCGCTAGTCGACGGTAGGTCGGCGCCGGATCTCGCCATCCAGCGGGGAAAGATCACCGCCACCTTCCGATGAAAAACACGCACTACATTTACGAGACTAATGACCTATGTAGTTGACGCGCCCGGATTCATCAATCATTCTATGTGAGGACGATCCGCGCAACAGCCGTCTCCCTCGTAAATTCGGCCCCTGCTAGTGAACGGCGAGTGGCGCGCGAGGGCTCTGCAAAAGTCCTCCACAGGTAATCTGGCCCGGATTCTTCCGGTGGCGCCGCTGCCCTGGCCTCTAAGGCGACCACCGCCACCCACTGCCTTCGGCGCAGCGCGCAGGCGGGCGTGGGTGGGGCCCCTTGGCGGCCAACACTCGAGCTCGTGCGCGAGCCAATTGCGTTCCTTGCCAACACTAAGGGCAGCGGCAGCAGCAACAACTGGTTGACAGGCGCGCCATATCAAATGTGCAATGAGGGGGGGGGGGGTTCATCATCTGAAATAATTAGTATAGAACTCTATTAATTAGAATTTTCTAATTTTTTACTAGACTCTCCGAGGTAAATGTGGTAAGGAATCTACACTTTTACCTCCGTATCAGAATGCGTTGAGAAATGTATTTGAATGAATAAAGCAATGAACTAGACAAAATATTATAGGAATTTAGAGATATAAAAATTACAGTGTGAGAATGGAAGGCATTTTGTCATTACTCATGCTCATAGTATTTAGTATTGCCCTAGAGACAAAAAATTGAAGTAAGCTTTCTTGGCAAAAATCTCTCCCTTCTCCCTAAATGTTTGTTTACTTTGGAACGATAAATACACCCAGAAAAAAGACAAAATGATACAGAACGCGTCAAACATCATATGATAAACGACACATGTTATATGGACGTAATCATTTCAAACTAATTGGTAAACACAAGAATGAACAATACAGAAGGATAAGCTGTTCTGCATAAGGCAAATAGTGCTGCATGTTCATTAAGGACCGAATTGCGAGTTTATTACTAAATATTTGCTACTATTACATACAAATATTTGATTACAGTAGAACACAACGTAATTTACTATTCACCGCAGTAAAGACAAGGCAATTCCACAATTAAATTTTCGAGAGCTTATAAATTAAAATTAATAGGACAAGATATTTTGTTAAAGTTTCGGGAGTACCTTATCGATATTTTCTTATAGAGGAAAAATGTTTTAATTTCTTTAGCAATACATAGCCAAAGATTTAACACGTAAGGAATTATGAACAGGAGAACTTTACCGTCTACAAATCGTGTCCAAGTAAGTTGAAGAGCATAATATAGCTTGCTTCAACAACTCAAAGAAAGTACTTTGAAGAACGAAACAAAAAGAAAAACAAAACAAACAGCGAAACCAAAAAAATTTCAGACCCTAGAAGATGCCCCAAGCAGCATGTTAGATAAACCACTTTATACTTTTCATTCGAAAGTTACTTGAAACGATGTCATTAGATAACATGCGTAAACTCAACGGATGTTTACAACCGCTTAGTTCCGTTTACACGTGGCCTGTGGAAAATCCCTTATCAGTACAATGTGTAATTCAGAGAGTGATAAAGCATAATGAAATCACGTACGTTATCGGCAATGTACGCACAGTGTTGTCTGATGCTGATTTACGGATTCCCGAACTGTCATTTCGAAGAACAGAACTTTTCAGTAACGGGAAAGCAAATATTGCATTCCGATGCTGCTCAAAATTTGTTTTTCATTTATGTATATTAGCAAAGTTATACGGAAAATATGCAAAAAAAACAAAGTTACTAGTAAAATATAGTTATCGATTTGATCATTCACAGTTTTACAAATGCTAATCTCATTTTAATTATTTGCCGCTGTCGCAAATATAAATGTTGGGTATTTCGTGTATTTACTAGCGTATCATCAGGCAATATGCAAATCAGAGCACGGAATATTTCAAGCGGTCACAATTCACGAGTTTTCCACGAAACGTTACAAGGTATGGAAACTAAATCGTTTCTCGTTCCACCAAACCACAAGGAAATTCCTCATCCTATCGCACAGAGTTGCAAGAATTACTGCCAGCAGTGACAGCATATTAAAAAAAAATCTTACACAAATTGGAAGCAGTACACGTCATTTTGGAAATTCAGAACGATTCAGCACACACACACACACGATTTGCACTTTTCATGTTCTTCGTATGTAGGACGAACAATCAAATCACACGCCTCAATTTCCATACCCGATTTTTCTGTCAACCCAACTGTCCGCTCCCGCGCGGCAACCCGTGCGCCGCCCACAACGCCGGGGCCACTCACCGTGATCAGCTGGGAAGTCGCACGCGCGCACCTGCGCGGCGGCGGGCAGCGGCGGCGGCGGGGGCGCCGCCGGCGCGCGGTGGGCCGTGAGCATGCTGGCGGTCGTCGCGCAGGGCCGCGCCGGCGCCGCGTCGCTGCTATGACTGCGCGCGCGCCCCTCCACCGCCGCCGCCCGCGGCCACGGCCCGAGCGCGCGCGGCGACGGCGGCGGCGGAGCGAGCGTCCTGCAGCCTAGCGGCGGCCGCCGGAGGTTTCTGGGTTAGCAGGACAGCAGGCGCTTGTTCTCCAGGCGCTGCCTCGCGGCCTGTTCGCGCCTGATGAGTGCGAAAGGTGGACGCACGTCAGGAATTTGATTGTCAATCTCGTCAAAGACGACGTTTTAAATGGATATCGCGTATTTCCCGTACGGTTGCTTCCGGAGACAAGGGAAACTTGACGTCTGAAATTTTGTCCGTGTGTTGCGAAACATGTTGCTTTGTAATTACGCCGCATACATCGCGATCTCGGAGCATGAGTATAATACTCGTCATTCAGTAACTGACTGGCTTTCTCAGAAATTGCTCGCTACCGTTAACTTTTTTTTTCGCAGTTGTTGGTTGCTTCGTGACTGAATGAATCCGCGACGATTCGAATTATTTCAGAAATTGTTTCCATCTACATCCATTCATTCCCAACATGTATAATCAATGAGATCACTGTGACTAGCGCACGAAGTCTTCAGTACCAAAATACCACGAGAACATTAAAAAAAATCGCAAATCCAAGAATTAAAAAAAACAATAATTGAAAACAAATTCTCAAATCCAAATCCAATATCATTGAAAATCAATATAATTAAGGACGGTAACAGCGGCGTGCCGTTTTTGTCCAATTCGATTTTTCCATTTGTTTGTATCTATAAGACATTTTATTGGAGAACACTGTGCGTCGGGGACTTTTTCTCATTTTACAGATGAAATGGATAGAAAAATCTGAACACAGCGGGGATTTTGGTGTAGTAGAAAAACTATATACTTCTAGAATGCCAACGTCCCATTTTTGTCCCAATGTGAATAAGCCACTTCTTTCGTCCATTTGGATAATCAGTTTGGAAATTCCTGTCCGATTTTTTTAATCCAAATAGTGTACTTAGATGATCAAAGATTCCATGAAATTCTGAGAAAGGTAGGTGTTACTATTTTCATTTTCCTTCTTTCTCTTCCCCGAAAGTCACTCTGCTGTTTCGGAAGCAGGTGGGATTACTGTGGGTGACAGTGACAGTCATTGACAAGGAGACCTAACAAGAAAAGGCTTTCGCAACATCACATTGGAAAACGAATCACGATATCACGAAGATTCCATTTTTGATTGCGGGCACAGAAGTGGACACTCCTGACGGTACCAAGTGGAGTGTCGTTTTGTGCAGGCAGGTAGGCGTGCTCTGCCAAATTGTGTTCGAGAGAATACGGGACCGAACGCCAAGCGTACAATTTTTCCTGAAACATGTCTCGAGTGCGTTGAAACTGATAATTGATGAAGCTATTTTGAAGCACAAAACTTGCACAGATGTCGAAGCTCGTAGAGTTCTTGAGGATGATCAATGATCGGTATCTCTAAAATAACTTGAAAATTTTATCGCCATTTTGTATATTCATAGTACAACTGTTTCGGATGGAAGTAGATTTCATGTGGTCGGAAAAATCTATCAAGAAAATTATGGCCCGAAGCAGATTTAGAGAAATTATGAGGTTTCTAAAATTTGACATTTCCTACCACGACAGCTCGACAGAGTGACCTAGAAGGAAGATGACAAAAAGAAAGAGACATCTGGGAAGAGTTCTACCCAACAGAAGCTATGACCAAGAAAAACTGGATGAAATCGGTTTCGAACTTCTACACGTAATGACGCGATTGGCTTTGCATGGATTTCACCACCGCATCTGCAGAACAAAGAACTTCTACTCTCCGAGTGAACAATGTGTCTGTGTGTGTGTGTGTGTGTGTGTGTGTGTGTGTGTGTGTGTGACATATGTGAAGTGAAGTGTGGAAGATAACACATCTTAGACTGTAAAAACAGAAAAAAAAGTTTAATAGAATACGCCGGCATGTGATGAAAGAAAATTTAAAAAAATAATATAATACACGATTGTGTGAAATCCACCCAATTATTATTAAAATTTGACATTAGATCAGCCAGATCTGCAAGACTAAAAAGGAACAAATTTGCCTTCATTTCCGAAGTATGGAACAAGTTTATAGAAATAGTCAGGCGCATGACATATCTGACCTATAAATAAGTGTGGATAAAGTTATTCCCGTCAAAATACAAATGTAGAATTACACAGTTCATGGCACACAAAGCCCGACAAATTCGGCCAGAAATTTTGAAGAACGGAGACATTAGTTTAACAATATATCAAGCAAAACCTACAAAGAGTGTACTGATTTTGACTTCGATGCGTACCGATGTGCAAGTTGGCAGTAGCGAGGAGAAGAAGACCAATTGGGTGATATTTTATAATGAGACAAAGTATTGTGTTAGGTGTTCATTAAATGGCGAGAAAATTTTCAGTCAAAACTGCATCCAGGACATGGCCTGTCCGTACATTTTACATATTGCTCTTGGCAGACGTAAATTCCCAGGTGATTTATCGGATGGTTACCGGTAAGAAAATTTCTCGTCCTGATTTTCTGTTGCAAGTTGGAGAGGAAATTAGTTGTGATTTCTCACAAAGGAAGGCAAAATATAGCAATTCCCGAAGCAATTCTTGATTCTTTTTCAGTCAATACTAAAAGACGCCGGTGTCAATTACGTAAGAAACAGCAGTGAATGGAAAAGCCAAAATGTCTGCACTACATGGAAGAAATCAATTTGTAAAAAATGCACAGGTGGGGTCACACGTGTATTTTAAGATTGTCGTAAGAATAAAGAGCATAAGTAACTACTATACAACACAAAAACTGGATAACATAAGAAATATTTGTTTATCTTGTACTCTCGTATTACCAACACAACACAATCAGCATGGTCTGAAATTTTGTAAGAATATTACACTGTTTAACCCGGGAGTGCCCGCAATAGGTAGACTCACGCCAGTGCCCGCAATGTATCTCTCAGATAGCTGAAACTTTTTGTGAATGCGAATGATCTAAAGCTCTATTTACTGAAATACGTAATTTATTTAGTTTGTACATGTCCCCCAATGCAATTGTTAATGAATCCTACATTGCAGAAACCTTGTCTAAACACTTATGGAGAGAAAGGTAGAAATTGACAAAGAACACGCAAAAATTATTAAACATCTTATCTTATTAAATAATATTAAATACAATATCCATAAATGATTTTGGCATGTTCTAAAACAAACATATGTTACATTTTTCACAAAAATATTTAGAAACTCATTGTTTTTTTTTCCATTTTGCAAGGTTTGAATTTTTTTCACTTTCCTGTAGAAATCTCCTGCACATCTTTCTCTAAGGGAAGAAATTGTGACACTCGATCCTACTAGATAATGATTACATTTTCTGAATAGGCACTTGTCATAGGCACAATGACAATGCCACGACACGTACCTCTTACGCCAGGAGTTCACAGTACACTGGCGTCAGTACACATAACGTATCTGACACATCGCGCAGCGCAGTGATCAAGTTTCAACATGATCAAGGGAAATTATTCATCGAAAGGATAAAAATAGATTGCCAGGAGTTCTCAGAAAAGTACAATGAAGTAATACATTAAATATCAGACAGCTAATGCATCGCAATAATTCAGGAACATAAAATTACTGTGGCTTGGATCTCACAGATCTATTGCGATCACTCCCGGGTTAAATAAATTTTGTAAGTAAAATTAATCAAGTATTTTTCGTAAGTGCAAAATCTTGTGTTGTTTAATTTTTGCCTCGAGAAAATAAGGTTCAATAATAATTTCCGAATACTCTGAGCTATATGTACACCGCAGTGCACAATAAACTTCATGAGATATTTTGTCCCGCGTGGCGGTGGTTCGCGACATTCGGCAGAACTAATGTTAATGCGCTGAGAGTTGAGACTGAGAGTTTCGCGGTTTAATGCACATTCTAAAGGAATAAATATTTACCCTACTAACATTTTGGATCAACTACGGTATTTGCAAATTTTTTTCAGATTAATATTTTTAATTGAAACAAAATAAGCTTATTAAGTACTCTACATTGCGCTTTCCAAATATGTCCTCTTACCAAGTATATTCATTTTTAAAATACATGATTTTTTTTGTTAATTTCTAATTTTTTGAGTGGTCTTCATATTACGGGCAACAATTGCAATTCATATACGCGTGGGTCTAGCGAGCCTCTATGTAAAGTGATTAGTACATTATCTTGTTGACATTTCTTTTGTAATAATCACAGTTAAAAATTTAATACTGAATGAAACCTATGATGAGATCAAGAGAAGAAACATGACCTAAGTAATGCATATTTCTCTTGTATGCATTTTGAAAAATGTTTTCTTCATTTTCAGGAGAGAACTACACTGTAGTTAAAAAAGAATGTGGTTTAATATTTTATTACGACGAACCATACACTCTTTCGAAAAGAAAAACAGCAAAGGAAAAGGATATATTCAACAGGGAACCACAGAATAAACTTTTCAAATAAATGAGTTGTGTTGACTGCTAAACCTTTTAATTAGACAGTAAAGTAGGTCCTTTCTTTGGCCGGTTACGTTTTGTTACCATATTTGAGTTTCTCAGGTGTTTGCAACTAGCATATCAATGAATATCTTAGTCTCTCGCGTGACTAAGTTACTGAAAAAAGAAAAAGGGAGGTCTATCATTATTCATTCCGTTTAAATTAATATTCTAATTCATTGAAGATATACATATTTCGAAAGAATTAATAATACCCTTATCTACATTTTTGTCACATCCTGAAAATGGACATTCAAATTACGAATAATTTAACATTTTAGTTTAGGAATATTACCCATATTGGACAATTTCCACCACAGCATTGTATGTAACTATTATGTAATATGGCAATATTTATCTTCTTTTTCTTAGAACGTGGTTCTTAGGACGTGACCAATCTTCTCTTAGAGAGATAGGTTGACCTAATCTAGATTATGATTCTCCAATTATCCTCCAATTATTCATTATTTCAACATTTAACACTTAATATCTTTGGTCCCTATGTACATTTTTTATTAGCAATTCAAATTAAATGATATCCATACAATTTCTCAATAAAATTTCACGCATATGATTGAAAGTTAACGAATGCGCGATGATAGCGTTATCCAATTAATATATCGAAAAATAACTGTGGTATGTTGGCAATTGAAACTGGAAAAAAAATCTCGCAATAAAAATAAAATACCCAGCGAGCACAATTTTCCAGTTTGTTTAATTCAATTACGAAAAGTAAACATTTTCAGGTCGGTGAAAATTGCAGAAGTGACCAATTATTGTCGCACTTTCGTATCCGTGTACCGTTACATTATTATCAAATT
The DNA here is from genome assembly GCA_031308135.1 of Acheta domesticus. NCBI lineage: Eukaryota > Metazoa > Arthropoda > Insecta > Orthoptera > Gryllidae > Acheta > Acheta domesticus. The sequence continues at coordinate 76,731,070 of JAHLJT010009419.1, read as the reverse complement.
CGATCTACTAATGATCATGCATTCAATTTCAGTTCATTAATCATATTATTTTTGTTAACTACGCCTAGTATTCAAACTTTTGTATTTTCTTTCAATGTTTTCCTTCTCATGGTCTGTGGATACAGAGTCAAATATTCGCAACAGTAATGTTATGTGTAGACCTGCATTTACCTACGAATAGGCCTATGATAAGGCTTTTTTCTTAAAGAGGTAAAAAAACAAAATCTATTATTAACAATCGCAACTAAATTGATGCAATTCTACAGAAAGTCGCCGTTTGTGTACAGCACAGGCAATGGTATTAGAGAAAGCATAACCTTAGAGAAAAATAACGATATTTATTCAGAAAAATTAATCTAAATAAAGAAAACGAAGACCTTTCTATTTCTCAGATTAAATCGTAGACATTTTTAATAAGGCGGTAACACAAAAGGACAAAAGAAATCCGTAGCGATCATTCTCACAATCAAGACTGACGTCTGGTTAATATGGCAGAAAATTGTCTGCTAAAAATCCGACCACTACGTAAGTAATGTGCAATTGCTACGACATAAAATACTGTGATGAGACAATACAGATATATTTTCATTATTCCAGCTTAACTCCTAAAGTGTTGATATATTGATACAAAAATTTAGACATCATGATTATCATTATCATTGTTTTGAGATTGGTTTAAAACATTCGCGAAGCATCTCAACTTGGAATTGCATGTTTTGGACTCATCCCATCTTTTATTTTCCTTAACTTTCTTTCAATCTAGTAACCTGCGAAGGAAGAGAGGGGGCTCGTGGTCCACGGGCCTCCAGTTTCTTCCAGTGGCGTAGCGTGACTCGCACGTTTTGGGGATGCTCAACAATAACATACAAAATGTAACTATCAACTACTTCATCTAACAGGCGAATGCAATACAAGGCAGATATACTGGAACTACTTCCACGATTTCGATTGCTTTATTGCTCGTAGGCGCTTCACACAAAATCCTCACAGCAGTCAGGGCTGCCGATGTCTTGAAAGCAATGGCTCAGCTTCAATTCTTAAACGCGAATGGCAATGAGACCACTTGTTAATTTATACATTGCAGACTAAAATAATATGTAATGAATTTAAGGGATAATTCAATTTCTTGGATAATAATTAAGAAATAGTAGACAGGCACTATTTCTACAGTTTGTGCCCATGACCAAACAGGGACTTCCCGAGTGAGAGAGAGAGAATTTATTGACCGCCCGAAGAGTGCTGCGCTCTCGTGCACAAACGAGTTTCTTTCCACAGTGGATACTAGCGAAAAGCAGTCGGGTTTCCATGGGCCAGGGATGAAGAAGGGAGAGGGGAACCTCGCCATCTGCGCATGCGTCATTGCTCGTCACAATCTTGCGGCAGACGCTAGAAGCATTTAGCGTCCAAGCAATCACAGGCCAGCTTCAACAACCCGCCGAATTCAATCATAGGAAATCAATTTAAAATTAATACAATACGTATTTCTCTCAACGGACCACTTGTAAGATTATCAATACACTGTTTAGGGTTCTTTATTAATATTGTATACGAGGATGCTCAGCATCTCAGCGTCCCCTGACGCTACGCCACTGGTTTCTTCATCCAAGTCCTGTCTGTGCTGGGTCACCAACAACGCCTCCAAAAAGCATCCCTATGGGCCTTGAAAGCGCTGCTATTCGCATACCGCGCGTGGCCCTTCGCCTGCGCCGGGCGCCAGGCCGGCCCGTTGGCGCTGCGCCGCGCGTCGGTGTGCCGGCACGTGTTCGGGGCGGCCCGGTCATTTCCGCGCTGCAACGCCGCTCTCCGCGGGGTCCCGCGGGGGCGGGAGGGGAGGGGAAGGGAAGGTGGAGCGGTGGAGGGAGGGGAGTGGCAGAAGGAGGCGTGGGCCGCCGCCCAAGTATTTCCGGCGCGCTCCGACCCCCGCGAAGACACTGCGCTCTTTGTGGCCGGCCGGCTGCCACCGGGGCCCCCGAAAGCACTCGTCTCGAGGTGGAACGGGAGCAGAAAATGGCGACCGACAGACCACGACGGGACCAGCTCTTCTTAAAAGAAGATTTTCGATTGCATGGTGCCAAACTGACACCGGATCATATCCAATTACAGTTCACGTAAATGCTTCTGAGCATGTCCACGTATTTAACTTCAAGTTAGAAACTTTGTTCTATATAGTTAAGTCACTTGTGTATTATCGTTTTTTCTCGAATATGATCCCCTTATTTTCGAAAAGTTGGATCATAAAATGGTGAGGGGGGTATGTAAGTACAGAAATAAAACGAAATAATTTTTCAAAAATAATATTTTATTTTTCAAACAATATTTGTAGTATTTCTACTTCCGATGTCCCGCCTGCAAGTTTCTTAGAACCTTTTGGTATTGAAAATGACAGGGAATTAGCTGTTTTGAAACATTATTGCAACGAATAACATACGAAGGGTTCCATACGGGGAATCTCCTCCCTCCGAAATGTTAATCCAAAATATGAGGAATACTTACTATATGCGAGTGCGAAGAGAAAAACATTGTCATATAATAGTTACGAATATTAATGATACTTAGCTTGATATGAACATCATAATGAAACGATACTAATATCATTAGATCTAGGACGATTTTAAGTCTATTTTATTTTATGTTAATCTAGGCATCTGCATTGTTCGAAGACATGCTGCGATGTGCGCTTTGTAAATGTTTCATTTGTTTTCATTGTTACTTACGTGTCATGATGGGTGAATAATATTTTCTATTTTTAATTTTAAAATGTCTGAATACGACTCGGATAATATTCCACCAGATATAGAGAAATCAGCGGGAAACATAACTTTGCTATTACCTGAAAAAACAGATGCATGTCAATGTAGGTATGCAAAATTTATAGATTGGTGCAACGAGAAGAAAATTAATTATTAGCCATGAAAAAGTTCTTCTGGCATATTTTGAAAACTTGGTTAAGAAGTACAAACTCAAATGCTTATGATTTTTATTCCATGATACGTTCAGTGTTAAAATGGAAAGAAAATATTGATATTGGACGTTTATCTTATTGCATTTCTGAAAAGAAAATCTGAAAGGTTTCGACATAAAAAATGAACAGTGTTAAGAAAAGAAGAGGTTGCAAAATTTTTGCAATAAGAAGCAAAACATTTTTAGTGTATAAAAGTTGCGCTGATCTTGGGGCTGGCTGGTGCTCGTAGGCATAACGAAATATTGAACTTTCGTTACGTGTGGAGCATGTCATGTACGAAGGGCCGTGTATTCAAGTAATAATACCAAACACCAAAAACAAACTTTTCAGTTTTTTTGTTTCACAAGGTAATATTGATGCAGAAAGAGGTGGTAGGAATATTAAGTATATAGCAATGTGACTAAATGAAGATGTGTTGCGATTGATTTTTACTTATCGAATTAGAAAATGCGTGAAACTGCCAGTTGTTATCAACACGTCGTGGAAAATCCTGCAACACATTGCATCCTTTTTAAATTTTCCAAATTCTAAAAAAATACCGGACATTGGTTCAGAAGATCATCGGCATCATTACTTGCAGATTCAGAGCAGACCTTTTCACTGTAAAGAGACGGGCTGCGCGCTAGTGCTGTCGCTGAAGGCTACATAGACCATTTGGCAGAAAGTAAGAAAAAGATTGCAAAAAGAATGTTGGATGAGATTAACAATCCTGGGAATTCTAATGTGAATAACAAAGAAATTCATTACATCTTATCAAAACTTCTCATTTGACTTCCGCTGGTGTTAATGTAAATATTGTTATTTACAGTTAATATTCACAGTAAGTGATTACGTATTTACGAGAAATATTATACAAATACTATGTTTAATATTTATAATAAGTAATTAGTTTACAAATGAATTTAATAACAATGACGTTCATCTTCAACAATGATTTTCTTTTACCCCCTACAAAAAAGTATTATACCGAAGTCATAATGCAACCAGTGTTATTATAAATTTTAACAGAACTAGTTGAAGCTCCTTAACTTCTTCTATCAATGCCCTATAAAATATCTCGTCACTAAACCGTACGTAGTTGAGTTTATCTCTCAATTGATGGATGCATGACGTTATTTCAGATCATTTAAACTTCAATTACCAGCAGAAATACAGCGATATTATTGCATAAAAAGAGGAATTTTAATCAGTCTGCCGTGATTTTACGAACTCAGTTACTCGGACAGTTTCACGAATTAGTCTCCGATATGTTTACAGTCAAACCGTAACAAGCGGAAAACTCAACTAGCAAAATTGAAACACGTTTTCGGTCTGGGTGTGTAGAAGAATTTAACAATAAAAAAATAACAGAAGTATGCAAAACACGAGGAGTACACATTTAAATTAAAACGTAAGTGGTTACATCTACTAATTTACAAATTGACTTGTAAATAGCTGGATGTTTACGGTTTCATTAACAGCATACCCCTTCGTAAACTCGAGCAAAAACTGCTTCATTCTGAAATCGAAGGGCAGGAATGCAAAGTCTTTATTAGGAGAAAATTAGAATAAACAAATCGCTTCTCAAAAAGAAAATTATGTTCATCCCCGAAAATAATTAACACCAATATCTTCAGAGAAAATAGTTATTAACAGTTTTTCTATGCTATCTAATAATGAAAAATATAAAGAGGATTAATTTTTGACTGCAGTTCCAATTCCCTACTTCGGCGATCCTTGATTCTCGTACATGGATGAACCATTGAGTGCATATTTAAAACGGAAGGGGAGACATTTTCTCGAATGGCCACTGATAAGTTAATACGAGAATAATGGTAATTTAATTAAGTATAATAATGGTAACTAATAAAATTTAAAAAAGTAAGAATTAAATTAACAGCTTAGTCCTGTTTTGTTGTATATTTCTTTATTTATATTATTTTCATAACTTGTAAATAAATGCATATATATAATCAAGATTAAAATATTAACAACCGGCGGGACAAAGGTATTATCACTGGAGGGACTATTAATGATCCTTGTGTGGAACAAACAGAACAGACAAAACCACATTCATAGTGTCAGGGTCGAAAGTCCAGTTATAGTCCCATATTAACTCTATGAACGAAATTTGATATCTTCTAGTCTTTTTAAAACATGAAAATTGTGCTGATCTAGCAAATTATCAGTAATACACAGTCTACAAACAACTTCTCAAAAACTGATTCCACTCTCGATATGACAGTCGTCCAGTTTCCTTTGATTTCCTGTGATAGAACAAGCTCTGAAATGGATCCTTCATTTGCTTCTGACAAGTAGACGTGGTGTTTATCCACCCAAATATCAGATACTTGTTCTGTTTTCGACTAATAAATTAAATAAAATCTATTTAATAGATAACAAATGAATAACTGTAGAGTGCACGAGATTGCAGCGAGTTTTTATTTCTTCCATCTACATATCCCTACGAACCGTATTAGCATTTATGTGGTTGATAATTCTTCAGTAATAAGAAGTGATGATAACTTTTGGAGCATTTGGCACTTGTGATCTATGTAAGATACTCGTGTTCATCTTCATTGTGTAATAGGCATTCATATAAACAATAACTCTGAATATTCTTGATGTCTTCCGGGCTGATGGGCCCGGAATTCAATAACTCTGAATGTAATAATTCTGATATTGCCGTCGGGTCGGGTTGTTTTTAAAAGATGAGAATAGGATAGCTTGGTAAGGATGGTTTTCTCTCTCTCCCTAAAAAAGTCATGGACTACATTCTTCCGTCTGAAGAATACCCAAAACTGAGCGAACGACCTTTTACATAATTTTTTCTTGGGCTTTTACCCAGCCAACAACCGGTTACCATCTACGTCGCGATGGGACGTATATTCGAAAAAAAACTAGACACCAACGCACTTGTGTGCTCTTCTGACCTGGGACGAGACCCTCTGTAACAACACATACGCTCTGTGACGACCCTTCGGACAGAAGTGCTGAGTTAGCACACCCTCTTGGCTACCCCGACTATCCTAGTCGACTATTACATTATTTAGAATATGGTAAATATTGCTTTGTTTCTCTATGTTCAGTTATCTTAAATTACCAATTCTGCAATCGTTAATTCGTAAGAGTTGGTGACTTCTTTTACAAAGTTCTCTCTCCCGGTCACCTCCCCGCCCCCTTCCCACACCCACAAGTTGAGATTTCTATCCCTGTCCATACTAGTGGCTAAATTGTAGCCAGAATTTCCACCAAATTGATGTTCCCCAATCGACCTCACTGATCTAATTCAATTCAATGATGGTTTATCTTACGTGGTGAGACTCAATTAGGCCTTCTCTTCTTCCTGAACACGCAAATTTCGCCATGCTTCTTTCGCCATCTAGCAGTGGAAGAAGGTATCACTCGAGGAGGAAACAAGGAAATAGAATTTAGCTCAGAAGCTTCTTTTAGGCTTGATGACATTTTACTTTCGGTACATCGGTGTCGAATGACTTCCGGACTGCCGGATTTACTTCCCATGCAAAGAAAGAAGTACGAAGCATTTTTTGCCCTTGAAAATCCTGTTTGGAAGGGATTTTATTCCGCGAATTTGGGTTTAACAGTCCAATACGCTAACCGTTACACCATCGATACCGCACCAAACGCAGCCTCTGCCTACCCCTTAAATTTGAAAGGGATATTTTGGTTTTGAGGAAGGTTACAAGAAGCTCCAATAACATTTTCAAACTTTTCACCAAAATTGCTTGGAATTTCTATTTAATTTTTTTCTCAGATGGAGCGAAGTACGCTCATAAAAAGGGCACTCATCCCAATTTTCGCTGAATTCTTTGAAGTTTCAAAAATTGCTGAAGTTTAATTTTTTGGTATCTTCCTACAACTACAATAGTGAATATACAGATTTTTTCTTAATGTATTATACAATATTAGATCTTTAAACAACGTCGTATACAATTTTGAAAATTTGACTGATTTTGCGTGCAAATAACTGCAACTTTAAAATTCAGATAATCTGAAAAACGGCTCCAATTTTTTCTTTAATCTTTTTGAATGGATAGTTCTAAATGCACTGAATAAACTTGTCATAAAGGTTATTTTGATGTACTCTTTTAAATAAAAAAAATACACATATTTATGTTCAAGTGGTATTAAAATATTATCTAACCGCTACAAGTAGTGCATGAAAGTAGGTGCGGTCGTAGCACCACTAGTTTTGTTATTTACTCTCTACTGTTCGGCATGTCCTATAATTACCCCTCTGGTCTTACGCTTGCTGATAAAAGGAACTCTCGCTGGCAGGACACGCATGACGTTTCCTCGGAAGTTGGCGGTTGGAGCTCTCCGGAAGATGGTCATCACGCTCGCTCCGACCATTGCAAAATGCCGTTGACGTAGCTCTTCCTTCTGCAGACCTCTGCTTCGTCAAGGTAACGTCACTAGGGACTGTACTTTCACGACCAATTCGCTATAATTCCAGTCGTCACATGCACGATTGTATTCTGCAGATTTATTTCGAGATACTTCTTGGACACTGGGATTCCCGGTTTGTGATTAATGAGTTTGCGGCATGTTGGGGAATGACTTTGCTGAATATTGATCCAGTAATATCTGCAGGATCTTGTATGCAATCGGCCCTTATGTAAAAATGTGGTCGTCGGTCGCCTGTTTTGGCGAAGTCGATCGTTCTTTACATCGTCTTAAAATCTCAATTAAAATGCTTCTAAATCATCATGGGCGGTAAAAAAAGCCAAATTTAGAATACAGTAAACCGATCCGGGAAGAGGTTGAATTTTTAATGGGTAATTATTAGGAGGCGGATTTTAATGAAATGTCATTTTTTTTCTTTTCACTTTAGAACAATGCTGTTTAGTATAGAAATTAATTTTATGTTATGACAAAAGGAAATTATCCATTTTTATGACACTTGCATTTTTTATCGATTTCGACTGACAAGTTTTTATCTTTTCCTATTTTTTACGTATTTTTAACCTTTTCCGTCATTTTAATGCAATTTTCGCTGATTTAATAGAGTTTAATATCATTTTAATGGCACTTGCTTCAAGTAATATTTACGAGTTGCAACAAATGTTGTCCACAGAATTCCTGAATTAGATTTCTTCGCTCAGAAATTGTAATGTCAGCAGTTGCGATAATATTTCAAACACTAAATCGTAACAAAGTGAGAGGGAGCTTCAAATAAATGAACTCCCCGCCTGCCTATGCCCTAACCCTGTTCTAGTGTTCAGTAATTAAAAGCTTTGTAAAATCAATGGATTGAACAGACAGAAAATAAAGCTGTTAAAAAAAAAGTTGCGATAATGGAATCTAAGATTCTGCCATTCGCGCCATTACCGGTTCGGCCGATTTCGGGATAACTAAAGACAGATTTCCTGGTTAACAACAGTCCAAACCAAAAGTTTTCACTTGAACAAATATAAACAAACTTCGATTATACACCAGTAACGTATCCAACGGGCTGAGTTGTTCATCTCAACTGTTTTTGATCACATTTTTTTTACGTAATTTCTCTTTGCTTTTAGGGCATTTTAAAAAACATTATAAGAGCATTTTATTGATCATTTTTGGCAATGTTTTAGGTCATCGAAATCCGCCCCTAGTAATTATACATTGTTTTGCTTGTTTAGATAACTTTAAGTATATCTTACGTATTTTCTTTCAACTCAATTCGATTACTCGTACATTTGTGTTTTGTGGGTTGCTAAATTCGCGAATAATGTCAAGTCGAAGATGCAGCCTTTGGCCTCCATTTTAAGTGAAAGCAGAAGCGTGTGCGCCGGGCCACAGAATGGTTTATTTTTCGTCAAAGGAAAGTAAAACCTGTATATGATGTATGCGAGAGAAGTGCAGAATATATTTCTAATAGAGTAAGAAGTGTATATAGAATATTGCACTGAGGTATCGCAATCGTCGATGATTCAGCCCTTCCGGCGGATAGCCCCGAGGAGTATTTTGTAATTCGACTCGTCACATACAGGAATATACTATTTAGATGTACTTTGAATTACTATTATGAAATAAAGTCGATTTGACTTTATATACCTACATAACGACTCCCAAGACAATCGTGAACCAATTTTGAACCTAAAAGTATGGACAATGCAGTTAAAATCTTAAGTTTTTTTAAAACATGCATAATGTTCATGTGATTTTCATTGAAAAATTCATCCTTTTGCTAACACGAGTCCTGGTAATATAAATTCTACACTCCAAGCCTCAAAGCATTTCAATTAAGATTTTGGAGGGAAGCAAAACAATTCCGAACTTACCAAAAATAACGACAACCCTCGTGGATACCCATTGCATTCTATGAAATAACAAATGAAGATGTTCAGCCTTACTCTATCTACTTTTTTAAAATTCGCAAATTCAAATTGAAACGATGAAAACCATGAATGACTCTAAATACCAACACGTTGAAAATGCTTTGTCCCAAGCAGACGCTCTGTGACAAATCGAAGAAAATATGTGACAAAATAAGAAATTGCTAGAAACATGCATGTTAGGGTCAAAAAAATTCCAGGTTGTAACATACGGAAGTCCCAATGGCTGAGCAAGTAGTTGTGGAGAATATTTTATTATATAATGGAGAACTCCAATACGAATGACAATTATTCTTCGTAACTACTATCAGTTTAGGAACCTCAAATCACTTTTATCATCATCATCATCATCATCATCAAGTCCTCTGGGATTTTCAGGCCTAAGGACACACGAAGAAAAATTTCCCAAATAACAACTGGCAGAGAATTCTAGAGATCCACAGATTTAATTGGTAGTTTTCTGTGGTTTATGTTAACACCAGGTGAGAGACGAAACAGTACCCTATTAAATGGGCCACGTCTTTTCCTTCTCAACCCTGTCACCTCCTCTCAACTTTCTCATACACATACCCTCACATGTACCCACTATTAGACGTGTTGGAAGACCAGACGAAAGAATCAGCGGGAGACACTATATACTATTTTTTAAATATATGTGTAATTTGTGCGAAATTTAGCGTCAAAAATAGGCAATTTTAAAATTTTATGAAATGATTTTCTCAGGTATAGCTCTATTTTTTTCTTCTTTTTTTCACGTGTATAGCAAAAAACGGTAATGAAGGTGGTGCTGGTCCAATTTTCGACGCACTCTGATTTTCGAAAATTAGAAAAAAATTCCAGGGGATAAATACGAATTTCCCGCGCTTTGTTTTGAGGAGGTGCCACTCTAATGGCAATGTAATTTAAAATGTGCTTGGAGTCTGTCATTCGAATCTTGAAAAGAAATATTATGTTTAATATTATTCAATAATTAAATCAATTTTCAATTGCATCATTCAATTGACTTAAATGTGAAAATGAATAGATCATTTCGCTTCGCATGGGAATGATGAATAATTGGTGTAATCTATAGTTTTGATGACTTTGATACTAAATTCAATTATTTTTCTATCCATTTTCATTTTGTTGCTAGCGGTATCAAGAATGCTGCAAAATGTGTATCCCCTTGTTGTAACCCATTGTAGCAACGCCACACTGATAACAGATTGCGATAATGACGGCCGTCGTTTGTTCACGTTAATATAATCTAATAATATGCATCGCATATCGTTGGTACATTTATGTATAACCTGCATCCAATGGCAGGTTATACATAAACGCTTGAACGTTTTGAATTATAAAAAAATATTCGTATCTTTCGCGCTTCGTTTCTTTAAGAATTTTTCAATTGGTATTTGAATTGTAAGACTGAAATTGTCATACTATAATATTACATAACCATTTACAATATCGCGAGAAAGTACGTGCTGTTGTATCATCACTAGTTTACTAATGTAGGTTCCAGATTTCTTTCTCGGCACGTGGCGTTCGGAATGGATTCTTCGAGGAGCGCGCCGCGCGGACCTCAGCTGTCGAGGCGAGAGGAGTAACTGAAGAGCCACTGCCGAGTTAACTTCCGGCGCGCGGAGCGGCGTCGGCTTTCAGTTGTTCTGGAGTGTTTGCACGGCATTAATTCAGCGCCGCGGGGAAAGCGGCTGCTTATTTCTCAAGACAATGGAAGCGCTCTGGCCTTAAGGGCGCGAATCGCTCGCCGGGCTCCGTGCAAATACACTCTACCCAGATTTTAAGTGCACTTCGACAAGTAAACGTGTTCGTCTATTTTTAGATTATCACAATGCATGTAGAACGTGTATGAATTGTCGCTAGTTCTGAATGAGAGTTGATTTACACTTTCAATTTTTCGAAAGGAATGGCTATATTCAGAAACAAGTCAGTGAACTTTAACCATTTAGTTTGGATAAAACTTCTTCCTAAGCGGCTATATTAGGTCACAAACAATGTGTCAATTTTGTTGGAAGTTCTGTTTTAAACGTCCAGAATCGCTTGACATACGCAAAAAACTGTCTCTGACGATGCTTATAAACATGCAGAGAATATGACTGCACCAAGCTATAAAATTAGTAAAAAAACCGACTTATGTTATAATTCATGCAATTAATTGTTGATATAAAAACGTTTGTTTGCGCTTGTGAGGCTAGAGCACAATATTGTTTTAGTTCTTTTATGTATTTATATCAATCTCAGAAAGACAGTTTAATTTAATGGAGAAATTCCTGAGTGTAACCACGAAGGTCATGATATAATTTATATCTAGTTTACAACTATATATTTTAACACTTTCTTTGTGTTGTGGTTATTAATGGCCAGTGAATGTACTTGAAACCACTTCAATCTGTTTGAAGTATTTAAGATGAGTACAAAATGACAGAAAAGCCCTGAATATATCATTATCCAATTTTTAGTACCATGTTAACAAACAGAAATGAATAAAATTTTTTTAGTTCATATCTTTGAAGAGGAACCGACTGCAAAGCTTTGTCCCCTCAATGGAGTTGTTTTATTATTTATTAGTTACAAGAATTTTCTGAAGCTATTAAGAATTCAGTACTTGTGAACTTAATAACACATTTACGGATATTTATTTTCTTTATCGGTTGGAAAAGTTAACTACATAAATCCGGTTATTTATTTTGTGACAACTTTGTGCTCACAAATAACAGATGATTAAAATAAATGGCGAATGTTGTTGATAAGTACGAATATTACGATATAATCACAATTCTTTAATGTGAATCACCGAAGGTCGGTATCTTAAAAGATTGTAATTAAAAACACACAGCTTTTAAACATTTCAAATTTCTTTTATTTTTTAAGTTGAGAAGTCTATACTGAAAGACTAGTTTCAAAACTGACGCTTGTTTACTAACGCTATAGGTAGTTACATAGTCATATTGTTATAAGTTCTACGCCAGTGTGGGAAAAAAGAGTAAGGCTTTAAATTCAGAAAGTTGAGATTATATTGAGATTTAAAATAAAAGATCTATGAATAAATTTACATTAAGTGTATCAAACCATATGGGCGTGAAATTTAAGCAATATTCTCCTTCAATGATCTTACTTGCGTTCCGTATTACAATTTTGTATCTATTTTCTTCATCAATGCAACTGAAAAGCAATTCACACTATGTAAATATATTATCTCTTACTTGCAATACATTCAGCTCCGTATACCTTGGCATGCGTAATGGCTCCAATCCTTTGATCAATAACGAAATAAAACAGGCGAGAGAAACATACTGAAGTATAGCACACAAAGACGAGATAAGAGCACAGAAAAGAGAATCGTAAATCGTCGAAATCTCCGTAGAGCACAGTCGCAATTCAAGAGACCTCTCCGTCACGCGTGTCTTTGAGCAGCACGCACGCGCACGCGAACAAACAAGAGGCCGCGCCGCGCAGTGTATAAAGGTCTCCTTCAAAGAGAATCGCGTACGAGTGCTTTCGCACCATTCTCCACGGGTGCCGTTGCCTCATTGTTCCCGCGTCGCCCGTTACTCACGGCGGGAACTGTGCTAGGGAGGGCACGCGCCGCGCGGCGCGGGACGACGCTTCCGACCAGAGGAACACGCCACCGGCGACCACTTGCACCTCATCACATGTCGTCGTCGCCGCCAGCGTCGTCGTCGCCGTCGCCATCGCCATCGCCATCGCCTTCGCCGTCGGCCACGTCGCCTTCAGCGTCGTCGTCGTCGTCGCCGTCGCCGTCGCCCTCAGCGTCGTCGTCGTCGTCGCCGTCGCCCTCAGCGTCGTCGTCGTCGTCGCCGCCGTTGCCCTCAGCGTCGCCGTCGTCGTCGTCGTCGCCGTCGCCCTCAGCGTCGTCGTCGTCGTCGTCGCCGTCGCCCTCAGCGTCGTCGTCGTCGTCGTCGCCGCCGTTGCCCTCAGCGTCGCCGTCGTCGTCGTCGTCGCCGTCGCCCTCAGCGTCGTCGTCGTCGTCGTCGCCGTCGCCCTCAGCGTCGTCGTCGTCGTCGCCGTCGCCCTCAGCGTTGTCGTCGTCGCCCTCAGCGTCGTCGTCGTCGCCCTCAGCGTTGTCATCGTCGTCATCGCCCTCAGCGTCGTCTTCGTCGTCGTCGCCCTCAGCGTCGTCGCCGTGATCGTCGAAGTCGGCGTCGTCATCAGTGTCGTATGCGTATCGTTATTGACGTCAGTTTCTATTCGAATCGGACAGTCATTGACATCATTGAATATCACACACTTCGGCATTTTCACTATATTTTTGGTGTTTTAAACCTTCATTTTTGGAAATGAAGTAAAATCTAGAATATTTTTACAGAGTGACCAAGCGCATATTCGTCCAGCGAATCCTGTACTCTAGTCTTGGTATTGGAAAGAATTATCAACACGCTGTGACCCCTCACCCAGCGACAATTATTCGCTTCGAACATTTCCACCATTCACCAGCACTGTCAACTGCGCCACTAGTTTCCACAGTTGCTTGTGGCTTTGAGATTGATACTTGCACTATCCTGGTGATTCCCATCAACCACTTAGAACAAACCTCGCGTTTGATGCCGACACATTTGCTAATTAGGGAGTTTTTGCATTGCGAAACATTACAGCAATATCGATCTCGTCCTCTTGCGCATTTCGGATGTCGAATCAATTTTGCGTTGTCAATTCGTATTCGCAGAATATCGAAATTGCAGTCGAATACTGTATGCTACGCCGTGCAAAATCTCCTTTTTGTCACCAGAATAATTGTCGCCCTTACTCGGTCGCCTTCGAAACCGTTTTTTTCGAGGTTACATTCAACCGCAATGTCGCTGCCATCTTTATCATCGACGATGTCGTTGCCAAACTCAAACCACCACCGTTGTGACCGCCGCTCTCCGATGGCGGATGTCATTCTCATGACAGGGTCAATCGCTCTCCTCCCTTCCCAGTCACGCCTCTATCATGACTAAATTGTAGCCATTGGTGGACGGAGGTGTAATGTTACAAATATAAAGTTTAGAGTGAACACGTTTTAAAGTTAATTAAACTGCATTTTTAATAAGTGGTAATTCTGTACTCTAAAACTTATTGTCTCACAATATAAACACGTATATCAATTTTAAATCTCGTTTACTGAAAATTTTGTAATCGTAACTTAATACCTTCAATTATCATCGCTGCTGCCGTCGGGCTCGAGGCTACCTCTACAGTAGAGCTCTGCATTCTGTGACGAAACAACCGTCTGTGGCCGACCGACTGTCTGTCGCCTGTAATGGAGATAGATGCTCGAGCCGGCTAATGCCTAGTGGTGGACGCTAGAGCGCTTTCTGCACTCGGTTGTGTCCAAAGATATTGGATAGTATTACCTAGGTACACATGTAGCGCTAGTGTAGCGTTACAAATTGAAGGCTGCGCCCTGCGCCATATTGTAGGCAACTACGAGTAGTTCCCTGAGAGGTGCTGACATGTGTGTTGTGTGTCCGTACGGGACGAGTTGTGGGTATTTCCCACGTAAATTATTACTTTGCAGTGCTTTTGTCTTGCTAAACAAAGACTATTATTTATACGTTAATACAAATTTATAATGCATATAATGAGAGCTTCAAGGTGCTGCAACCTAAAGGCCAAAATGAAGTGCTGCATTAGGGTTATGAGAAGTTAACTTTCAAAAACCCAAATAATACAACCAAGACATGTTTCATTTAGTAACATACTCGTATGAGTGTTTTTCATCTAATTGAATTGTATAGCATTACTTTAATTTGGCCCGAGCATACCTGCACACTGCATGTATACAGTATATTTATATTTTCTTACTCAAAGTATTTTATTTATTTGAAAACTTGTTTGCATTACTAAAAACTGAAAGATAGATGCATGAGTTATGGACATTCTTAAGCATACAGTAATCTTAAGAATTAAATTGTGCGCGCAGATTTATTTAAATCATTTTCACTTTGAATCTCTCCTTCAGAAAAAGAAACTGCATTAGCTAAGGAGCAACAAAACGATGCATGAATGATAAAAATATCTTGGTTGAAAATTCTTTTGGAATCATGTTTGGTTTGTATAGTTAGTCTATTAACTAGAAAGAGACCGGGAGAGGTGGCTCAGGGCATCAACTGATGTCACTACAGTGCCTCTGATCGGGAGGGGCTACGTTCGAGTCCCGACAGTGACGGGATTTTCTAGTTAGATAGCTTTCTATTCTAGTTAGATAGCTAGGTCGAGTTCTGTTGTTATCTGGAGGAGAATTCTTC
The DNA here is from genome assembly GCA_031308135.1 of Acheta domesticus. Lineage (NCBI taxonomy): Eukaryota > Metazoa > Arthropoda > Insecta > Orthoptera > Gryllidae > Acheta > Acheta domesticus. Next base: position 76,715,537 of record JAHLJT010009419.1, on the reverse strand, counting down.
TGGCTGGCTGCTCTGATCGGTAGTTTTCCGTGTTTTCTCCGATTAATACCGGGCAAATGCTGGGACAGAACCCTTACAAACAGGCCACGGACCGCGCGTGATCTTTCCTTTCTCTTCCTTGTCTTATCCTCGCCCCTTACGCACACGTATACATACATGCTCTACACTACCACACATACCGGGAGGCCGGTCTGGTACTAGTTTGTTCCAGCTGGGGCCATGCATATATTGTGGGTGAGAGATACCTGGTTGTGGAAAACCCCGCTAGCCAAAGGTAGGTCGGCGCCGGATCTCACCATCCAGCAGGGGACGATCACCGCTACATCTCGAGCAAACAACACGCACTACACGTACGGGAATAATGATCATAGCAGTTGATACGCCTGGAACCACTAATCAAACAAAGAAAATTATCGGGAAAGAATGCTAATTGTTTTAAAATGTATTGGTATGATTTTTATGTGAAGTTTTGCACAGAACTGACAGTAGCTTCGTAAAAGCATTTTGGGCTTCGTAGCTGAATGTAATTTAAGTGAGAGACACAATTGTAACCAAGGAATTTTCTATTTTTAGTTTATTCTTTTTTAAGCTTTTTTTCTTCTTTCTGGTTCCTTCCACTAGAGAAATATTGTGAATTATAATTACACCAACATAAAAAAATAATTATTCAATATGGGTTGAAAAGGTATTTCCAAATATCATTTTTCTTAAAATACGTTTACATTTTTCGTAATTTATTAATCATAGTTAATTGATAATTATTAGATAATTAATAATTAATCATATGTTGCATTTTCTAAGCGATTAGCGAAGTTCTGAGCCCGTAAAATTCTGTGAAAACAGTGTGAAGATACAGTATTATATGACCTCGTCTACAATACAGCGGAGAGCGAAATGTTTAATTTCTTACGCTAGTTACGTAATGTTCAATTTGTTACGGGATAATTGAATTATCCCAATGTCATTGCTGCATGATTTTAATGTTTTCAATGCTTTTCATGTTTTCAATGTTTCATGGTTTCATGGTCTCAATGTTCTATGTTTTGCTTCATGGTTTCAACACCATTTTTTCACTGCTCATTTTTTACATGGTTACTTTGTGAATGTAAACGGCAAACGTGATACTGGTAAGGAAAAAGTGAAGTTATGGCGTGTGTTTAGTGTTTAGTACTTCTGGTTTTTAAGGATCCATTGAAAACTCCAACCTCGCCTCGGTGCCGAGAACGACTAGAGTGGAATTCCCGGTTCAGTACAATTTCCAATTCCCGAATTTGTTAACCTGTTCAAGTGCAACCAAGTGATGACTAAGAGATGGATTTTATTGAAAGGTCAATGCCTTTTAGTGTTGATATTATTTTTATATAATGACAAAAAGAAAGGACCCATTTTATGTAACTTTTTTTGCATTTTTCGTCTACCCCGACTAATACGTTTTTAACTTTTTCTGTCACTTTTTAAGCACTTTTTGCTGATTTCATCGATTTTAATATCATTTTAACGGTACTTGCTTGAAATAACATTCACGAGATGAAACAAATGTACTCCACAGAATTTCTGAGTAGTCTATTGGATTTCTTCGCTCAGAAATTGTAATGTCAGCCGTTGTGTATGTCAGGTACCTGTGTAGTCGATCAACGCCATTGTCTATTCGGCGGAATTCGCGATAACAAAAGACAGCGATTTCCAGGTAAAGAACAGTCCAAACCTAAAGTTTGCAAGCTGAGTTCACTTGGACGAAAAGAAGAAGCCTAGATTACGTCAGTAACAGATACAGCAGCTTCAGTTGTTCATCTGAACTGGTTTTGATAAAATTTTTTACGTAATTTTTCTTTGCTTTTAGGGCATTTAATAATATTTTACGAGCATTTTATTGATAATTTTTGATGGTGTTTTAGGTCGACAAAATACGCCCCCTAGTAATGGTTATCGATTAAAAGTACACCAGACTTTTAAATAAGTATTTGCGACCCGGCAACTGACGGCTGACCGCTGCGTCGCGCTCAGTTGTTTCCGAGATTCACAACAGGGGCGCGCGTGGCAAGTGCCTTCCTGGAGTGAGGCCACGGTGTAAGAGATATAGGTGGGTTCACTCCCGGTCTAAAACTGAAGCTAATGTGAGGTTAGTTCTCACAGTTCTCGCTACGTAAGCGCTGCGAACGACTTGGTCATTTTTGGGACAAGATGGTGATCCATTTAATAGCTTTGTAACCTCTGGTGGAAGCCACTAAATCGCGAGCCGCCATCATGAATGCCCAACTCGATCGTGCGCACCGTACGGATAAGCGAGGAACTAACCTCAAACTAGCTTAAAATTTTTTGTCCAAAAGGCGGCTAGTTGACACACCTATATATCTTACACCGTGGTGAGGCGGCGTCACAACGGAGCCAAATATGGCCGAAATTTCGGTCTTTCGTTCAGAGGGCCGAACCAAACAAAAATATGTACATCCCACAGCCGATGTTTTTAGACGCGATCGGAACAGGCCGTTCGGCTTCTCTAGGACAATTTCTGTTTGCCATCACGTGTTCGGACGAAACCGGCATATCGGACGAAAACTTTAGCCGTGAACGACGCCTTCTCCCGAGCGTTCCCCAGGTAGGACTCTGGGTGGCGACCGAGTGGTTGTCGCACAGCGGAATGCATGGCGCCATTCTAGTTACTGTGCCGCCGCCATCCCTCAATTCAAGTCTTGAGATATGTAACTACTCGCTCGTTGCTGCTGCTACTGCAAATGTTTTAATTTTTTTCTACGTATTTCCTCCCCGTACACGATTCTCTCTCTCTCTCTTATGCAATCTTCTAGAAAAAATATTCTCAATTTAAAGGATTTAAAAAATGAATTTAAAACATATTTTCTCAACAATCACCTAAAGAAAACTTCTGAAGTCCATAGATAAGAATTTAAAATTTACTCGTACAGATTTGCTGTTTCGAACCACTGCAGAACGTGGAATCCCGCTCTTCCGTTTCATTCAGAAGTACAATTGAGGCATGCATAGAGGAGTAACTGCGTGGAGGTTCTCATGTCAGCAAGAACAATGGGTTGCGTTCTGAAGCAAACAGAAAAGCTTCGTCTCGAACACGACACGTGTAACAGGGAACCAATATTCTACAATCGTATTGTGCTTGCTACAATAATCAAGTACAATAAATTTTATCCAAGCCAATAGACAAAAACGTTGAATGCTGAGATACAAAATGTACAGCTAGTTACAGTTGGGGTCATACGTCTCACAAAATGATCGGATAATATATTGTTTTATAATATTTAACATTTGTTGAACAATCAATTGCTATGAGATATTTAATGATAAAACATTTTATTTCATAGCAATTTCGTTTTGTTTGTGTGTGCTGCACTGAAATTAGTTTGTTCAAATGAATCTAAAACAAAAAGGAAAATGCTTTGAAACATAAAGATTGCAGTGAATTATAAGTGAAGGTAGGCAAAGAATCTTATGAAAATAGTATATGTTTATTTGGTGTCACTGTGTGCGAAATGACAATATTTTCTATAGTTTTTATGAAAGTAACTTTAGAAAGACTTACTCATTTCACATTGTTAACATCACAAATAAAGGACAAGCTTCTCATATTTTGTCATTTGATATTTTCAATAGACAAAGTCACTTTTAAAGGCAAGTCGTGTTATTTCTGGCCGGTATTGGAGTTTATTTGGTTGGCTTAGATTTATTTCAGAATCACTTATTTTGGATGTTTATTTTATGTGCCACTCCATTTACGTTAACTTCATAAGACTATTACGAAAGGTAATGCAGCCGTTTACTCTTGTCTCTGAGGTGGAAACCACTCTAGAGATAACTGTTTTTATAATCGACGAAAAAGAGGTCGCGAATTTCGACGAGGTGAGAAAATCAACATTTACTTTTTCTCTTGAGATCGAAGGCGATGTCAGATCAAACGTGTCGGTGAACAGGGAATATCAACGTAGGACGACTATTGTCTGTGGAGTTGCCGGTTCCACTTACCGAATTTGTTAACCAGTTGAAGCGAGTAGAAACAATGACTATTAACTTAATTAAAATTGCTTCAGATTTTTAATAATTATTTGGAAGAACACAATCAATACGTACATTTTGGTACACAATAATAGTAATAATAATAATAATAATAATAATAAGAAGAAGAAGAAGAAGAAGAAGAAAAACAACAACAACAATAACAGCAATTAGCTGAATCGCTGTCATTACATCGCACAAAAGGAGGAACGGTAGAAAATTTATAACAGAAAATCCAACACATGCACCAAACGCAAAAGAGAAACTCCGTCTGGAATATTGTTTCATGTCGTTCTGAACTTATTCTTGAAGACTAATGAGGGAGCTTCACAAATTCGTGAACAATACAATCACTCTTCATGATGAAAATGGAATTAAACATGTTTCTGAAATGTAATTGAAATATTTTATATTCATCAAGATCTGGATATATATGTAATAGTGGACTACAGCAAGAAATCCGCTATTCACCTTAATTTAAAATCGTAATGCTTTACATGTAATTTTAATCACTAAAAATTTTTATGAAGAGACATACGTAAACGCTTGATATTGCATTTATATTCGTACCTTCACAAACCTTTGCTTTTATCATCACTCACTATTCGAACATAAATATCTGCAGTCTTCACCTAGTTCACTAGTTTTAACCCAACACTCACACATGCTTGCTCGCTGCAAACGACGAATCATTGAATGTTTGCAGAATATCGATTGCAACTGACAAGCAAACGACGTAAATAACAATGAAGACATGAACAAACCAGGCGGCACAATGAAACTGCGGAATAATAGCGTTTGTTCTAGGTTCCTTTGAAGGTCAGAAGTAGGGCCGACGAAACTTATAAATTTCAGGTGGGTAGTACCATGGATGGGGGTCATGCAACTTTTTTTATGGTATTTAAGTTTTCTGAAAGAAATACATAATAACGGTATAAAACAGTGATGAAAAGTTGATGCTACGAGCGAGAGTCCGTGGCGCGGTTAGCACAACGGAATCACCCCTTCACGCAGTTGATCACCTCGCCACAGAAGAGCACTAAGTATAGTCAATGTCCGCCTGAACGATTTTACGCTTTACACATGAAATACGATTAGACGAGATTTAGATATATCAATTTAAGAACGTTTCTGTTGTTATTTTTATTTATATTTTAATTTTTCTGTGAATATATTCTTATTTAGATTCGATTCCACGTTGGTAAAGTCAGGTTCTAGAGATCCCGAGAGACAAATTCATAAACTATTTCTCAAATTTTTCAATACTTAATCGAACCCCGTGCCTATTTTTGAGTTCTTGTTCACATCTGACCTCATTACTGAGAGTGCTCGTTCACATCTGCCACCATACATAGATATTATACGAGAAACAACCTATTAAGTTTAAAAGTTGTGATATATCGAGTCTCTCTGTCTGTACTTAGCGCGACAGCCCGCGTACGTGCCTTGACCTACCAATAGCGTCCCGGCCTCGCGGCCCATGGGTTAACCGCATATGTGGTTAGCACGAAGACATCCCTACGCCGTATTCTGGTCTTCTCAAGATGAGAAGTGAGTGAACTCATCGTCACACAGGAACATATACTGGGGCATTGCAAGGAAAACGCACATTATAATCTTGCCCGACCAGGAATCGAACCCGAGTTCGCGTCATAGAAAGCAAGCACGTGACCAATGAGCTAAAGTTACTATTGATATTCCCGACGCTAGTTGCGCAGAAAAGCTATTAAAAATGGACGTGAAATAGTCCTATTAAATACCACCAATGCTTTGGAAATTCTCTGATAAATCCCCTTCTTGCTTCGTGGGTCGGGGATTTATCGACAATTTCTAAAGCACTCGTGGTTTTACCTATGATCATTACTAAACTATAAAAAAACACAAAGATTTGTTCATCTACAGAGTGTCCCACCAACTATGCACCACGCCCATAACTTCTAAACGGTTTTAAATGAAATGCAGGTTTCGTTATTGAAATGCAGTTTTCGTTTAACAATGCGGAATCACAGGGCAAGTCACGGCATTATGAAGTGAGAAACTCTCCAATCAGTATTAGTAGTCGTGACTGCAGATGAACATTTGTGTTAAAGTTTAGTAAATTTACACTGATAATCTGTCAAGAGTGTTTCAAATTTTTTTATTGCTTTGTTCTTTTGGTAAGTATTTAAAAAAAGACGTTTATTAAGAGGAAATAATAAGAAAAATATCTACCTATCTGTATTATTTGATGAATTAATCAAGATATTGCAATAAAAATCTGTAAGAATTCCTTCACTTCCCATGTTTTAAAATCATAGTTTCTTTCTGCCATAACACAATGAGCTCGATTCTTGTAAGTTTCAAAACGACCTTTATTATTATCGTTCTTCCGCTACAAATTGTTTGTATTTTGTTCTTTTTGATTATCGTTGCTTTGGAATTTCAGCAGAAGAAAAGTTCACTTCAGATGAACAAATAGAACAAATTTCTCATTATGATCGTTTATATTGATGTTTGTTCTTACGATCTTCGTGTAAGGACCATGAATTGCTGTAGTTGCGCCTCTATCCTTCACGGCCATCCTCTCACACTCCGCCTCCACGAAAACAGTCTCGACGCCGCGAAGGTCACCTTCACCAAGGGCGACTGTTTCAAGGGCTGCTACAGAAAAGGTCCGTTTTCTTAAAAATCACATATCAGAAAGCCTAATTTTATACTCAAATTACTTCCAAAATACTAACATATGATATATCATTTATTCCTCTTTTCATGATCTCTGCATTGCTGTTGAAAAAAACACAGATTCATTAAAAAACTCAAAGATAATTAAATTTCTAGAAAACTAAAATATTATAGGCAATTTCTCTACGGCATGTTACTTGCCCCATGATTCCGCATCATTAAGCGAAAATTGCATTTCAATATCGTGAACCGTTTAAAAGTTATAGGGGTGGCCTATAGTTGGTGGGACACCTGTATATGGTAAATCTTCGGTTATCAATGTCGTTGGGGAAGTTGTAATAGATGTATCTCTTTCTATATATACATGTTTTCCTTAATATGCACGCACGTTTCTGGTATAGGATAGAAATTACTGACCTGGAGTTTAAATTACTTTTTCTGTGGTGTTTCTGCTGAATATTAGAAATTCTCATGTAGTTTGAAGAGAAACACTAGAGAGTCAGAAAAAATGAAAGTATGTCGTTAAAATTGAAAATATTAAATTACAATATAAAACTAAAATCATTGAAATGTTTTCCATTTAACGGCATATTAATTTGAATTCTCTTTGACCGTTTGAATGTGTTTGCACAAAATAATATTTTTAATGAATCGATAATTACAAAAGGTGTATATTAACGCAGCAAAATTAATTAATATTGCACAATGACGATATTCATAACTGCATTCATCGAGTAATAATTTTTCATTTTGTATGAGAGCTCGTACTTAGGATTTAATACTAGAGCATATACTTTTTCTACTCATTTGCTTGTTTTCAGATGATATGTTGATATCATTTACATTTTGACCGGTGGTTAAGTGACAAGTAAATTTCTTATTTTCTTTAAAAAAATCTCAAGTTTTTGAGATGGCTTCATTTAACGAGAAAAAGACCATCTAAATATATTTGGATCTCAACATAATTATATTTTTATCAAGTTTGGTTTCATAACCAAACTGTGTCCATGTACATGAATCAATAGTGCTTCTTGAAGGCTTTTTATTAAGAATTTATTTTGCGCAACAGGCAGATTAAAAGTGAGTTCGTATGATTGCAAATAATTCGCATCAAGATTACCAATTCGTTAAACCCACATTATTTAGATTCATAGATGTACGAAATGACTGTTTACGTCTAAACATCCGATGGCCACTAATTCAATTCACTTGAAAAAATTGATCATTTAGTTTTCAGCTTTGAACAGAATTCTTTCAGACTGCGTTGGAGGCGGTTGCCTCGCTCTTCCGTTGGGGCGCCTTATACTTAGTATTGTTTTAGACCGAGGGAAGGATTCGTACGTGTAATTAGATAAAGGATTGAGGATAACGTTGTTCCGCAGGGCCGCGTTTACGTATTCCTGGCGCGCCCAAGAAATTTCCTCCCTCTGCGCTGCTCCATTTGCACGCGGCGTCTGGTGCGAGCGGGGCGTGGCGGGGGGTGGGGGTGGGGGTGGGAGGGGGCGAGGAGACACTGCCAGCCCGCACCGAGAAGGAAGTGGTCCAAAAAACCTTGCAGATTAAAAGAAAAAAAAATGAAAGAAAGAAACAAGAAAAAGTGTAAACTTTGCTTCCTTAGAATCAAAGCATCAAGCCGAGACTTGTTTAGGTATCGCTGAAGCCAATAAAACTCTTCAATAATGAGTCCGGAACTAAATTCGAAATAGTTGGTCTTAATGAAATTTATAGATGCTACCGTAACCGAATGCAAATATTTAATATTTAAAATACGAGCATAATTTTGTGCAAGTTGAAAAAAACTATTACTGACAAAACTTTTCTTAAATTTATGTACAGTAGAAATTATTGATATTCGGTCCCTATTGGGGTCTTTCTTATTCGTACCATAAACATAAAGGCTGATTGAAATAAACACTTTCATATCAGTTACACTGCGCAAGAATAAACGTTTTTGGTCTCACTTTTGGTCAAAACTCGTGATCTCCTACGTTGTAACTGATGTGAAAATGTTTTGATAATTTTTACTTCCATTGCCCTACATCTTTATGACGTGATAAATAAGACCTCAATAAGAATCGAAACGTTATCAGCAATTTACTGTATATAAATAAATATTATATTCTGTAAATGTTGGTAATTCCTTGCTATTATTATTTCTTGAAAAAGCAACTTACTTGGGCAATATCTTTTTTTTTTTTAGATTTGGGTGAGGAATATATATAAAGTATAATTTAAAATTATTTCAGAACATTATTCTAGATGTAATGTAAATTGAAATTGGTGAACAAAACATGTATATTCTATGTTATTACAGGTTACTTTAGATTAATTATATTACATAAATAGAAAAAACTTTTGTCAAGCCGAAATGCTCCACGATCTCCAATGGTTATTGGTCTAAAAGGTTATTGGATCATTTCGTGAACCACTATTTTTCAAGGACACTAAAATGCATAATCGAATGCAATTAAAACACTTAAATAATATTTAAATTTCAAGGGCCTTAAATATATATTTCAAACTTTCCTTTAGAAGAATGTGAGAAGAAAAAATATGAAAAATAGTTTTATAATGTGGCAATTGTTTACAAGTATTGGTACTAATTTATAAAGACACACGGACGTTGCGTTACAGCGTGATAATCTCTGAATATACAAAACCAATATCGATGAAACGTATAAGCTGGCTTTCTTTGAAGGTCAGAAGGCTATGATTTACAACTATAAACTTTAATATATTTACAAAATAATTACTTTTCTGGACTTTTTTTTCGCAAAGCATTACATTACAAATTGAAGAGTGCATCAATGTTCAATTGTTTAGCTGTGCGCCACCAGAGGATGACGACAAAGGTCTACGATTGAGTTCGTTATTGCACAAAATTAGAATTGCATACTCATAAGGTATGTGAGGACTTTTTTTTTATTTTTACCGTCAATTGCCTAATCCCAAATGTTTTTATTTAAGAATGATTCTGACTTTTTCTTCACTACATTAATAAAAGTAACTAGGATATTGATTTTAATTGCGTCTTGGCGTGAGTGTATTAAGTCTAGAGAGAAGTTTACTTATTCATATATGAAATGTTTGGGAAAGGACATTCTGCAGATGGATGTTTAATATTTTCGTTAAAAGGTATGAATGTACATATTAGGGTGTCCCTTATTTTCCGACTTTCAAATTTTTGACCGCTCACCCTCCAATTTTGTTCCAATGTACTTAAAACATGCCTATACAAAATTTTTTTGAGATCGGAGTATTCTAACCCGTGCCGACTTGAGCGCGAATTCGCATGACGGACATGTCCAGAGCATGAATTTTAATCGATCGTATTACTCGTGTTCACAGGTTGCTAATCTAACAGTGTCATATGTTAGTGTCATATGCAGTGCCGAAGAACGTGTGTTTTTATTAGGAGATAATATTAACTATTAATATAAAACACCAAATAAACGGACACAATTGACCATCAGTCAAGTGCTTGATGTTTTATTTCACAACACATGGGAAGTAAAATGAACAATTAGGGCAAGCGCTAAACTTGTGGTTGGTGAGAGAATAATATTTTGCGAGAAAGCAAGAATTTCAACAAGAGCTAATCAGCATTGTTCGCAAAAACTTATTAACTTGTACTATTCGGAGTGAAGGAAAATTACAAAAAACGCAAACAAGTGTGAAGATATTTTTAAGCATCGTGAAGATGAGTTTAGAAATAAATTGAACAATGTATTTGATATTGCACATCCGAATGCTTTACAAATGATTATGTTGGATGAAGAAAGGATGTTTTTTATTTCGGCAGAGAGAGCCAGGACGAAAAAGTTATCTTGAAGGACTGGACGAACATCTTGCGGATAAAGAAGAAAGGGCGAGATAAAGAACATTACAAGAATAAAAAAGATTACAAATTCTTTGATGTGATACAACTGCATCAAACACTTGACGTCTTGAAGGAGTATACGTCTTTCTTGAAGAAAATTTGGACAGAGCATTATTCTTTCCGTGCCGTCATTACATATATAAAAACCTATTTTATAATGTGTATTTGAATGTAAAATACATAATGTAGTAAGCAATCCTGACACCACTTTTTTAGCATTTTAAAAAAAGTTAAAAAGATTTAACGCCATTAATTTTCAAAGTCGCAAAGAGAAAATGGGAATATTCTTTATTGAGTCCGATTTTAAAGAAATGTTGAACTTTTATGAAAATAACAAACTTAAGATATATCTTCCCAGGCATTGCATCGAACTCAATGTAGATGGCAAGAGATATTAAATATTTAAAATGTTTCTGCTCAGATCAGATTCTAAACTATCTTGTGTAGTTAAAAATTCCTTAATTAATGTCTCTCTGTTGTTCGTAGCTTTATGTCAAACTGTGGCTTTAGGGCAATGCAGCTGTAAAAGTTCCTTATCAGGGTACTTTATAAAAATTTCTAAAATTGCATGAAAAGATAGATTCCACAATTTCAAAAGCAAGTTTAAAACAATTTAGACACCGTATGTAGTATTTATTAGAAGAATTGTCTGTCGTACTCTCTGATGAAGCAGACGTACAAATAAAAATCAAAGTGGTAGCAAGTTTAGACTGAGAAAATCTACACATGGAAGAGAATTCCTTTTTGAAAATAATTGGATGAAGAATAACATGGCAAGCGCAATTGTACACTGATGACCGTTCTTTAATTATTAATTCGTTAATAAACAATACAAATACATCTTATTCAATTTAATCTTCATTTCAATGAAAACAAGCCGATTCTGTATCAATCAAAAGCAGATACCTGTTCTCTTGCCTGAAGATGGGTATTAGTTTATTCAAAACTGTCCTTTAACCTGGAAAAGCAACTTCATATTTAGAAGCTAAAAGGTTATTTATAAAGATAAAAAGCTGTGAATGACTGCGCGGAAAGACCGGTTGAATCAATGCAAGATTTTCATGGACTACTGAATGTAGATGAGGAGCAAAAGCAATTTTTGTTGAGTTGTTCAAGAACATCGTTCACTGTAATCATATTGCAAGAAACAAACACTGAAAAAAAGTACCCATAATAAAAATTAAAAACCATAACACAGTCTAAAGAGTAAAAATGAATTAAATGATAATATAAAATTATATATTAAAAATTTATCAATAGTTTTCCATTGACTTAACCCAGCAAAATCAATGATCCCTAACATTCAAATTTCGCGCTCAAGTCGGCACGGGTTAATATCAACTTATTGAGCTGAAATTTTATTTTTGAATAAATTGGACCCAATAGAAAATATTTAGGGGGTGAGCCCAAAAAAAATTGCAAAAATAATTTTTTGGGCAATATAAGGGACACCCTAGTACACATGTTCTACATGAAGTAGTTATTGGCTTCATTGAAGTACAATAATATGATTATCACTTATTTGCAAGTTGGACGAGTGAAAGTGAAACCTATTATGAATGATTTACGTTTTAGGCTGAATCTGAGACATATGAATGCATTTTTGTAGGGGGATGTTTTATTTTAGTGGAAAAAGCTTCAAGGGTCATTTCAGAAGGCTTGGCGACTATTTTATATATTCCGAATAACCGCATACGCGGTCATTGCACTATGTACATTTGAAAACATGGTGTACACAGTACGGGATGCGACCACCACAGGACCTCTGAGAGAATTGGAGTCTAGTAGACAACACATGCAAACATTATTAACCTAGAGACTATGTTCGGAGATGAATGTCAGTAATGTTGAACAGCGAGCATACGTAAAAATTGAATTCTGCATGGCAGAAATGCTCGCAAGTGTCATGCCGAGCAACGAGAAGCATTGGGTGACAGGATGTTGCCCTATCGAACCGTTGCACGTTGGGCGGAGGCCTTCAAACATGGCGGAATTAACCGCATGTACTGGTATGTCTGCATGGACAGTGATCCGCATTTTACGGAATGACTTGGAGATACGCAAGGTATGTGCAAAGTAGGTGCCGCTTGCTTTAACCGATGTGTAAAAGTGGACTCGATACGAGACATGTCGTATCAATCTGATTCCAACATGAAGGAAACGAGATATTGAATCGCATTATGCAATTGATGAAACGTCGGCACGGGCGTATGAACCAGAATTAAAGAGGATATGAAATGAATGGTGTCATCGTGGTTCACAGTTTCGACAGTTTCCATCACCCACAAAGGTCATTCTTATTTTGGCTTATGACAGCCAAGGTATTCTCATTGTAATCCTGTTCGTGAGGGTCAAACTGTCAATACCACAAATTACAGATCATTCCTGTTGCTTAATCTATGTCGTATACTGCGGAGGAAAGCTCCAGGGCTTCTCAACAATGTAATACTTATCCATGATAATGCAACAAGCCACTCTGCAGCCTTTGTCCAGAACCTTGTGCGGCGGTGGGGATCTTGGAACCCTCCGTACTCCCCTGATCTCAGTCCGTGCGACTTTGATGCTCTTTTCAATGTTTGGAACACGTTGCAAATTGAAGGGGAGGGGAGATTACCTACTGAATTAAATTATGGTTAAATACAACATCTATATACAATAACTAAACTCCGACACCGTACGACCGATCACCATGAAATTTGGCACTTATACATGTTTTTTCACCTACAAGGTTTATGTGCTATTAATTCTGTTGTAACTCCACTGCAAGGCGCTGTAGAACAGAACTAAATATTTACGTTAAATGCAACCCGCGACACAATTGGCAGAATTTTGACTCTATATCGTCAAATAACTCCTAAACGATACGTTCTAGGGCCTTAAAAACTAAAGTTTTGAGGCCAGAAACGTTTTTTACTCCGTATTTCACAGGAAGAGCTCATCTTAAACATTCTATTATATTTTTGCTGGTCCAGCGCTTCCCGATAATACCTCTCCTACTCAGAGACGCGCAGAATCTGCAAGTAAATGTGAATGAGAGAGTCAGAGCGGCAGAGACAGAGGCAGACTGACAGGGACAGGGTGAGGGAAGGAGAGAGAGAGACAATGAGAAAGGGTGATGGGAGGGGAAAGAGGGAGATGAAGGGCAGAACAACGTCTGCCGGGTTTTCCTAGTACAACATAAATTTGAGTTATTTTTATAACAACACTTCATCTGCAAAACAATTTGGATACGCGTCTTCGATTTTTGGCCCACTGCGTAACTCGAGTGAGGAGTTTTTGGGGTGGGGTGGGGTAGGGGGAAGGGCGCTGCGTGCTCGCGCGCGCCCGGGAGGCACGCGCCGCCCATTGCCTTTACGGCTGCGCGCGGCCGCCCAGTACTCGCCCGCGGGCGGCGAGGGCGGCGCCAGGGAGGAACAGCAAGGACGCGACCTGGCGGTGGAGACGCGCACAACGAAGGATTTGAGGTTGCGAGAACGTGGAGGAGTCGGAAAAACAATTAAAAAAGAAAAAGAGACGGACGAATGAGGATGTTTGAAGAAAAAAAACGAGAACAATTGCAAAGGGGAATAAGAAGGTTGAAGTTAAGGGGAATAAGAAGGTGGGGTTAAGAAGTGTTGTGTTAATGAAAATACGGAGGGGCAAAGTATCTTTGAAAGCCACTGGAGCATGGGTATGGGAAGTTGAAGACGAGATGTAATAAGTAACAACAATAATAGTAATAGAAATATTAAAAAAAAAGCCACCACCAAAAACAACGAACAATACAACAATAACTACTACAAAGCTCCGAGAAATGCCTAATAGAGAAAGAAAAACGTGTGAAATCGAATTTTTTAGGTGGATCTCAGCGTAGTGGAAAAGCTTGTTGGGACAAATCCGCACGCGCTTTTGCGCTGAATATTAAACAGCAACTTGTCTGGGTAAAGAAAAGCACGTCTCGACATGCAAAGAAAAACTCTTGGAAAGTGGAAGAGAAAGGCTTCAAAATGCCACGATAGCGACAATGACCGTGGAAAAGAGGCGGAGGGGGATGGAGAGGGAGACAGGCAAAACGGGAGGCAGGGAGACAGGGAGACAAGGAGACAGAGGGAGACAGAGAGAGAGGCAGAGAGAGAAAGGCAGAGTGAGAAAGGCAGAGAAAGAGAGAGAAAGGGAGAGAGGCAGAGAGAGTTAGAGGCAGAGAGAGTGAGAGAAAGAGAGAGGAAGAGAGAGTGAGAGAAAGAGAGAGAGTGAGAGAAAGAGAGAGAGAAAGACTGAGGAGTGGGAATGATGAAAGGGCGCGATAGCAGAGGACGAGGGCGGGCCCTCCCAATTCGCTCTAAACGCTTACTGAGCCAGAAGGGCAGCGGAGGCCCCTGGACGACCGTCCCGGCGACGCTCAACGAGGCCCCGAAGTTCGTTTCCCATTAGCCGGCTAACGCGGCGTTATCCCTCCCAAGAATCTAAGGCGGCGCCGTTCCGGGCAGCCCTACGCGTATCAATACGTTGCAAATTGCTCCTCACGACCTTCCTCTACTGCCTCGGCTTCATTTTCCAAAGCGAGGAGCGCGGCGATCAGTGCATGTGCTTTGGGCCTTTACTATTCATTTCAAGCCCCTCACCAAAGAGCAGTTCACTCGGTTTGTAGTCCAAGGGATTAAGGAGTACTAGAGGAAACTTCTTTCACTGGCAGGTATTCTACGAAGTTACTACCCCACGGAGGATATCCTTGTAACTTGTATTACTGCGGAGTTAATAGGAGAAATTACAATTTAGAAAATATTTTTTCAATTATTCGACCGACCATTTGCGGAAATGGAAATTTAATTTTAATCCACGTTGAATTAAACTAGTGCAGTCACAGAATGGCACAGACTTTCCCGTTTCAATTTTCTATTTCCTTTGGTCTCGGCTAGCTATTCGAACTTACCACATTCTCTTGCCAGATGCCACCTATCGTTCCCAAAGTACATTTTTTGATATTTTATTAATTTTTCAGTTTCCTAATAGTAGAAAAGAAATATTATTTGAAGAATATTAAAGAACTGTAAAACGTTCTCCTAAATGGTAATTCTCTTTGAAAAATTTGGAGCCGTTTTTAAGAAAGTGGCTACTGTAAATGCGAAATTTTAAACTCATTTTCACAGACAGTTTTTGAGTTTTCGAAAAACTTCATTAGAAGTCATTTGAAGTACATCAGCTCACAAATACAATAGTGTTTACAAATTACTGAAAATGCGAATGTTAACGGTGTGATCTTTCAAAAAAATTACATTTGTGTAATTTTTGAAATAATGAAATAATACCCCAAAATGAACTTTACGTCACATTAAAGAGTACAATTTGCACTATGCGTTCGAAAAGTCGGAAGAAAAAATTTGGAGTCGTTTTTGAGAAAATTTGGTTTTTGTAATTTTCTAAAATTGCATATATTGCATACATTGCCTGAAAACGACTAAAATTTTCGAAAAAATACACGACCTTAATGTGACATGTATAGTTTACTACCTCAGAGAAAATTTTATTAAAAAAAGAAATAAATGAAAATATTTTAAACATCTGAAATAATCCACCAAATTACACTTTTCATTTGCTAACGGTTGTGGGCACCATTCACTAGTATGCCTCCTGCAATTTCGCACCAGCTCGCCTTAGTAAGTACGACACCGCGATCCGTCTCCTATTCATTGCATTCCCGCAAACGAATTTCGCGGTCAAAGCCTTAAGAGCAGGCAGCTCGCCTTTCCTCACTTGGCGCATTATTCCTTCGTTGAGTCTGCATCCCCGGAGTCGAGAGCGGCATTAACCTCATTTGTAGGAGAGGCTTTCCGCCGCGTCGGCGACGGCCGCAGGTGCAAGCAAGCCGTGATATTACGCGCGGGCGGGGCGCGGGCGGGGCGCGGGCGGGGCGCGGGCGGGGCGCGGGACAGTGCGGGGTGGGGTGGGGTGCGGGACGGGACGGGAAGAGACGGGGAGGAACGGGACGGGGCGGGGTGGTGAGGGGGGCGAGCGTAGTGGGGCAGGGGGGCGGGGCTGAGTGCGGAACGGGGCGGGACGAGACGAGATGGAGCGGGTCGGGGCGGGGTGGGGCGGGGCGGGACGGAACGGGACGGGACGGAACGGGATGGATCGGGATGAGGCAGAATGGGACGGGATGGGTGGAATGTGACGCGACGTATCGGGTCGGGTCTGATCGGGACGGGAAGGGACGTGACGGAGCGGACAGAGAGGGACGGGACGGTGCAGGGAAGACAGGGCGAGGCGGGGCGGGGCTGAGAGTGGGGTGGTGAGGTGTAAATATACAAACGACAGAATAATGGTGGAAGGAAGCAACAAACAACAGATGACGGTGTGCAGAGCGTGGCGGGGGGAGGGCACAAACAGGGCGCGATTAGATAAGAGGCCCGCCCAGGCCCCTGCTTTTGTTGGAGAAGGCGAGAGCTGGGATGTGAGTTAAGGCGGATATTTTCCAACTCGGCGTTGGAGCTCCTGGAGCGTTGCAATATCACCTATAAAAATATTCTGGCTATTTGACGTTGGCTTTCGGAGGAGTTAACAGATAAAATTGCAAATGTAATTTTTATTTTTGGTAAAAAAAGTACCATGCTGTTATCTACTAAGCACTAAATTGAAAGGGCGTTTTTCCTGTCAAAATGCTTTTCTTCGTAACTTTACGAGGGTAGGTGAACTCTTGCAAAACAAAATAAACTATCCGCTAGCCGATTAAAAATCTGGAATTTTTTACAGATATTTCCGATGGCACCTTAATTCCATAATTGAACAGATTCTCCGATTTATTTGTTTACAAAATGAAACTTTTTTTATCAAAGCTCAAAATTCTCTGTATACTAATTTAAAACGATCATGAAACTTGGATACAACTGCCTGTACGACCATAGACAATTAAGAAATAATGAAACATGCTCTCTAGCCTTATTTCTTGAAAATAAATGAATTTCAAATGCACCGGTTGCCCCCCGGTAAATTTCTTTTGAGCTATATCTTTGCACACACTTCAGAATTAAGATCTATCAGCGGTGCTCTGAAGTTGGTTAGAGATACAGGTGACAGGCAGCTAGGCGGGGAAGACTTACACGTAATGTTCTATCCGAAAATCAAGATTTCTGTTCGGATGGATACAAGTATGTATCATGCATAACTCTGTTAGTTCACACGCCTTTGAGTTGGGAATTTGTAAATATGTCAGGCGTAAGATGTACTTCTGCCGTTTCAGAGATTGTGAATATATTTTAATTTTGAGGGGTACTTCACAATACGAAACCCCTGTGAAATTTTCAAAATTTTCTGGAAAATGTCTGAACATTGTTTGTTTACAAGTTTTTCTCAAGTAGAAGGGCATGCATTTCTTAGTAGGTATATGATATAGCTCTGATTTTCAATGAAATATATGACAATTTAAAAATGGCAAAAATCTTTATATTTAAAACACTAAGGGTCTTCGTTTAGAAAGAAGTTTGAACGCCGTACTCGACAAAATTTAATGATTTAAATAAAAGGTAGTGAGAACTAGATGGGTTTTCAGTGATCCCAAGGGTTCAGCTAGTTAAAATTTATATTCGAATCTGTCCCTAAACTGCAATATTAAAGCCAGAGAATTCTTTCTCAATGAAATTTATCCCTCAATTGAGTGGCGTTATGGATAATGCAACCAATCCACAAAATTAAGAGATTAGCTGAGTAAACAAAAAATTAAGAAATAGCTGAGAAATATTTCATTTTCACAATGCATCCAGGCGATGATTGAATGAACTGATCGTTGAAAGCAGAGAAGTTAAACAAGTATTAGTGTCCCTATTAGATCATGAATTACAGACATTTACCGATGATAGATATTTTTAATAAATTACGAAAAAATAATGTGAATCAAATATAAATATATATTCATTTTTTTATCCTGGCCTTTATTTCCCGTTTCTACGGAGTCGGCTCTAATCGGAACGGCTCAGTTTTTATTGAGTTCCTTCCGCACATTCCATTTTTATGTTGATTTGGCAATGTTTACGGTTTCTATCTTGGTACAGCGATGATTTTACGGAAGCCCTTTCTGACGCCAACGACAGGGGACGCAAACGCACATTACACATAGACAACAGACACAACCACGCCCGAGGCGGGATTGGAACCCACGACCCTTCGGTCTAGCGGTCCCAAATCGCCACGCCACCACTACCTTACCAATCTCGGCTACCCGGATCGGCAAAAATATACTTCCATTACATTTCTCATTTCAGTGTGTATCCGTGTTGCTCGAGTTTTGAAGTTGTGTCCCAACTTTCCGAACCGTTTTTTAACCGAACTGATGCTGATGGCTGGGATTTTTCTGCATAATTTCATTCAATTGTAGATCTTTAAATAATTTCATGCACTTTTTCAAATCTGAGTAATTGTACAGTAATATCTCTAAGAGGAGGGAAAGTTTCGGTTTAACGTGCATTCCCACTAATTTAAAATGGCTTCATTCCGCTCATGTTTTACTTCATTCTGCTTAGGAGTATTACCGACTTATCCGTCTAAATCCTTTGTTTCCAAAATGTAACGTGAATAAAAGTGTTAAATTTCCTTTTAGTAAATAAACGTATATTATCTGAATGACGAAACGAAAAGTATGACGTGAAACGTCTTACGGACGAATACATTATCCTAACTTTTATAAAAAATGTTGGTATAATTTGATGTTAATTAAAATGTGTTTATTTCCAATCAATGAAATATTTCGAGAAAGTTGAAATTTTATTTTTGAAAAGGAATTATCCGCCAAGTTCATTCAGGCTAAAAAAATATTTGTAAAAGAACTGAGAATAGAGTCTAACAGATTGGGAATAAAAGGGACCTGTGAGGCAAATTAGGCCTGAAATCTCTTAAGACAAAGCACTCTGATGATCAAAAATAAACCACTCGCACTCGACGTTAGCAAAGCCCAGCGGAAGCTTATGTAAACTGCTACTCAAGAAGGTGAAAATTCAGTGACCTTCACTGGAGGATCAAAGTCAATAAACTGCAAACAGGAACGGGTTCATTCATAAAACTATTTTCGGATATGAGCGGAAATGAATGTTGTAATGCTTCCTTCACGAACGCTCTCCGTTTAGCTTCTAATTTATTGACACAGCACAGTTTTGTCTTTCGGTGTTTATATCGCTTTCCATTTCCTTCAGCTCCACACTTCTGGACTACTTTTGAAGGCATTTCAGTTCTGAATAACCCAACGGTATATATTTCTGGAGTATAAACCTTTGGAGCGAAGCATTAATAATAAAACCTTATGTTTTGTAGGAGTCATCGAATCATTATCGACGTATGTCAATAACTCATTTCTTCGTTTCATTTTCTGTGACAATTTACATATTTCCTTTTTCCTCCTTTATAGTTCCTTTCACAAGATTCGCAGTTTTATAAAATCAGTTTCGTAGTTTTTTTCACATGATTCGCAGTTTAATGAAAGCATTTATATTTGCTTATTTAAAATAAGGCAAATATAAAATGAAACGATGTATACGAATTAATATGCAGTGAAGGTTAAAAATAAGTTTTTTTAAACTAAAATGAAATATCAAATAGAATTTATATAAATTGATTAAATAGACGTTGATGCTACGATGACTTGTGGTGCTACGAATGGCCCAGACTTTCTCGTACTAGTTAGTATTCAAATATCGTTGGTCTGCGCCAGGCTAGTTTTTCGATCTTGTCCCATCCTCTTGTCAGATGCCATCTATCGCTGTCCAAATACATTTTTTTTAAAATTACTCAATTTTTCGGTTTCCTAATGTTTCAACTGAAATATGACTTTATAGAAATTATAATGATATTAGTTTGATGTGAACATCATAATGAAACAAGTGTCACTTTTGCAACACGAGACGTTAGCCGAATGGCGCAAAAGTGATACGAGTCACATTATGATGTACCAAACGTGTATCATTCAATCATTCAAATATTCATATCTACGAGTATTATAAGTCTATTTTATTTTATATTAACCTAGACATCTGCACTGGTTAATAGATCGAAAACACATTGCGATGCGCGCATTGGTATTGTTTCATGCAATGCGATTGCGATAGTTTCATTTTTTTCGTTACTAACGTTTCATGTTGGGTGAAAGTGAATGATACTTTCTAGATTTTAATTTTAAATTGTATGAATACGACACGGATAACATTCCGTCAGACCTAGAGGAGTTAGCGGGAAAATTATCATCACTTTTACCGAAAAATTGAAAGATGCCTAGGAACGCACACAAAATTTGTGGATTGCTGTAACGACAAGAAAATCAAAAAGATTAACCATAAAAAGTCCTGACATATTTTGGAAACTGGGCTAAACTGTACTT
Organism: Acheta domesticus; assembly: GCA_031308135.1. Taxonomy (NCBI): domain Eukaryota; kingdom Metazoa; phylum Arthropoda; class Insecta; order Orthoptera; family Gryllidae; genus Acheta; species Acheta domesticus. The sequence continues at coordinate 76,694,643 of JAHLJT010009419.1, read as the reverse complement.
CAAACTCACAAGGGCTATTTATTTCATGATACGTTCAATGTCAAAATTGAAAGAACATATTGAAATTATAACAAAACTTCTGATTTGACTTCCGCTGGTGTTAATGTTAAATAGTGTTCAAATAAATATTTGTAATAAGTGATTTACGTTTAAGAGAAGTATTGCACAAATGTAACGTTTATTATTTATAATGTGTAATTTGTTTGAAATGAATTTAATAATAATTACGTTTCTCCTAAAATCAACGGTTTTCTTTGCCCAAGAAAAAGTGTTATACTCACGGTATATTGCATCTAGTGTTGTTATGAATTCTGTAAGAGCACTTGTTGCATTATGAACCTCCTCCTGAAGACAGACAAACATACAGACAGACAGACAGACAGACACGGACAGACAGACAGACGGACGGACGGACGGTAGATGAAAATAAAGAAGATGCAGAAGGCAAAAATAAAGAAGAATAAGAAGGTGGAAATAAAGAAGAAGACAAAAATAAACAGAAAGAGGTCGGCCCCATGGCTGAGATCGCTAAAACATTAGTGCCGTAGTGACCTCGGAACGAGGGGTCGCGGGTTCGAGTCCCGCCTCAGGCATGGTTGTATGTGTTCGTCCTTTCATCCCCTTTTAACACCATGTCGTTTCATCCTCATACCATAACGTTACATCCAATATTGGTCGCTTATGACCTAGTAGTTGAGGCGACCTTAAATAACAAAAAAACAACAACAAAAAACAAAAAAGAGAAAGTGGAAATAAAGAAGGCGGAAATAATGAACAAGACGAAAATAAAGGCGAAAATAAATAAGGTAAAAGAATGGAGAAGAAAATAAAGAACGAGACGAACATAAATAAGGTGAAAGAAAGGAGAGGAAAATAAAGAAGGAAGACACTTTGCTTTTGCCCTTATCCTAGAAGCTGCCTGCCACCTCCATGGTCCGGCCGCGGAGCGTAGGGCGCTGCGGTGGCGTCGCATCGCGTCGGGGCTGAGGGACGGCGCCGCCGCCCCCGCAGGCGCTGACCTGGCGCAGTTTCCATAAACGTTTACGTCATCGTCGCTCAGGCGCCGCGTGGTTATCGGGCGGCGGACAAAGGCGGGCGCGCGATCGCCGCCGCTTGAGGGTGCGATCCACCACGGCTGCGGACATCAGATAGCGCCCCGGCGCGCCGCCGCCAAATTAAGTTGTTCTGGTCGCCGCCGCCGCCGCCGCCTGCTACAGATTTCCGCAATATACTGGATCATTAATGTACTCTGCCTAACCCTCTCTCTTCCAGATTAATGGCAACTAGCAAGCTTCACGCAACCAAAGGTTGAGGTGAAGCAGAGATGATGTTTCTCTATGAATGTAGACAAGAGTTATGTGACAATTAATTATTATTAATATTATTATCATCATCATTATTGTTGTTATTATTATTATTATTATAATTAATACAGAATTTAATTTTGCACCAAAGAAATATGAAAACATTTTTTCACTGACAGTTGGCAATAAAGCTCTTTTCATTACCAAACATTCGCGCAAATTGTAGAGGAGAATAACGAGCCATTCCGCTTGCTAGTGGGCTCTCTGACATTTCGGATACCGAACGCCTCAAAAGCGTTTTGCATGAATGACTTCTTGTTAGTTTTCATTAAAAAGCGAGACGCACACTTTTGATGGTGAAAAATCGTAAGGCACAGCAGCCAGTAATAATTAGTACAGTAATGGGAACGACCCAGAAATTATTCGACAGAAAATAAACCCAAAGAAACAGGCTTTTGCATTCCAATCAGAAGTGTAGCGATAATCAACTTCAGACGATATTCAACTTGTCATTTTGATGATTTGGAATTTTACTGCTCATTTGAATTTTGCTTGATAGCGTCAGAAAATGTGCTTCCAGTATATAAGATACTTTTAACATGTCATGAACCGTTCCATTCACACTTAATTCAAGATATGCAACGCAGAGTGCGTGTTTCTTCGATAGTTTCATCGTCATTACTAACAGGAAAAACATGCACTTCGTTATCTTTATATTACGTATCTTCTTAGGTAAACACGTTCCACTGATGCGGCTTGAGCACGCGATACCTGTAGACACTGCAGTTCTTTCATTAACAAGGGCTGAGACTGGTAATTTAATCTTGGGGAATCTTCTCATTAATTTGCGTTATCTGTAAAAGACGTGTAATTCTGGGTCATAGCACGTGTTTGTGTAATATATTGCTCCGCCCAATTTAGATGGTTTAAAATAAAATCAACCTTTGCAACTTTCATTACAGTAATCTAAATACAGAACAAGAGAAAAATAATTGTCCCAGACACGCACACATGAAAATTAACGTTGGCATTGGTACCACATTTCTTTAAGACAACCGAAATTTTCGACCCAGACAAAGAATTTTATTGAATTTGGTTACTTCATTAATATTTCATGAAGACAATTAGAAAACTGTTGAGATCTGTTGTTTATATCGAGTTTGGAGAATTGTGTCAAATATTTAAATATTTTTTATTTTGCAAATAAAAGCAATTATTTATTTGTTTGATTTTCAAAAATACTAAACTAATTTTAGGAAATAAAGTAACTTTAAAATAATTGATTAGACACAAATGCCTACGAATTTGAAACTTTTCAATAACAAATTAGAAATAAGTGCTTTAATATCATTCATGCTTAATATTACATATCTTGAATGAGTAATGCGAAAAGTTCCATAACGTGCTTACTTCTGCAAAGGCAGATTTCATTCAACCTGGGAACCTTGTGAGACTTTAATCGCAGATTCTGTACAAAAAACTAAACAATATTTAAGTGGAGGATAAATTTTCTTCGCAAGGAAACTATGATCATGGTAAATAAAACAAATATATTGCTGTTTAATGCAACAGCCAATACCTCAATAACAAATTAAATTGTTATCTCTCTAGATGTGAGTACTTTACCTCTAACATTCAAACATTCCGAACATTAAAAGGGAATGTTAACAGCAGTCCAATGAAATAATTAGTGGTGCTTAAACAGCACGTACTTTCTCGCCCATACTTTCACGCAAAATTACGGGAAACGTACTCAAATTTTCGAAAGATTTTACAGGAACTTATTTCAAAATATATCTTTAATCGACATATTTTATTCAGGGAAAAATCTATATCATTATTTTAGTTGTAGGAAGATGCCGAAAAATTTTGAACTTTTGCAATTTTCGAAAAATCAGGGTTTTCAACGAACACGAAACCTCCACTATTTTCTTAAACTTCCTTCACACTATTGAGCAACAAAATTTAATAATATACCGTGGTGCCATTTTCTGAAAATTTAGAAAGTGTCCCAAGGGCTTTATGTAAAGTACCCTCCAAAATTAAAATATGGGTTTCACTTCAAGGGACTGCGATATCAGCCAGATGGGTTGGGGAATGTCATTTCATGGTCAATTTTGGAGAAATTCGGCAGAACGGTTTAGCCGCTAGTGTTGTTCACAGGCGGCCGGTCAGACGTTTCGCCGTCATTCGATATATTTTTGTATTAAGGACCCACAGAACATGGATTCTGGCTACACCACGAGTTAGAGGATTTTCTAAAATTTAGCAACAGGATTTATCCCCTTTTTCGTCCCCAGGGCCCTGTAATAAGAGTTTTTCTGTCGAAAAGTCGCAGTTTTTTTCGCGCAGCATTACATAACCCCGTAAGTCCCTACTCCGTAGGGAGAAAATTACATACAAATACTATAAAAACATCACCTCCACGAAATTTTCTGCGACTAATAAACCTCTTTTAACAGATGACCTCCAGCGTTTAATCATTGCTGACCCTGTCGGCAATGCTGGTGATATGCTGTCGTGTTCTTGGCGAGGAACCGCCGTGGGGTGGTCCGGCGGCCGGCGAGCAGGAGAGCACGCAGCCACTCCTTCACCTCCGGAGGCGACGTCGAACGGTCCACGTGCTGCGGTGGCTGCGAACGTGCGGCGGCAGCCAGACCGCTCACAGCCAGCGAAATGGCCCTTCGAAATATTGAGCTCATTTTTTAGGTTTCGGTTCCTTCCGCCTCCTGTTTTCCCTCCTCTTCTTACGTATTTTTTCCTTTATGGATTGGACAGCACAAGTACTACAATTTTAAAGTTTAAAGTTTTCTAATACTATAACCTTATTTTTACATCTTCCAGTTTCCTCTCCGAGGGTTGCACTTTGTAGATTCAGGAAGATTCTAAGACTACTTCTTTACGGTGAAAATTATTTACTTATTTCACCCGCCATATCAAGTTGAATTTTTACCTTTCGTTAAATTTTGGACGTATCGTAATTGCCAAAGGAAGAAGAATAAGAAGGGATAAATGCAAGGTTGGAAATCCAAAAGCTCTGTCAAAGTGACAGCATATAGGAGAAATATATAAGAAGCCATTTATAAAAGTTGAAAGAGTTTGAAATAGTAGAGATAACAATAAAATAGTTATTTGAAACAATACCAGAAATCATTAAATTGAAATATGTCTCACTATCTTATTTTCCATTAATAAGTGTATTCGTATCTTGCGACAAAAATATTGAAAAAAACTATCATTGATACCTTCAAATATATAAAAATAGTAACAGATATCTGTTTAAAACAAGTAAAAGAGTAAAGGATCATAGAATCATGATATTTAAATTCTTAAAATATGCTATGACTACAAGCGAAATGGCATCAACAATGTCCCATTCCCTTTGGTCCACAAGTATGTTTATGCCTAATTTATGGGTCGCGAAATTTCTCTCAATGTACAAAAAGTAGCTGGTGTTAGCAGAAAACCCTTGCAATATACAAATTATATTCTTTTCTCCTATTCTTCCTTCGATCTAAGCCTTGGCCTTACTTACGATTATTCTCACTTTTGTAGGTGACCTTCTAGACCTTTGAGGAAGGTTGAAATTGGGATGGGATCAGGGCAATTCCTAGACATAGAATTGATCTTAGGGGAAAGTTCTAAGTAATGGGCGAAGATAGGGGTTTAGCGTATTTGGAGTTAGAATTAAAGTGCAAAATGAATTGTGCGGGAAAATTAAGATTGTTCGCTCTCCATGGCACTTGTTTTGACACTCTTGTATCTGTCTGTAATTAATTTAAGGACCCCGCGCAAATGACTTGTCAGTACAATTATGAAGCAGACCGAAACGACACTACTATCGCATAAGAACGAACTTTCGTTCGTTTACGTAGCAGGAGGTTAACACGAGGGGCTCGCGGTTGGTAATTCTTATTCACACAACTTTGGAAATTTCGTCAGCACAACAACGTTTTACAGCTCAGAAATATAATGTATTTGGCATATCACATGCCGCAGGAATCTAACCGAGCCTAGGCATTGTAACGAACGAACTATCGTGCCAACCCAATATATTTCCTCATGGATGGTGGCGAACCTACTGCGTGGCAGAATGTGGCTTGAATGAGGTGACGGAGCAGGCTTGGGGCGTGGCAAAGCGGAACATGGCGTGGCCTGGCGGGGCATGGTGTGGCGTGGCCTAACGGGACATGTGGCGTGGCTTAGCGAAGCATGGTGTGGCGTGGTTTAGTGGGGTATGGCGAGGCATAGCAGGGCACAGTAATTTGTAGCGTGATTTCGCGGGGCGGTATGGCATGACCTGGCGTGGCGTGGTGTGATGTGGCGTGGTGTGGTGTGGTGTGGCTTGGCGTGGTGTGGTGTGCTGTGGTATGCTCCGGTGTAGTGTGGTGTGGTGTGTGGTGTGGTGTGGTGTGGTTCGTGGTGTGTGGTGTGGTGTGGTGCGTGGTGTGGTGTGGTGTGGTGCGTGGTGTGGTGTGGTGTGGTGTGTGGTGTGGTGTGGTGTGTGGTGTGGTGTGTGTGGTGTGTGGTCATGCGGTGTGGTGTGGTGAGCCGCGGCGTGGTGTGGCGTGGCGCAGGGCTCGCAGGCGCGCGCTGCGGAGGGCGCATGAATAGTAATGTGGGGCAGGGGTGGAGCGGAGTGGCGCGGAGAACGCCCTGCCCATTAATGCCGGAACGCGGAGGGAAAGTTGGAGCCCGCGGAGGTCGGCCCGGGGAATTAATTACGCTCGCCGGGTATTTTCCTTTCTTTAGTTGGCAACCCGAGTTCAGCCCTGGTATACAAGTCAATTCCCGCGAGGGCGGCTGTCAACCTTCGCTGATGCGCTGTCAGGCTGTCAAGAACGAGCTCGCCGGCTGGCTGGCTGCCCTGGAAATCCTTGGGGAGTCGTAGAAGCTTCATGCAGCTAATCTCATGAGTGCAGTCCAAATGAAGGATTTTTGGAGGACATTTTAAGTCCATCGAGAAAAAGACGACCCATGACATAAATTTACACAAATTAATACTATTCTCAATCACAATGTTATTAGGTACGTTTAGCTACTTTTGACATTTCTATCTGCAACCTTCACATGAAGAGAGATTGCAATTAATACCGCTTATGAATGTCAATATGTCTCCAAAGAATAACAACAAATGTCTTCATAACTTTTTATTTCATGCCACATAATTTCTAAAAGGTGCAATTTTTACACTAAGTTTCTACATGAGCATAATTTGTAGCGTGGAACACATTTAAACTATGTTCTGTTTTTATCCTCATTCTGTTTCAGCGACAGTCACCACTATTGTTTCACGCAAATAGTAAAGTTACGGATTTTCACAGCATAAGCAATCTTTTTTAACATGGTCAATAAATCAATAAAACTTTAGGTAGCTTGAGACTTTCGGAAAGATATTTACAATGAGATCTAATTTTATAAGGTTGTAATCACATAACAGGATAATTGTATCCGCATAACAGATACACAGTTGATTTAGGGACACCGAGCAATAAATTAGAACGAGTGACCCATTCCACACATCATCATCGCTAGTGTGAGGCCTTCCGGTGGATTTGCTTTTTTCGTAGTTTCTAGTATGTAAAATTTTTAAACCATGCATTTGTCAACTTGTACGTTGAGTGACAAAAGAATAAATTCCGCTGGCAATATTTGTAATTAAACTGTTTTCTTTTAAGATATTATAATAAATCAACTATAAAAAGCCTGCCTTTCTTCTAAGGAAACCCTACACTTTTCTACGTCCAATTAATAGCCCACCTTTATAAAAACTACTTCATCTACGAAATTGATGAGATAAATTATAAATAACTGGAGATTAGACGATCACAAGATCTTGTTAAGAGCTCGTTTCTTCACGGTCAATTCAAGTCTTCAGGTCAATTCATCAAAATAAAAAACAAGTTTGCATGCTCGTAATGAATTTTCCTTTGACCCTCCGGCGGGCGCGTACCATCATTTCGCACCAGCGGGCGCGTGCGGCACTCCGTACCGCATTTACGAACATCGATTTTCGTATCAATAGTTATCACTTTTGTTATAGAATGTAAAGGAAATATTGTTTATTTATGTTTTTTATACATTTTATTTCATAATAACTAACTAAATATCAAACGAAATAACAATATTAATAAGAATCTGATCCATCACTCCCTCCCTCCGTGGGAACCTGTACGAACGTGTGGGAACGTGTACGTGTGGGAATGAATACGTCGGGGAATGAATACGGTGCAAACGTGCCTTCTAACGTTTCTTCGAAAAAAAAAACGGATTTAAATTTGAATTAGTAGTTAATACACCAAAATCTGTATCATAAAGCTCAATAACAAAACAGCAGTAAGAATTCTAATGGATAAAATACGCAAATATTATTCTTACATGACAAAGCGCGTGCGGTACGGAGTGCCGCAACCGTTGCAGTGTTCGAATTACCAACGAATAACGGTCGATTGGCAGTGTCTAAAATCGTGATTTGAGTGTCATCCGGTTCAAAATATAGTGAATGAAAAATAACCATAAGCTCAATAGCGCGACGTCAATTATTTACATGAAATCAACAAAAATGTAAGAATGCGGCACTGAGTGCCGCTACGAGCACGCCGGAGGGTTAATTAACTAGAAAATAATGCCTACATTTGAATACACGTCGTAGAAATTGCAAATGTCCCTCGAAAATAGAAATTACCGACTATCCTGATTGTTTAAGAACAATAAATTACATGACAAGTGCGCGAATCATTTTCCACGCATAATGTAGTGTTATTACAGTGAAACTAAAGGCGCTAAAACAATACGTACTTTCTCGCCCGTATTTGCATGCAAAAGTTTGCAAAAAGTACTCAAAATTTTGAAAAATTGTACATGACCGTATTTCAAAATTTATATTTAAGGAACATATTTAATTAAGGGAAAAATCTGTATCTTTAATATATTAGTTGTAGGAAAACGCTGAAAAAAAGTGAACTTAGGCAATTTTCGAAAATGGAAGGTTTTCAACGAATATGAGACCTGCACCACTCTCTTCAACGTTCCTCACACTATCCAACAACAAAATTTAATAAAAAAATGATCGTGACATTTTGAAAAATTGGAAAATATCTCAGGGGCTTAATGTAAAGTACCCTCCAGAACTGAAATAACGGTTTTAAGTTGAAGGGTCCGCGGCATCATTCAGATCGATTGGGGGGAATACCAATTTTGGAGAAAATCGGCTGAACGGATTAACCGCTGTTTAACCATTGTTTACAGACAGACGGATAGACAAACGTTTTGTCGATATTCGGTTATTCGTTCTCTAGGGCACATGGATTCTGGCTACACCAAGTGTTAGAGATTTTTTTTTCTAAAGTTAGCAACTGGATTTATCCACTTTTTCGTTACCAGGACCCTATAATAAGAAATTTTCTGCCAAAAATTTGTCGTATTCTCGCGCAGCATTACTTAACGTTCTACTCCGTAGGGAGATAGTAAAAATAACTGTTTCGCATGCGGAAAACAAGCACGAGAAATTGTACTTTGCCCACGCCGTGATAAAAATGTATTTTTCTGTGTAACACTAAATATTACGAGGAAATTGTTTGTTTTGTTTTTTAAGAGGCACGAATGCAACAGATCACAGCTTTTCTAGTGTAATTCACATTGTTTTTGAAGTTATCTAAATCACTCGTAAAATTAGCAGGACAAATTGAAGGCCAAGCTGTATTGGTAAATATGAAATAACGTTTCATTGCAGAATAAGAGATAATGAGAATTCCTCGAATTACTTGCGGTTTAGAGGCCCTGGGGATTTCGAGAGCAACTGTTAAAGCAAAGCTCTTGACGCACGAGTATATAAAGTTGCCTACCCATTTTTTTGCTACCAATGCCACAACTAGTGGGTTGAGAAAATGTTTTACCGACTCGTCGCACAACTGCACAGATGTACCAGGTACCACATATCAGAAACATATCAAACATATACATTGGATTTCCTAGCCCCGTCCTAGCTTCCTATGAGTTGGAGAGCAAAAGGGATCTAATTTTTTCAGGGCTTTTTCCATCTCATTGTTCGCTTTGAAAATTTATTCCAGATTGGTAAATTCCATATATTTTGAAGAATAGAATTTTGTACGTCTTTTGTAAAGGGGATGTTAATATATATTTCACACATATCCAATAAATTATATATTTACATCATTACCGTATTAATTATTCAATGTTTAGTGAAGAATTTATTTTTCATAAAACTATTACACGACAGTTGAATTGACAGTTGAAAATAATTGAATAAAAAATTGAAAGAAAACATTAAATTGCATTTAAACAAGTATATGTTTGAACATTTAAAAACAGTTTTCAGCATAAATTTTGAGCGAGATAAAATTACCTGAGTAAAGAGTAAATAAAAGAGCACCAGCACGTAAACTCTTTTCTCCTTAAACCTTAAAGCACAGGAAAATTACAAATCTGATGATTATGACTAAACCAATTAACAACATGCGTTCTTAAGAAGGAAGAAGTTATCAAGAAAGGCTATAGTATGTAACATTAAAGTTACGATATTATTTGCGGATTAATTTAACACACATTTTGATCGAAATAGCGTGAATATATGAAAATATAAAAATAGAATTTTCATAAAATTACATGCGCCTCTTTCAAATTATCATCATATGTGTGATATACTTTGACAATATTATTGATACTTTGAAAATGATTATTGATTGATGAATTTTCCAATGAAATGTAAAACATTTTCAAGGTACTTTGGTAAATTAGTTTTACATACTATGGAGACATTTTTATAGTTTTGATGCACATTGTTTTACACATGTTTTTTATCATTCGATTGTCAATATTTTCTGGAATACAGATGCATCGAACAAATAACTTATTTGGTGCTATTGACTTGTTTAGAATATTAGACAATTGACAAAATATTCTGTTTGCACGAGAACGCTCATTTAAATTTTGATTTTAAAGTTTTGAAACACTCGTAATGATTATCGATTGATGAATTAGTCAATGTAATGTAAAAAATGTCCCAGGTATTTTTGACAAGAACACAAAATAGTGTTTATGATACGAATGGTAAAAGTTGCACTTCATTTTGGGAGTAAGAGGTGTTGCAACACGAGGTCGATAGGCCGAGAAGAAGTATCCTACGAGCAAAATAAAATCAGTTTTACCACGAGTGTCGTAGACTATTTTTCAGACTAAATGACTTTCATTTTATTGTCGTTCAACTATATCAATCACTTGATACATTAAGGTTAGCAGAAGCTAGAAATGTAGGAAGATGGCATGACGTCACAAACTTGAAGCCACCTGAAACAACGATCCGCCATATTGCTGTATCCAAAACGCCTGTAGGTGTCCTCGTGTAGAGGAGTGTTATTCACCATAGTTTTTAATATTTAAACGCCATGATCATATTAACTTAAGTAACAATTTTTCATGGTTACTTGAGTGGCTTACTGTACGAATCGTTCGGGAAAGGCGTGAATTACTTTTTTTATGTAAGTAGTTACTTTATATGGTTTGAATAATAGTAAAATTTTAAGATATTGGTTATACTTCGTGATTTTTCTCTTCACACCAAAGAGGAGAGCACAGTGGATTAGAGTTTTGCGAAAAACAACGGGGAGCCTAGTACATAAAACAGTTATGCTCCGATCTTTCTCAAGGAAAGGATTTTAATAGAAATTCTTTATGATACGTACGTTTGTGGAAACTCGCAATTCCAACCATTTCAGCAGCTTTTCTACCACACCTAAGAGAACTAAATTGTGCAGGAATAATTATTTTCTGAAGATGTCTTCAAAAGGATAACTATCAGTATTATTTTTGACGTCTTCTACAAAGAAACCCGAAAGTTTTGCACAATGTTGACATAAATAATTTGTATTATTGACCTATTTAAAAACTCCAAATTTTAGGACCTGGCTCTTTTGATTTCAGATGAGAGTACTTAATGCTTATGTAAGGAGATGGTCAAATAAAAAGTAACAGTACTACTGTACTTTTTACAATGCGTTTTTCAATCATATAGTTGGAATGTTAGCCAGACTTTGTGTATTGTGACAACACTAATTACAGGAAGATTTCGTACATTACTTACTCCTTCAGAATGTCAAGAGTATTCAAATGTTAGCAGTCAGACAGACAGAGAAGTTTTGCTGTCAATCCATTTTTCGGAAGGACCCACCAAACATGGATTCTAGCTACTACACGTGCTAGAGGAAGTAATTTACTATTTGCAGCAACAGGATTTATCCACTTTTTCGTTACCAGGAGCCAGTAAGAGTTTTTCCACCAAACATTCGCCGTTTTCTGGAGCACGATTACATTACTTTCTCTTCTTACGAAGTAAGTGCGAGGAAGTCATAATTGAACTTGTAGCACTCTAAGCATGTCTTGAAAGAACAGATTTGACTAGTGAATGTCTAAAAAATTAGAAATATTATTTTAAATTAATTTGCAGAAGACAATTGTAATTTTCAGCCCTCGTTCAGTTCTCTCAGGGCCCGGGGCGCAATCCCTTAACTCCGCAGTTGAGCGGTGACGACTAGAGTCCCTTAGTTGGTAACTTCAATTCGCCAAGCAGCTCTCTCTTGGGTCTCCGGCTCGGAATGCAAAATTGATACTTCTGCCTCAACTCGGCAGCCGAAATTAAACCGACCGATTTAGTCGTCGGAAAAGTTTGAAGCTTTAATACAGGACTTTGAAGTACTTGCGAACTACTTTGCGTTGTTAATGGCGACGTTTGTACGCGAAACGAGAGGAGGCGAGTGAAGTTGTAAGGGCAGAGAAGACGTTTGAGTAATTTGTCTCATTTCGTCGAGGATTTCAATCGTGGAAATACCCGATCCTGAAGCAGTTTGTGTACATCCGGGCAACGCGGAAGAGTAAGAGGGACTAATAACCTAATGTGTTTGAGAGAGGATTCAGAGGCGGAGAACAGTGGAGCAGACAACAAGAGACATTTTCGAATCACTCCTGTTTGTTTAGGAGAGTTGAACTTCAGTGGCCATTTCCGTTTGTGGGTTTGACCGGAACAGGGCGGAGTTGTGTTTGAAGGCTTCTATCCTATTAGTGCATCATTGGCTGTGGTCCATTGATTAGCAAGCCAAGAAGACTATGCCTGTCGTATGTACATATAATGCACCTAAGAGCGTTTCATACGCTGTAAACTTACGCTATTACTCAGTGAAAATATTTTCATCGCCATTTGTATTTAACACGAAAATGGCAGATAATTTGCAGAATTAAGTATTTAATGAAAACTCTCAAGTCATTTTAAACTTTGGTCACTTGAGACATATTTTCCTCTTGAAAACAGGTCCGGGGATATTTTTCTTACTAGAATACGGTTTGAGAAATGTAAAGTATTCGAGTTCATACGCATATTCAATATAGTCCAGTTAGTACTTAATTCAAAAAATTAATGCGGTCGAGTGAGGTGCAAATTTCGTAATACACAAGTAAAAAATCTTATTTTAGAACAGTAGCTGCAAGTGACGTACCATTCTTTTGAGTCTAACAATAGTGATTGGCCTCAATCAATTTCTTTGCAAGGTTTGTTTGTTTTGCTTTAAATCGTCTAGATTATTTAGAGGAAAATAGATCAGCACCTAACTGAAAGATAAAACGAGACTTACATAATTGGAATTGGATGAAAGGAATAATCAACGACAATTTTAAGTCACATATTTAAGCCATTCTTTCAAATGGCTGCAAAAGGTCTTCATGAAAATTAAATTGCTATTATTCACTCACATCTATTAAATTTTAGTCATTCTAAATAATCATAAAACATTGCAACCTAGAGGTACATAATCGATCTTGATTTGATAAATAAAATAATTTAAGGAAATTTTGTCGTTTTTCACTAAAGACGTTTCCAAGGATGGATTCGTGGTTTACTGCCCACTAATATTCGATTTCTGCTGTTTGCATGATGACACCACGTTTTCTCTGAGAGTTACCATCATATTTGCGCACGTGCATTGAATTTATTGGAATACCCGTGATGAACTTTCGTTGACTGACCTGGGTGACTGCTGGAGTGACAGAGATCGTGTTATCATTATTAGAAGGATATTCGCGAAATCACATGCATACTTTTGAAAGGCAAATGCAAGCCAATATGTATAAATAGTAATACATTTACGATGTCTTTCAACCTAATGAGGAAACATAATGTTCAGTAAAAATTATCCCTCAGAAAAAGAGAAGCTTTATTTCCTTCGTAGACTAACGACTAAAAAATGTTATAAACTCGGGGCTCGGGTTGAACTCATGTTTGTCACTGATATATCATTCTTCGTGCCATAGCTATCTTCAATGCTCTCCTGAAGACGCAAAAGCGAGTTAACATTAACAATGATGTTCAAATACTACCCAAAAATACAAGATTACAGAAAATGACATTCATCCTTACGTAAACTTTCATGATTATATTTTTTTTCTGACATACAGCGAATACTATCACTGATTCTGAACAGATTTCCAACTTTTGATTGTCTCCATTGTTGATAGTCAAATCGTAGCAGGAGGACTTTCCACTAGCCAATTTGAATTGCAGAACCCGGAAGTTTCGAAATTAGAGAACTAAAACTACTAAAGTAACGTGCAGTCAACACGTCACCAAACAACGAAGATAACTTTTAAATGTTTTGTTTTTGAGTGCCATTGTTGACAACCAACCAGCTCGTAATAGAAGAATGTGAGGTTCATTCTTGAGAGGCGAGCTATCCGCCACGTTTCAGTGTTAGCTAAGTACCCATACTGCGAAATAAAGCATACTTAACTCTGTGGTAGGCTGCTTCTCGACTCTTCCCAAGGGAGGGGGGAGGCACTCGGGCGCTATCGACTCGTAGTCTAGTGAAAGGAGACGAGTGACACGCGGGCCACTGCAGCGGGCATTCTGGTCCTAATTGTTTAAGTTCAGTGCTCCTTTGTGGGTGAGGGGTTCGTTTACTGACCTCTGAACCACCAGTTCGATGCCGGACGAGGTAGATGGATTTTTGAAGGGCGGATGCCATGTCACAATTATGGCATGTAAAAGAACCCTGGAGGATACCCGGCAAATTAAATCCCTCCGACATCTCGCCCTAACGCGATCTCACTTTCTCCCAACCAGTTCGGATATAGATAACTGAGCCCGACATCTGGCGGAGAAAGAGTCACATCCCAGGCACATTTAGTGGACCGTCCACGAGATGCACCTTCTCGATAAAGGTCCCCAGATCCACATCGGAGAAGGGTTCCAAGGAAACCTGATTCGAAAGCTCAGTTTCGGAACAACTGCCTAAGGGGAGTCTCCCAGCTAATGGTCCCACTCGATAGATAAATAAATATTTCAGTTCAGTAGTTCTTGAAGATCACAGAACAGAGACCTCTCGCAGTTCTCTTAACGCAATGAAGAACGTCCCGCGTCTCCTGCTCATTGGAAGAAATGTTTTATGAACGAGGTGATTCACTTCGTCAGTGACTTTACAAATTCAAACCAATCTACAGATTCAAGTACAGATTTAAAAATTGAAAATGATATGGAACTACATTACCAGAATTGATGCTGAAAAATTGCCTATTGTGTCTTGACAATTGGAACTGCTTACCTGAAACATAAGAAGAACGTTTATAAGATATTATATATAATACGAGGGTTTGAGCATAATTCAAGGCATCTAATTTTATTTTATGACAATACGACATTGTGACAATGTGACATATAAACATGAAAGGACAAGGTATATACTAAATGCATGAACATTTGATGATACATCAAAATGGTGTTTCACATATTTATTAAGGTAATTGAAATGGCATGGTTTCGTATTCCAAAGCATATGAGAACATATAAGCTCACAACATTGCAAAAGGGTCAATCCATTTTAAGTGGTCCAGAATTTAATAAATTGGTCGCTCGACGATCTCGAAAAAAATTCATATTTTGTACATAAATTTCATAATGTTTTGGCTGTTCAAAACCATCTTTAACTTTTTTTTATTGTATCTCGTTTACAAATGGCGCCCATTTTTGTTTCGCGCCGTGCGCCATTTTTCGCGTTCGCAGACATTTACTCTTTCTTAATTTACTCAGCTCTATGTGGTTCTAGCATTCCAGAATAAAAAGCATTCGATTCAGCATACTCTGGCCTGCAAATCGAAATATTATTTACCTATTTTGTATGTTTGTATTTGGGAAATATTTGCAACCAAATACATGGAACGCGAATGAACAAAATTCGATTTTCAGAGAGTAATTATTCAAAGAAGGAATAGAATCTAAGTCTTAATTTTTTCTGTGTTTTTACACACAACAGTATAGTTACTTTTTGTAAAATATCATTGGTATACAACGCACCCCTTGAAAATTACATCCTCTTGAAAATTGGAATTTTGGATTTTTTCCCAATTTTGAACTGTATTATCTCTGTTGGGGGACCAGATAAAAATCTGAAACTTGCACACATGCTAGACCGCTATCATACCAAACTTCAGTAAAAATTACAACTTTTAGATTTAATTCTAAGTATTTTAAAAAAAATTGAAAACTTACGAAAAAAAGGGCTTCATTTTCCCATTGAGGATACTTTGTGCCAAGTAGTAATCACATTATTTTGAAGCTATTTTAAACTAAAATCTACATTGATTTAAAATAATTAATTATACTTAATAATTAATGTATCTAAAAGTGGCCAAATATATAATTTTCAATATTACTTATACTTTACTCTTTCACAGACTTAACAATTTGACATCTACGTCCGTAATTGAAGAATTGTTATCTTGATTTTGGAAGCTGAACCGCTTAAAACAAAAATTGTTTATAATATACAACAAATTAATCAATTCAACGTTTTGGTTATGCTTTCGCGTTTAAATTTGTCATTCTGCTTACTATTTCTGAATGTTTCTACAGAAATACGGACGGTCGCACCGTATTTCTTAGTGCAAATAACGTGACTGAATTAACAGAAAATCCATGAGAATCAGCGGATATTAGACCAGTGCAGTTTTGAAAAGTAGAGTCGGAGCTATTGCCAAACTTGACTCCGCACCTCTGAATATTTCTTAGAATATCGACAACCGAAGATTCGTGTATCTGACAGAACCAACGCGGTGGGTCAAGGATTTAACACACTTTCTAGATCACACAGGCTTTTGAATAGTTTTCTATGAGTGTTTGGCTTGAGGGTTGTCTTCCCTTTACGCTAAAACGTGTTAATCTGTGCCTTTGTGCACAATTGTGTGACCGTTTATGAAACTGGAGTGTGATTACTAATGAAGTTGGCCGTAAAAGTTTATGATATTTTTCCTAAGGACATTGCATTAATTGAAGACTTCGTTGTAGAGGAGAATGTTGTTTTCATAAAGGAATAACTGTGATATCACATCTCTCTGTAAGTAACAAAGAGATAAAATACGCACAAAATTTGATCTCTTTGGCTAGTCTCTTTCAAATCCGTACAAAAATCATAAAAAGTCTTTATCAAAAGCTTTGAGAGAAATAACTGGCTCGCACAACGTTCGCACAACTAACAAGAAAAAAACTTTTTCGGACAACCTTATACCAGGGAAATGATTGGGTCTATTATGTAATTCTAAAATTCAGTTGCGATCATTGCATCTAAGGAGTACTGTGCGACTGTTCGTATCTCTGCAGAAACATTCAGAAATAGTAAGCAGAATGGCACATTTAAACGCGAAAACATAACCAAAACGCTGAATTGATTTATTTGTTGTATTTTATAAACAATTTTTGTTTTATGCGGTTCAGCTTCCAAAATCAAGATAACAATTCTTCAATTACGGACGTAGATGTCAAATTGTTAAGTCTGTGAAAGAGTAAAGTATACGTAATATTGAAAATTATATATTTGGCCACTTTTAGGTACATTAATTATTAAGTATAATTAATTATTTTAAATCAATGTAGATTTTAGTTTAAAATAGCTTCAAAATAATGTGATTACTACTTGGCACAAAGTATCCTCAATGGGAAAATGAAGCCCTTTTTTTCGTAAGTTTTCAATTTTTTAAAAAATACTTAGAGTTAAATCTAAAAGTTGTAATTTTTACTGAAATTTGGTATGATAGCGGTCTAGCATGTGTGCAAGTTTCAGATTTTTATCTGGTCCCCCAACAGAGATATAACAGTTCAAAATTGGGAAAAAATCCAAAATTCTAATTTTCAAGAGGATGTAATTTTCAAGGGGTGTGTTGTATACCAATGATATTTTACAAAAAGTAACTATACTGTTGTGTGTAAAAACACAGAAAAAATTAAGGCTTAGATTCTATTCCTTCTTTGAATAATTACTCTCTGAAAATCGAATTTTGTTCATTCGCGTTCCATGTATTTGGTTGCAAATATTTCCCAAATACAAACATACAAAATAGGTAAATAATATTTCGATTTGCAGGCCAGAGTATGCTGAATCGAATGCTTTTTATTCTGGAATGCTAGAACCACATAGAGCTGAGTAAATTAAGAAAGAGTAAATGTCTGCGAACGCGAAAAATGGCGCACGGCGCGAAACAAAAATGGGCGCCATTTGTAAACGAGATACAATAAAAAAAGTTAAAGATGGTTTTGAACAGCCAAAACATAAGGCAATTTATGTACAAAATATGAAATTTTTTTGAGATGGCCGAGCGACCAGTGCTGGACCACTTAAAATGGATTGACCCAAAAGCATTGCATACTCGTTATAAAGACTCGATTAGGCAGATAATCTATTACCACTTGTGTCACATCGGTTGGCACAATCACGGGTCGTCAAGTGCAACGCTAATTTGTGGTTGCTAGACGTTATCGCAAAAACTCTAATGCCCATCTCGAGACCGATTGGTGCGGAAGGATATTATTCCCAAAGTTTCTACCAATTCCCTGTTACATTCTCGGGCATTTCTCCCATGGAGAACGGCTGTTTTGGAGTATGCTGCTCGAAACGTGTTACATTTATCTCGGCGGTAGTATGACAACTGATTTCACCTTGTTATCTGCGCTAGTAGAGACAATTACACAGCCATTTGTTGACGTGAACATAACCTACTGAGGCACTTCTTTGACGCGACGAATGAAATTGTGCAATTCCAAAACATTTCTTTTACAAAGAAATAGTTGCCTCGACTTCTGCCCCAACCCTCTTATATGACATTGTGCAGTAGCTAAGTTATCGTGCAGCTGAGCAAAGGCATCCGAAAATAACTAACACAACACGAAAACACTGATTTTCATTTTTTCATTTTGGGACATTGCGTTTGCTTCTAGTTAAGAATGAACGTGCGATAATAACCATGCGATATGAGTACGCATGGACAAGGCAGATCTGTACTATAAATGTTAAATAATACTTTGAAATCAAGGAATATTCCCTCTTTCTCTACACCAATTTCTCCTCAGAATTTTTGTATCTAATATTCTTGAATTAAAACGTTTTGTTACAAAATAACTCTTACTACTATTTCTTTTATTATCAATTCTCTGAATATACTCGTCATATTTCATTTTTAACGAATCACTCAAATTTGAGAAATAAGTCCCCAAATATTCGAATGACAAATTATCCAGCATAATCAATTTCTTAGGAGAATTTTCCTTGTGAAATAAATGAACACTGTGTCAAATGTTAAAATTTTTCCATTTTACAAATAAAAATAATTTTCTTAACATATATCGAATTTATGCTCATCTGTCTTGAACATTAAAATTTTTCAGCTGATCCTACTAAATATTGATTTTTTTTGTTATAGAACCTCATGTTGCAACCACAGGTTGCACTGTTCGATAATAGTATTCGAGTAGCAAAGAGTTCAGAAAGTTACGGAAGAGAAATATCGTCACCCTCAATCAAACATTTTTATTCAGATATTCGATCTTTGAAGACATTTTCATTCAAATGTTTTTCAGTCGAGCTGCTTCTAGTATGGTAGCCAATGCACATACAAGCGCGGGGAATCTATTCACTTCTATTTGTGATGGTGTTCGTTCCTCTCAAAATGGCATTCCATTGCATTCTATCGAGTGAAAGGCTATCATGCGTGCCTCGTTGTTAGGATTCCATTTGTTCGCCTTTGAAAGAAATTTACGGTTTGATGCGTCTCTCTGATTTTATTGACGATGCCAATTGTCTTTGATTCTTTTAGAGTGATTGAGCTTTATATCTTTATACAACGTAATTCTTTGCAACATATATTCTTTAACAGATTAATTCAGTGTTCACATTCCATCAAAAAAAGGATTTAAACCACATAATGTAGTGTTTGAAAATGTGTTGTACCACCTATATAATTTGAAAAATAATAAGATTCAGTATTTAAAAAAATAATTATTGAATGTGAGAACATATAGTCCATTATGAGCTCTGAATGCAGCGAGGACGAAATGCAAACATGTTAGTGAGAATTTCAGAATTTTCAGGAACAAGAATTTAACTTTTTCAATGTTTAAAGTTTCAGTGTAATGAAAACAGAATCAGTAGTATTGTTGAGCAAACAGAACCTAATAGGGCAAACAGTTTAAAAAAATTTAAGAATAAGAAAATCTTCTTTAAGTAGTTTTTTAGAATTATCTTCATTTCACTCAAAATTTCGCGGAAAGATTCATAATTTTTTTAACATGTGAATGACATCATTAAAATATCTGATTGTGAAGAGCACATTTCATTTAGAAAATTATTTATCTGCAAAAATGTGGGAAAGGGCGAAGAATTTTCCTGCTTTACAATTATCAAAAATTTGGAGGTTTAATGAAAAACGGACCTGCGCCATTTTTATATGCGTACATCGCTTTTTTAGGAGAAAAGATAAATAAATTATGAGCCATTTTTGAGAAAATTGCAAAAATGTCGTTGGGGCTTTATATAATGTACCCTCAAGAATAAAATTTCGTTTAAAATTTGAAGTCCCGCGAGATCAGCCAGATCAATCAGGGAATAAATTTTGGTGAAATTGCTGTGTAGTTTAGGCCCAAGTTCTGTTCAGAGACTGACAGACAGACACAAGTAGTACACATGAAACTAATTACGTTTCAAACTGAAGGAAACGTGTGCTCTATAAATACTGAACTAATGTTATTAGTAGATTTAAGTTTTTCAGTTTTAATTTAAAAATTTTCTGTTATTCGTTCATGTTTAAGGTGCACAAATCTCTTTCCGGCATCTTTGGTGAAGCTTTCTGATTTGTGAATTCCTTACGTTACCAAAAGGATTAACAGGTACAAATAAACACTTTACATATGGGGTATTACTTAAAGTAATCTTTGCAAAAAGATCGAAATAGATTTTAAGTAAACTTCCAAACAAGCAAACCGCTAAAATAAATGTATCATACACAGCAGTTTCCATTGATTTCGAATTGCTTAGTGGTTTAGCGCGACGAAAAGCTTGATTTGGCATTCATGTAGTCCCGATAAATGTATGCAAAGCATATGCCGCAATTGTTTTCGGGGTTATGAACTCCCAAATATGTCCAGTAAACACTAATGCCCTATCAAAACAATCCCAGTAATTAGATTTCTCTTCTCGACTTAACCGCCTCACGCCCCATTTTCTATTAATCAAGGGAAATGATTGACGTGCCGGTATGAGTAATTCACGAATTTTGTGTAACTGAGAAGACTTTGGAACCATTTCATATTTCAAAGAAAATCCGTACGCACCATTACGTACAAAATTAGCTACAAAAGTTCTGACTTCTATTATCTATTGGGCCATTACATTTGGCTTACCTATTTTGCGTTATTTAATTTTTTTATTTTTGCATAAAGCAAAGAAATAAAATAATTTAGAAGAGAGTCTTTAAAACTCTTTCTTGAATTGTAATGTCCTCACCATTTAAAAAAGATTTATTCTGCTCCATCCAAAAACAAATTTATGACTCACAATTTTGCGGACCATATTTACCTGATAGTGATGCAACATTTGGAGAGGATAAAAAGTTATTTAAAAACTGTAATAATTATTAGATATTTTATTTTTTGTATTAAAATTACAAAATGGAAATAATAACTCTATGACGAAAGAACACCAAACATTCCCAATGGTGTGATAACTATAGATCAAATTCATATTACAGAATAGATTTCAATGAATTCCATTTAACGTGGGTAAAGGAAGTAGTAAAATGAGAGAAACTGCACATTCTAAGAAGTAAATTTGAAAATGATTCTATATTAATAACAAAGAATAGAAGAAATAGAATTATAGAGATAATATACTTAATATTTGTTAAATAAATTATAATTTCTTATTATGACGTCTCGAAATAATCTGAAATGGGTAAATAATATCGAAATGAGGTACATAATTTTGTTGTGTCGACATGTGGCAAGACATTCACTTCGTAAGAAATTGAAAGGGAAGAGCAAATTTCTTTCGTCTCAACATTTCCCGTCCTCTTACTTACTTCCCGGATCTCTACTACGGAGGAGACGTTCGTTGCGTAGACCAGGACGACGAGAGGTCGGTTCAAACTCTGAGTAATGCTCATCTCGTGAGGACCGGGCCCTCATTTGTACGCCGTAAATCTGCAGCGCAGGGCCGCGAGACCTCTTCAAGAGGCGCGTGCCGAGAATTTTTATAGTCTCCAAAATCGACGACCGTCTTCTGACGACGGGATCGCGAACGACGAAGTTGACTTCGGAGTCTTCGAACTTGCACAGACGTGCTATGTCGAATTTGGCACCCCCAGCACTTGTACTGTATTAGGGGACCGAAGGCCCAGGATAGGCTCCTAGGCGCTAGCCTCTATCCTCACCCTCCTCAGGTGTACAAATACTGACCAATAACCGGATCTATCCGGTTTGCCCTCGCGGGAACCTCCCCATACAATGTCTAGGTCTAGGGCCGCCCAGCTTGCTCAGAGCTACTAGCTATCCGGGCTAGTACCGGAGTCAATATTGCCTGTATGACAACGCGCCACTCACATGCGCCGGGATACCAAGTCCCTCCTCTATGCCCTGAGTATTGGGTCACTGCCACGACAAAGCCAAGAGCCCAACAGACACGGGGGCAGGTAGGAAAGTGTTTTGGGGATGAGTATTTTGTTATTCCGTTGGCGTCAACTACCTTGCGCATTCCTCTCGTATTATTGTTGGAAGGTGGCGGCGGTCCTCTCCGCTGGAACGTGATATCTGGCGTCAATCAACATCTGGTTTGCGGGAATTTCTCCTTTAGACACCTTCTCCAGCAGAGCACGGTCCCAGCCTTTAGACACTCAAAAAGTGTGACAGTGTAGTGTACTACGTAAGTTTAAGTGATTATGTAGATTAAGTACATTAAATTAAGTAGATTAAGTAGATTATTGGTATATGTGTTTGTGAGAGGGGTGAACAAAAATAAGGAAGGGAAGACTGTGCGCGGCCATAGCTCGTTGGCTTGGAGACGCTCCGGCCTTCACCTGTTATAGGTCGAAGAAACCATAGAAAAGATCGAGAATCCTGGAATGGATCAAAGAAACCACGGAGAACAGATCAGCGCATCCCGCTGCTGGAATTCTCCTCCAGCCAGCGGCTGAAATCGCCCTAGCAACCTAGCGAGTGTCGAAAATCCTCCACCGTTGGAACTTGAACGTAGGATCTCGTGGACAGAGAAGATGAAGTGTTAACGGATGTTGTCACTATGCCATTTTAGCCCGTGGAAGTGTTTTGGGGAATAGTATTATTTGAATGTGATTTTCCTTAACCTGTAATTAATATAATTTGATGGATTTGGACTCTTACTTAATACACGTAACTACAGTGCGTAATCATTAAGACAGTATAACACGATTGTGATGTTAATTTTGGGGTGTTGAAATCTGTGTTGACGGTTTATATATCCATTGTGTTGAATAGAGCTAACTTTCTACAACAATTAACACATATTTGCAGAAAAACAATCATTAACACTAATTGTTCTCAATTTTCACATTTATCTAATCGTTAGAATAATTATTAATTTCCGTCAATTTACAAAGTTTTCTTCTTCTCCTCGAAACATAACTTTGTCAGATCGTTATCAACCAAACATTACTTTGCTCTCCCTGCTCAATTTGGAAACTACGACTGGATGATAAATATGACTATGCAATACAGGATTTTTCCTTTGTCTTCCGCAGCCGGAAGGCGCCCATATGATTTAAACTTGCAAGCCAACGATTGGCTGGCGTTGCTGCTGCCAGTGGCATTAATTTCAGTTTCAATTTGGTTTAGAGAATAGTGAAATAAAACAATTATATTCACATGAGGTTGCTACAATACAGTAGAATACATTGATTTGCTGCATATTAAATTGTTTGGAAACAAAACTCTGCAAATTGGAAAAAAAACTGCAAATTATAATTGTAGTTGACAAATAAATAATTCGCAAAAATCGTAACAAAATTGGAATTTTTTCAGACTTTTCCGCCTGTGAGACCATTATTTCATCTTCAACCCATCAATTCGTCTCAGAGAAGGCGGAAACACTTTTAAAGAATCACCATAGTCGTTGAAGTGCCTTTGCCCTTGTGGTTAGTAGTGATTATTTGTGATGAATTCGGAATCGTGTAAAGGCCAAGGACGGGTGAATGAAATATTCATCAAGGGCGTAATGAGCAAACTTTTCCCGTAATCGAAGAACACACAAACTTAACTGATTCCATAATGGAACATCAACTCGTGCTCTATATTTCAAGCCGCACGTAAGTTCATAAAGCCCGTAGGCAGCGGTGCTTTAGCAGCAACTCGGATATCACCGGTGTTAAGCAAAACTCTTCCGCGGGCGACACTTCTATTGTCGCGACTCGGGTTCCATTAAAGGAAATATATGTACTCGCACAATGCCTTCGCTTCGCACTTATCTCCCAGGGCGGTGCTTCCAGGCAGAAGACGAAAGAACTCAAAGGGGGAGTTTCATCCTTCTCTTGGGACCGCGAGCACCGCGTCGCGTTGGCTCCGAAGCGCTCCAGATGAACGTCTCTTTCACGGCGACCTTCCATGCCAATTTATAGAGCAGGGAAGTAACCGCCACAATGAGAACAATGGAGGTTCGCAGGTTTTTGTTGGAAGGGTCAAGCGGGTTTGTTCGCTGCGTTGTGACCGCGTATTTCTATCAGCAGAAAAAACAATAGTGAGGTGGTCAAAGGAATAAAGCTTATTGATTGGGATAAGGAACAAAAGGTAGAACAAAGGAACATGTAAAGTTCTTTATATTGACATTCATATTGGACATTAAATTTTATATATACAATGTTAAAAAAGAGACATTTTTTCCAGAGGGACGGTGAGAAGTATATTTTATTTGAACCTAATCTGTTAGCTAGTACTTGTTTGATGAACAAATACATTTACTATTGCATTTACATTTCCTTTTATTGTAAAAAGGAAATTGATAATTTTATCATTTTTATTCCCATTTATCATAATCGAGCAAAATTTGAAAACGATGCTTCTCAGGTCCCGGTTTTCCATTCCCCGAGTGGACACGTCTTATGTTTCATACGGCATAATCTACAAAATGAGACTGCTTCGGACATTCTACTACATTGCATTACATTCTGTGGAGGGGCCTCAATCAAACGCGTGGCCTGAAATGATCGAAGTTGGGTGGGTTGGATGGGGATTGTACAGATATTTTCCCTTTCAATACAATGATTTAATGGACGCAGAATCGTTGCACAGCTAGAAATTATAATAATAATAATAATGATTATTATTATTATTATTTAAATTAATTTCCTTTAAAATCGTCTCAGTTTCTGTAAGTGTGACGAAGAAAACCTCAGGGTGGTGGAGTTTGCTAGTTACAGTAAAGAGAATACATCATATCCACCACATGTCTCTTTAACCCCACGAGTAAGACACTAAGTCCTGGCATGGGGGACACCGTTAGCTAGCAGGCAAAATTGGACAATCGACCCCAAATGCCGAAGACAAATTTTACAATAGAGACAAATGTTTCGTCTCTAGAGATACCACATAGATACACCAAAGCATGAAGACATTGTTTTGTAAATTTAAAAAAGGCCATTATTATTATTATTATTATTATTATTATTATTATTATTGTTATTATTGTATACCATTATTTCTTCACGGCCTGATCTATTTAGATGTGCCCACAAATGTCGGCCCGTGATGTATGTTGCCGGGTTCATACGCGAGCAGCTGCTGCTCCCCACCCCATCCACTCCCTCGCCGGCGCGGCGCCGCCTCGCTCTCGCCTGTTTCTAGTAACGCAATTCCTCGCGTGAACGCGGCGCGGCGCCGCGAGCGCGCTCTCCGCTTCAGCGCTGCTGTCGACGGCGCGGCGCTCCGCCCACACGCCAACCGCCTTCGCCCCCGCGCCGCCACCGCTACAATTGCCAAAGCGGCGGCGCCGCCACCGCCACCGCCGCCTCGCGCCTTAGCAACCCCTCAACCCTTCACCGCTGTTGCGGCGACACTGGCACTACCGGCTGCCATCTCCACAGCCTGCGCTCCTCTGCGGTCGCCTTTTAACCCTCTCCCCTCCCCTTCACCCATCACCGCCACCCTTCACTTCATGAGCCGCTTGTCCTCAACCATCTGCCACGCATTGTCTGGCCTGTCACCGGTTCACTACACCACAGCTTCAGAAGCACGACATATTCATTGCATTGGAAACACGAAAATGCCATTAACTGGTTGTTAAATATGAAATCAGAATCAGAGATATTTTATTCAACAGAATTTAGTGCTGACCGTAGTGCGATTTAACACATTCAATTAACTGAAAATCAACATTGTTGAGCATTAGTAGAACAAGTATTCTAAAGTTCAAGTAATAACATAATATTGAAAACCATTATATAACATACAAGCTAAATCAAAAACGTCTTGACAATATGCAGCTGAGCAAATTTGCAACTCCCTCGTGAATTGACAAGACTTACAAGTTTATGGCGACAAATTGTTGATATCCTAAGTACAGAATGGAATGTAGTGGATGTTAGGATCTCACTTCTGCTAAATAAATACGATTTTAGGAGGTCTAAATACAATGTTTACTTCCTTTGCACGAATTAATCAAATAATATGCTTTTTTTCAGCATGGTAACTTGATGATAAATTTTGACGCCTAAACTTTTCTGTTGCAAAATTTACTACAGTGAAATGCTCAACTCTAAGGTAAATGAAACAGGATCATACAATACTCTAGAAATACATTGTTTCAATTCACGTCCGAGCGGACATTCTTTCATTAAATCGAATGAATCTGCATTTGACATACGACACTGCGTATATCACTGACCAATCAACAGTTGAAGTTATCAGGGTTCAAAATTTAGTTTTTGAACTTCGATAAATCAGTAAAACGATATATTTAAATTCATTTACTCGAAAACACGATATATCGGTTGAAATTATTAAAATATACCTACAAATAGATTATCCATTCCTTTAATTCCAATTTCTTCGGAAAATTACGATATTAATGTTTTATAATAAGCGAGAAACGTTCATGAAAACTCGTGCGATTTTAATTCAGGTTTCGTGACCATAAATATTAACAAGTAGCGTGGGGTTGGTGATGTGGCACGTACCAAAGTTGGCCAACCGCTTATCTGTCATCTGTCATAATACAGTGACAAGGCGATTACGTTTCCAATGGCATAATTGGGATCATGCCATGCTTTTAGACCCTTCGACGTTAAGTTAAAAAAGTTGCATAAAACCGCCAATTCATCCTGATGAAATCCACCACAATATTAAGCTGTTCGAAAAATACAGTTACATTATCATTCAGCTGTCTATATTCTTAAAAGTGCCGGGCACAAAACTGTCGATAAAATTCGACGGATAGTTTTAGCAAACCTCTAATGTTTATAAATTAGCCATATATCATTGACATCCGCACTCAAGCCGCGATGGTCGGACATTCTTTAATTAAATCGAGCGTAATTCACGTTTGATAAACGACGGATCGTACAGCGCTCCCGCCTACCGCGGGCACTTCCGTTTCCGCGGCCGGTGCCAGCGACCTCCTCCTCCCCGTCCGCCCCCCTGCCCCGCGCCCCAAGCCCCGCCCCCGGCGTCCGCGGGCGAGGCGAGGCGAGGCGCCTCCGCAGTATCGAGCGGCGTCGGAGGGGGCGCGGCCCACACGCGACGCCGCCCCCGCTCCCACCGCCCCCCCCCCCGCTCGGCCTCACCGGTCTCCACACGCCCCAGCCCCCTTCCCTTCGCTTGTGGCCGCTCTTTCGACACCGCTCTCCGCTTCCCTCATCACCAACCCGTCCCCGTCCTCGTCATCGCCCCTTCCCTTCGCTTGTGCCGCTCTTTCGACACCGCTCTCCCCAACCCGTCCCCGTACTCGTCTTGTCCCGTCCCGTCACCAACACATTTCCAAACCCATTCCGCCCCACCCCCTACCCGTACTTGTACCATTCCCATTGCAGTGCCCACGGTAGGTGCGGAGGCAATCTTTCCTTCCAATTCCTTGTCCTATCCTATCCGTACTTTCTCACACACACACATCCACTACACTACCGCACATCCCGAGAGACCGGTCGGGAGCTTAGTGCTTGTCCCGGCTGGGGCGGTGCCTTCTGGTGAGAGGCTCCTGGTTGGAGAAAACCTCGCTAGCTGACGGGCAGCTCGGCGCCCGATCTCACCATCTAGCGAGGGAAGATCACCACCACCACCACCACCACCTTCCCCCCTCAAACCTGCACCACACTTACACTGACCTTTCCCGTTGCCGCACCGGAATCATTAATCCACCAACCAACTGTCCCATCCCGTCCCGATCCATCGACATCCCAATCCATCCCCATTCCCATCCCGGACCGTCTCCATCCCGTTCAGCCCCCATCCCGACCCTTCCCCACTCCGTTCTTTCCCCATTCCTAAACACTGACCCTCGCCCACCCCAACCTGTCTCAGCCCACCTGCATCGGCCTCTGCCACCTCTCGTCCTCCACCCCCAGTCGCCGACGCGCCGTACCCCACCCCGCTTCACTCGCCCGGAGGCCCTGCCCCGTTTCACTCGCCCTTTGGACGCCCCACTCACCTTTAGACCGAGGCCTCGGTGGGCGAGTAGACGTTCAAGCTGCGATTTCGAGTGTGAATAGTGGAGTAGTTGAAACTGCACTGGAGAGGCGCAAAGGACCGCGCGGGAGGGAATTATTGTGATCAAAGCAAAGGGATATGAAGTGAGGGAAAGTGGCGTGAAGTAAAATGGACTGCTGAAGCTTTTACTCGCACAAAGGAAACTGGCACATTTAAATTTCGGTGAGTAAAAAATGTAATACGTCTCTCAACGATAATTCTTTTCATAAACAAAACGCATTAACGTCACGTAAAAATAATTAATCTGTACGTAGGCTTCCGTGTCCGGAGACAGTAGGTACTTTGCTGTCCGGGAGACGTCTGGCCTAAGCATGGTGTGAATGTGTCTACCGTCAACATGTTTCTAACCCTGAAGAAGACCGCGGTGTGACGGCGAAAACTTTAGCAACTATATGAAGAAAGCGATATCTCCCAAACCGACCTGCGATTATCTGCATTTTACGCCGACAGCAATATGAAGATATTTAAAGAGGTAGTGATTATTTGCAAAGCAAACTGATTTAAAAAATCTTCCTTAACTATGAGAAGAAGGGAAAAAAAGAAAAATATCGTTGCTCCAGCCTAGGGATTTTAATTTCTTTTAAACGACTCTCCAAGTCAACTTCAAATATAAAATCCAATTAACTTCTTATCACATTAGTTATTTTATGTTTACCAAATGTTTTACGTGATTGCTATTGTTAGAGAGAGAAAGAGAGAAAGAAAAATATAGAGGGAGACAGAGCGAGAAAGAGAGAGAGAGAGCTACTGTTGTGAAGAAGTAAAGCGTTCAATCATTTAACCAGTGTTCTTAAAAATCGCTGATACACTGCGTCAAATTTGCCTCAGGAGAGGATTAAATTAAGTTTTACGAAATGAAAACAAAAATAGTCCTTGGAAACACCAAAAATAATCTTCCAGTTCAACTTTTAAATTAAATCTTCATCTACTAGGAGCCACACACAATCAGTGTAATTAACTTGGCGCTCACCGACCACTGGAAATGTTTTACTTCGAAGTAATTTAAAGAAGTGACGTGGTGGCGAGAGCGCTTTAACTTGAGTATTAGAACTTAGAGGGTTAAATCGGAATGCAACCGCATTTATTTAGAGTACAATCTCTGAATGCTTTCGTAAACTTCTTTAGTTTTTGTTTGTTATCAACTTTTTGTTGAAACCTCTGAGAACAATATTTTGGACAGAGCAATGACGTTGCTTTAAAACTGCATTTCTCTCTCGTCCGTGCGCGACAACAAAAACTGCATCAGTCACGTTTTCAAAAAGCGATTTGGGGTGTCCCATCTGCGCATGGAGGAAAATAATCCCATTTGTGAAGTCTGCGGTGTGTTTACTGTCCCAGAAATAGAGAAGAAGAGAAATACATTACATAGTGTTACGCCAAAAGAAATTTGGGAGCTGCTGATGTTAAGCGAATGTTTCAATTAATGTTATAAATGGAAAATGAAAAAAACAAACTAAAGTAATTCTTCACATATACACTAAAAGTGTACTACACAGTAATACACTCCTTTACGAAAAATGGTAATATTTCGTTTCTTGTTTGTACCACAAGTACACTAACCTGAAAGATAGGTGGGAATATTACAAGATAAAAAAACAAACGTGTTGTGCTTGTGTAACCCATGTCATGCAATTGACAAATTTTAGAGACTTCGATAGTGATTATAGTTTTTTTTCAAGAAATACACTGTGTGTATTTGTTCAGCACTTCGAATTACTCAATAGCTTATTAGCCAACTCGCATGACATTAATTCGTTACACACTTTCGTGTTGCAGTGACGTTTATATTACATCATACCACATTAACAGGGTAGTACGAGAAGAAAACGACGAAGAAGAAAATGTACGAAAATTAAGAAGAAAATAGAAGAAAAAAAGGAGAGCAATAAAAAAGGAACAAAAAGAAAAGGAAGAAGGGGAGAAGGAGGACGAGAACAAAAAAAAATTGGGCGAAGTCTAAAGCGGGATTTTGTATTCACTTAATGAATCATGTATTCTGCATACGAAGCCTCGGCACAGCGGAGTCCCGAAATAATAAATTAGCTTCGCTATAGTTTTTATCTTGTATGACACATTCTTTTTATTCAATTATCGTCATCTGAAAGCCCACCGACTCTCAACTGGCCTCTGCGCCGGATGGTTTTGGGTCAGCGGACTTGGCTGGCTCATGCGAAAAGGCTTGTGCTGTACCCGTGACCTCCTGGCGCCATTCTACACCCCCCCATTTGCAGACGCTCCCCATCGGCGCTGCGGCTTCTGTTTGCTCTCCCGTGCCCCCCTGCCGCTGCCCCCCCCACGACATCTCCCTTCTTCTGGGGCACATCTTCCGGTCCCGCTCCTTTGTTCTTCGTACTACGTTCTGAACTATGTTCAGGTTCAACTTTTATTGGTTTCTTTTTAGTAACCGAATTCTAGTAGAGCCGATACATGGATTTTTATGGGTTGGGTGGGTGTAGTATTCAAGCCAGTTAGTTTTATTATAATATGTGGTGTTACTATGTTTGTTATACTATGTTGGATGTTGTTAAAACATTTTTTATATATAGTTTTTTGGAATTCAGATAGTATTGAATGGCATTGGTAACCATTGAAAACCAGTAAAAAAATTTGAATGATCAATGATTATGTGCTTCTGGCTTCTGGAAGGATGGGGTTGAAATCTCAGTCCCCCCTCCATGGGTGCGCTAGTGCGTTGTAGTAATAATTAAATGTGGTGTAATACGCATACTGCAAAATAAACGTATATTTCGTAATTGTTTGTTGCTCAGAATGACCAGAACTTCATTTTAATTGTTGAGAATTAGAACTTGGTCTAATGTGAACGATCTGTGATCCGTCAAGGAAAAAGAACTTGATTGTGTCCCATCCCACAATTTTTTAAGTAGATATTTTGAAAAAAGGTTCAAAGCTCCGAAGACGAACAATATTGTGAACGAGAATGTACAAATAATATTTTTTACGAGATATGCTTGCCATGAGAATACAGACATGGTCGGAGGTGGTAAGGTTTGAAAGATGTAAAAATTCGGAGGTATAAGTTCCAAGATATGCAATTATGGAATTGCACATCGAAGTATTTGATAAACTGTCTAGAAGCATGTTGTATTCAATATTCCCAGACTAGCAAAAATAGGAATGCCCATAAATATGTTTTTACAGTTTTTATATTCTTAAGGTAAAAATAAAATAACTTTTTCTGACTCTACAGTAAATTTTCTTCAGAGCAGTTACAGAAGAAAATTATGTAGTCTTCAATTTTGTTCTAGAAAGCCGTGTATATTACCCCAGGCGTGATGTTTCATGTTACTTGATATCCCTATTTTGTCGAATTGCTTACAACGTTGTGTTGCTTTGTAACGTCTAAATTTACTTCTACATCCATGTTACACATTATTTTTTAGTTCCAAACATTTCACTGGCTGTCAAAACAGACAAATTACTCTGAATCGACGAAGACAGTTGTAACGTGGCCTTCGAAGTGGTTTGATGATAGATTCACAAAACCTTCCACTTGAGGAGTCACCTCTGGCGTTTTAAATGAGTACCCTCTCATTTAAAGTGTCCATCATTTCACTCAATCACGGAGAGCTCGATACCAAATGTTTGCCGAGCTACGTACCGTCTCCCTTTCGGGCGTTCGTTGCCCAGACACCTATCCATTTGCCCCTTCCACTCTGACAGTCGCTCGTAGCTCCTGCGCACCTGCCACGCCCTTACTTCGCCCCGCCAGGCGCCCTCACCCCCGCCGACCCCGGCCCCTCTGCCGCCGCCGCCCCCGTCGCCTCTGCCGCCGCCCCCGGCGCCGTCCCCGCCGCCACCCCCGGCGCCGCCCTCGCCGCCGCCCCCGCCAACAGCGCTGACGCGGCCGCCCCATAACTCGCTCTGCACTCGCTCGCCTCCCCCGCTCGCTCCGCTTCGCTCTCGCGCCCTCTCCCCCTCTCCCCCCGCGCCGCGCTGCGCTGGCGCCAACGCACCTGCGTTCCCGACGCACTCCCGCGCCGCCATTGCCTCCAGGCTCTCTCACCAATCATGACAATATTAATAATAATAATAAATAATAATAATAAAATTAATAATATCTTTAATTCACAACTAAAAAACTTAGGTGTCTGTTTTATCAAAGACTATTATCTTCAGTTTGCATCAAACTTCCTAATAAGCACATCTATTTCTTGCGGTTGCCCCTACAATACTTTGTGTTAAATATGAGCTGTTCCCACTATCAGAATACCTTACACTTTCCAATTTTTTGAAAGAGTTGAGAGTTGAGGCAAGTTCTTAAATTCCTTATTATTATTATTATTATTATTATTATTATTATTATTATTATTATTATTACTATGATCATAAAAATCATATTTCGGAATGTACGGTATTAAGGAAACTTTTAATGAATTCGTTAACGAAAATCCCCTAATTTCTTCGATACATGTCAAAGAAAACTTTCACAGTATCCATTGTATCTGCTGCGCAAATCTTCCAAGGCGTAGCAGTTGCGCAGGTAATACAGTGCTCCCACCACTTCATGAGCGATTTATGGAAGGAGCGGAAGGTCCTCGAGAGAGGAGCTCGTTTCCCAAAACGCCACTTTATATGGTATGCGTGTTAGGTGCCTGCATCAATATTTGCTGAAAAGCGACGGTCCGTCGGACCCCGTATCACTTCGCTTACCATCACAGTTCTCATAGTAGTATCTGCTGATGATGATCCTTTTGATGCGAGACACTGTTTCCCTGCACACAGCATGGCTGTTTTGGAACATTGATGAGGCTGGGAGGTTTAAATCTGATTGATGCGTAAACTTATTAATAAAAAAAATATTCTTACGCAAGCATAAGGATGAATACAATGTGCTTTTAAGGAGACAGTCCGGAGGATAAGCGTTTAGTAAAGTTGACGATTATATGGAGGACGATTGTGACTATTCTGGTTTGACATAGAAGAAAACGTTTTGAAATGTACTAACCAACTGCATAATGTACCAAGGAAATCTAAGCCCTGAATTTTCACGCTATTGTACTCCGTCGTCCATTCACATGACGTGCACCACCCGTTCAGTCACATCAGTTACAATTTCAATGAGTTGAAAATTACAAATATGATATGCAAATAATTACAAAAATTCATAGAAGCATTTCTTGAAGAATGAATCTGTGTAGAATTAGTGGGTATTAACGCAACACTGACCAGGCATCCTCGTAACTCGCAAAATGTGATGAAAATGTGGTTGCTGACGAATCACTTATCTATTCCTCGAAGGGGGGCGGAAAAAAAGTTGGTGTGTGAGAATCACATGTACTATTATTATGGAAAATTTGTAATGTGATTTTATTCCGCATTTAATTTTCAAAATAAATCTGAAAATGTGTATTTTTTTTGTTTTAAAGGTACACTTTGCATGAAGCAAATAAATTCAGACCCGAATGAAGGATTTCCTTAGAACAGAATTACAGCCAATGCATCAATCCGCCATTCCTCAAAAAGCTATTTTCATTTTCAATTCATATTTTGCACTTTGTTCTGCAGCTTTATTGTGCATCCACAATTTTACATTTATTTTTACCACATCTCGCTACTTTTATGTCACTTCATTCAGAACTCGAAATTTCTATTTTCTCTTCCAAAACTCTTATGTCTCTGGTTTGTCCCTCCGCAGCGATCCATTTTTACTGTCACAGCTGTCTCTGCCGATTTAGTGGATGGAACTAATGGTTCTTCTACGGACAAAGTTTGCCTTTTCTTTGTCTGGGGACTTCGCCGCCAAGGATAGGTTTCCTTTATCATTTTGGACAAGACGAAGTTGAAGCCTTTGTGAATAGTCTGGAAACCTGCCTGGAATAATCAATAGCAACTAGTGAAAGAGAGTGAGTGATTTTCATTTGATTTAGATGTTGAATTAAACATAGTATAGTTTACATACTGTTGTAACGCTACAATGTTAGGTTCTAGATACTCAATTTCGGTGTAATTTGACAAAAAATGGCTGCAATGATGAACCAAATTCTCTTTTTGAAATATATATTTATATTACTTTTTGTTTACTTCAATTTTCCAACAAGATCTACGAAATTTAATTTAATGTACTGGCATGTGGCATCTGTGAGTTTATCAATGTAAATCAATGAGTTCTTCGAACAAAAAGGATCAGCTCCCGAAAACTACATTCTGTATGAACATATGATGAGTTCTGAATATGAGATATCTAACTAGTAAGACAATATTCGGTTTTTAATTTCACAACTTTAATTACAAGCACTGCTGTGGCAAAACGAGTTAGAATGTGCGCTTGTTCAGTCACAGCTTAATGCTATAATAACAACATAATATTGCGCAAAATTTTAATGACTTCAAAATTTTCTGTTCAAAAAATAAAAGTAGTCGTTTAATAAAATATGCATTTACTCTAATAGCACAAATCGAAATAACCCGGAGTTAACAAGGAAAACTCTTCGATTTTCCATTAAAAAAATAAAATGGCGAATTATTTCATAAAATTTTAACGTTCTGAGATAAAGAAGCGCGAAGAGGATTTATTGAATCGAGCCAAATGAATAAATAAATGTGAAAAACAGGAAACTACTCACAATATTCCTGAAACTATACGAATTATATGTTATTTATATCCTCACTTCTATCAGAAGAAACGTTACATGCTACTCAACTTTTCGTAGTTGAGGTAATCTAATGTCCCTTACAATCACTTAAATACAAGAAAATGTCAAGCATTAATCACAAATTAATTTTTGTTCTTAATCCGAATGTGAGGTTTGAGAAGGTACGCTTACTCTCATCAGGCTAGCTACAAAGTGAGAGTATTACATGAGATTAATTGTAATTAATTTAAAACTATTGAATTTTCAGAAGTTCTCTACTCTACTCTTTACTATATTATTATCAATTTAAACTAATTTTATTCTCTTTTTGATAAATTTAAATTCTTTCACGTTCAAAGTACAAATAAGTTATCATGCTCACTTTCATTTTTGTGTCATAACTTATGAAGGAAAATGTAATTAAAAATATTTGTGTGATAACTAAGGAGGGATATTTTCTTCTGCGTATTAATGTTGGTATTAGACACAATCGTAAATCACAAAATAAGCAGAAGGGAATTGAAGAAAATGTTTTGATAATTAGAATTCCCCCCCATTTCTCCAGCACATATAAATCATTGTTTACAGACTTGCCAGAATGAAATCTTCGTGTGTTATTAAAGAGCGCAAGATAATTCTTTCATGAGCATCTCCCTCGCGCACTAAAGAAGTCGGTCGTCAAACGCGGAGGAAGACGACACGCTGAGTAAGCCCCTGCCAATGAACCGCTAAGTAAGTGGTACAGTCAGATCCGCCTAGGAGGAAATTGCTGTCGCAAGGTGTGACGCCTGTCTGGATCAGCACTGGAATTTCCCGTTCTGACACAAACGACGAGAAAATCTTTAAAGGACTCTATGGCGATGATTTGAGTTAATGTCGTGGTGTCGAGTTAAATCATCGGGACTTGTAATTTCAATAATTGGAAATGGTACAAACGGATATTTGAGGATCGAAAAAATCAATTGAAATTGGATTTAAGACCTAGATTTCCTAAGATTTTGTTCTCGACATTTTTCGCCTTTATTTGTGATAGTGAAGAATAAGCATTTTAATGCGGTCTAATACACTGAGAGTATATCATTTACTATTTTTATATTAAAAAGTATTTATTAACAATTGGCAACCTTCTAGTTCTTTGTTAAGTTTCTAACATAAACCATAATTTACTTAATGACAAAATAAGTCGTGGATACATATGTTCATGTTCATTAATCATTTCCAGCTTCCCGATTTCAATATTCTTGGACCACACTATGTACTCACTGTTCAGAAGAACATTTCTCTACTCCCTAACAATAAACTTTGGGTAGATACGAATAGTTAAACATGCTTCTATAAAATGTAAAAAATAAACATTTCTTATACGATGAGATATATTAAAAGAACGTTTCTTTTCTGGTTGGGCTTACAATACTAGACAACTACATATTCAGTTATAACTTTTCTTTACAAACCTAACCAGGTATTAATTTTCAATTTACCAACCTTATAATTGAATGAATACATACTTGTGCATTTTACGAATTATTTACAAACGTTTTAAATGTATTTCAAAAATGGTTTGCCGTTTCTGAGACTGTTCCATCTCAATGCATGATAAATACATTTCTTTCTGCAATATGTTCTTTCGATTTTTGCAATTTTAGAACGCAGATTTTTCCTCTGTTCTTATAATTAAAGGCCTTTCCAACTTTAACATCCTCAATCTATCGTAATAAAAGTAATAGTGTTTTGAGAGTGAGATTAAACATTTGTGTCCAAATTTTCTATAGGTTCTAACATATAAAATTAATGTGAAATAGGTACTAATTTGCTTCTAATATTTAAGAAGAAATAAAACACATTTTTATATCAACAACACATATTACATTTTCTAAACATTCACCAAACTACAAAACTCATCTAGAAAAGAAATCTTGAAATGTATCTTTCAGAAATTCAGATTTACATTATTCCGTCATGTGGAACGGTTTTCACCCACAATGAAAACCACACTATATCAATAATTGTTTTCTCCATTCTATCCCCATTTGCCATCTTAAAACTATAGAAAGCCACCACGTATATTATAACAATATTTAAATGTGTATAAAAGTAAATAATTTTTAAAAACTTCCAATGAATGATATAATTTTCGTCGCATTGTACGTGAAATGAAATTTAAAACTTACTTCGTTACCAATACTTTCTATTGACGTTTTTATTTGTATATCCTCATGTTAGGCTAAAGTAGTGAGGGTTTATTACCACTTCAAATGTAGAGCAAGGGTATGTATTGCAAATAGTTGATAAAGACTCAAGAACACATATGATAATTTCTTGTATATTCAGTTCAGTATAGGCAAAATCAAACATCTAAAGCTCTATTGGATAAAGTAATTTTGAAACCGGTTTATAGATTAAACATTTCTGTCAATTCCCTTTCTTTCATTACTTTTTCGGTTCCCGTTTAAGCCATTCCAGTACGCAGCACTACTCATTTCCGCCGCTCTCGCCACAGCCTCTACAGGGGCTCCGACCTACTGAGTTCCCGTCACTCTCCGGTCTCGCTTTGCCACCCGCAGCGCAGTGTTCATCAACTCCAGCCTGGCGGCGAGCGGCGTAGGGCGAGCGGCGGAGGGCGAGCGGCGGAGGGCGAGCGGCGGAGGGCGAGCGGCGGAGGGCGAGCGGCGGAGGGCGAGCGGCGGAGGGCGAGCGGCGGAGGGCGAGCGGCGGAGGGCGAGCGGCGGAGGGCGAGCGGCGGAGGGCGAGCGGCGGAGGGCGAGCGGCGGAGGGCGAGCGGCGGAGGGCGAGCGGCGGAGGGCGAGCGGCGGAGGGCGAGCGGCGGTGGGTGAGCGGCGGAGGGCGAGCGGCGGAGGGCGAGCGGCGGAGGGCGAGCGGCGGAGGGCGAGGGGCGGAGGGCGAGCGGCGGAGGGCGAGCGGCGGAGGGCGTGCGGCGGAGGGCGAGCGGCGGAGGGCGAGCAGCGGAGGGCGAACGGCGGAGGGCGGGCGGCCGAGAATTAAGTGGGTGACTGAACCCGTGATAGTGTGCCCCCCGCCCTTCGCTGCCTCTGAATTGGCCGCTTAGTACTTTCGACGCACGCGACATTAGCTAAATTAAAAATTCCTCTCGTCTTAGCTCGACTTGTTACTGGCGCCCTGCTGCCAACCGTTCGCCTCTCGTCTGTTTCTTTTTCCGAAGGAAAGGAAACCCTTCGGCCCGAGCAAGTTTCCTTCTTTTCATTAAGCAGAGTTCTCTGTTTTGAAATAAAAGAATACGAGCTATTACTTACTAAATTGAGAATATAAACAATGTTCAGATTCTAAATTACGAGGCGCTGTGCTTGAAAATCAGGAATATCAGCAACTTTCATTACAATGTTTACTTTTAGTTTCTTGAAGGAAGGGAAGAAATTTGTTTTATATTTATGTAAGCAACGATTCATTCTTTAGTGAATATGTGCCAGGACCATTACTTCTTCTTGTTACGATAATTTTATTTGTTTATACGCTAATAATATATTACACAACATATGACTATATTGTAAAATTATTTATTAATTTATAATCACTTATTGTAATCGCTTATTATAATTACCGTTTTTGTTATTTGGCTAATGTTATTATTATGAAGTTCATCCCGGACTGGTATTGTAACATAAAGAAATCGCCACTTATTGTGATCAGAATACATTTATTATTATTATTATTATTATTATTATGATTATTATTATTTTGAAATATTTTAATTTATCACAATTTTGAGCCCTGAGGGGTCACGACTCCCAAAAGAACTAGCAGATCTCATTTGATGCTGGCATTATCTCGTATCCTGGCTCTCTACCACCGAATTGGACAGAAAACGAATTTGGGGAATGACGGTTGTGGATCTACATCTCCTGGACAAACTGAAGACGACGTCCATCTACACAATCTGAAGTGTCAGCAGAAGTGTGTGGAGAAGAAAATAACGACAATAGTGTAGAAACGTCTCCAACAACTGCTGAAATGGAGCGGGCAATTGCGACGTGGCGTAAATCGGTGGGTGGTTGATTTCCAGAATTATTATGTCTACGATATTTATATTAACGGAATCCTCAAAGAATAGTAGAAGCAAACCTGAATCGAGGATTTTTTAAATTATAGAAACTGTGCCTTATTGTATAATCTGATTTTAAATTGTAACACATTTTCGTTTCTTTGTGAATGCATGAGTTCAATGGCGTGTAATACACATAAATGGATGCTTTCTCCCTAGTAAACCACAGAAATAGTTGCTTTATTTAATTTAACGTCAAAAGCAGTTAAAACTGAGTGTGAAGTGCTACGGGAGAAGTGTATTCTGTGCACGTTTTCGTAATTCTGGGATCCCTACCCAATGCCATATAGAAGTTGAATTCAGAATAAAGAACGAAATGAGTGTTTTTAGCAAGAATTGAAATAAAAATGTTGTTTCGGGGCAATAAAAACTATTTGTAAGGGCTAATAAGCTATAGATTTGAGCTCTTATCCCTCATCATGCCCTTGTGAAGTAATCGACTTCCTGCTGCGACAACATGGTAAACGGTAATTTGATGAACTCTATTTCACACTGATCTCTAGAAGACGAGCACAGAGAGAGATGTTACATTTATGGCAAGAATCAAAACAAGGAACAATTTCAGCATTTACTTAAAGGGTTAGGGCCAGAAGCTGAGGTACAATACTCATTAGAGGTTGTTTACAGTTATACAGTTCAAAAAATAATAAATTAAATATCATTGTTAAAATTAATATTACTTACCTTTTTGATTCTCGGTATAGTCTCTAATTGTATAGAAACAGTTATATAGTAGAAAAGATTTTACTTGGGACTTAAGATGGTGTATCAATTTCAATCGTAATGTCATGCATGTGAATTTTTTTAGCGAACTGTTGGTATTGAAACCTGATGGATATGATTAATACGTCGAATGTTATAGTTATACACATCGCGGTTGCTGAAAACATATTCCCCCCTTGAGTAAATCATTTTTGACAAAACCCACTAATTCGTCAATCAAGAGACAAGGTAATGATTAACTTCCCAGATTAATAAAGAGAGGCTTACAGAATAAAATGGTTGGGATTTGCTTATTATTCTTGCAATTCTGGTTTGTAATCTGAAAGTCTGGGATGTAAGATGCATTTCCTCAGAACAGTATGCCATATCTCAGGCGGGAATGAACATTCGCGAAGTATACACAACAAGCATTGGGAACGATGACTGATTTTGAAAGGATTTTGAACGCGTAGCATAATTAACTTAATTTTGATTTCTATTCATTTAAATGGACGTTCCATTTGACGTTGAATTGAGAGACCTAACATTTTTGATACCTTAATATGAGTCAATGGCACATCGTTTAGTTTCAATTGACAACAGAAATGCTTATTTTAGACGGAAAATGCATTGAAACAGTTCTTTACCCTTTAATATTAATTTCCTTTTACCGAACGAGTTTGAAACATCTGATATTATACTATTTAGGGCTTCTTTCTTGCAAAGAATATTCTATCATCCGCAAAGATAACTGTTCTTCCGTTTCAAAGCATCGAGGGCATATTGTTTCCGGATTGTACGAAGAGAATTTGACCTAAAATCGACCCTGCAGGACTCCATGTGCAGTTAACAATGAAGCGGAAAGGTGTTTATTTAATGATCTGGACTGTCCGGGTAACGCCGCGTCGCCGACATTTCGACCGTCATTTCGCGATCTTCTTCAGGGCTGTAATCCACCAGGATGTATAATGTATTGTAACGGTACGACCCGATGCGAACGGGAGACGATGAAAATAATATTAATTTTACCAACTTAATGTCAGTCAAGGCAGAATCGACGACGGATGCGAGCGCATACCTGCATCGGGGCCACGGGCGAGCTGAGAGGGGCCGGGGTCTCTTGTCTTTTTTTTACGACGATCATCCGGTCCGGCGGCGAGGGGTGCGGAGCCGAACAAGAGAAAGACATCGGAGTAAGAAGGTCGATTTTACTTCTGAGGTAGACGCCGAACGTAACACTTCGATGAGCTAGACTTCGAAAGTAACGCCACGAAAGGACACTCAGTTCTAAATTCACGAGAGTTCGTTTCTGCGTGAACTCTGCGAGCCGACACTGCTCGTCGAGCTTCGCGAGACGCATTCGCTAACCAGTTTGCATGAAGGGCTTGTACTCGCCATAGTTAGCGGGCAGTTATCCGCGACTTGTCGAACGCGACTTGTTACCGACGCAATGACCGGTAATAATCGGAGCTGCACGCCCTACGCGTCTGCATCATTCGCCTAAGTTAACTGCGAGGCGAAAGTTTCGAGGAAGAGGGGCACGCGCCGCGGCTGTCATTCATAACACCATCCCGGGTACCTGGACGCGATCATTGCTGGGTGCTTTGACCTGCTGGCGGTGGCCACGGAGCAGCTGAGGGGACGGCCGACTTCAGGACAAAGGCGAGGGAGCGCCCTCTCCACTTTACCTGCCTGGGAGCCGACGCCAGCTGAGAGGCAGATCCTTCAAACACCAAGAATGGTAATGTTGTTGTTACCGCAATAATGCGGAAGGACTGAGACTCCAAGAGAAAAGGGGTTCATTACGCCTTCAGCGTAAAAGTGTGAAAGAAAAATCCAGCGGCATAAACTCATAATTGTTTTGTAATTAATTTTTCTTGGGTATGGCAACCAACAATTGTCAGATAATAGAAATTAAGCCGCCAGTATCACAGAATCATTGAAAAATTTCATCATTCGTCTCACATTTTATTAGATTAAATGATTATTGTTAAATCTCTGTAAAAAAATTTCATTATCATTCATCTCATATTTTTTATAATTAAATGGTTCTTGTTAAATTTAAATGTTGTGTTGTGTGTGTGTGTGTGTTATAAGAACCCCTCACCGGTCCTACCACCGAAAAGCAGCAGTTCAAAAAGGGGGTAGATTACAGTATATATGTCTCATCGTTCTACCATGGTATTTCTACTCTCTGAGATCGTTGTTTAAGGTTCGAATATTGTATAACCAATCTAGAGAAATACCACGAATTCCATACGAAGGTCATTTTGTAAGTATAATGTTATGATCAATGACGCCAAAATATTTTGAAAGATCTAAAAATATTCCAATAGGTGCTTCGTTTTGATCCATGGATAAAGATCATCTTTAAGAAACAAAATTGTCTGATTCTGTCATCGCGTTTACTGAGAAACGTTTCCATTCGTATGTAAAAATACCTCCAATATTTTTTAAAAAAGTGACAAAACAGAAATTAGGTGATAATTTTGAATTTAATTTTTGTTGCCTCTTTTTGAAAAGTGGCTTAATCTTAGACGTTTTGAAAATATCTGGAAATAATTCCGTGCATAAAGATACATTAAATACGCGAGTTAATGGGTGTATAATGGCATGCGCACAGATCTTTTAACAAACAGTCTAGAAATTCATCTAAACCCAATGAATATTTATTTTTAAGTTTACCTATTATTTTGAGAATTTTCATATAAGTTTCGGAAACAAACATCGCGTCTAAAAGTTTTGTGGGTACGTCTGATATTAAATTTTGAGGCTGAATACCCATAGCGAGATCAACAGTAATTTTCAAAAAATATTGGTTGCAGGGTCCAGCCACCGTTGCTGAATCGTCTACTTTTCTTTCGTTATCTTTTAACACAACACTCAACACTCTCTACAAGGTTTCTAGTTGATGTGGTCGTATATTTTTACTACATTGCTTTTACTTTTTTTTTGATCCTGATCGTGTTTCATGATTGAAGTCTGTCTTATGACTTTTCTTAACATTCTTTTCTTAGGTTTCTTTTTCATTGGATAATCTCCTATTAGAATGTTTTGTCTATTGTTATGAATTGATTAATGTTATCCTATTATCTGCGTTCCGGAGGAATAACAATAAGTGTCGCCCATTGTATATTTACGTATATGTATAAAGTGAGCCTAAGATCTTCACAGTTAAGATGATTCGTTTTATTTCAAGGTGAGCGTGAGAGGGGAGAATGAGAGGTGTGCGTTCCTGTAAAGTGTTGTGAGTGATGTTCACTGCTTTCATCTATTTCGGATATATTATATTCGGATATTTCTTTCATCTAGGCCGGCAGATTTCCTCCATCCGCCCAACTTGCACCGGAGACACTTGTAAGATCCCAGGATTCAGCGTTTCCAAGGTTTTATTTCCCGCTGCCCTTTAAAATAAAAGACAGCCGGGAGCTTAACCGCGGGATATTTTGCTCGAGTTCTTGATATTGGCTGTCGGATTAGCCTCGAAGTTGTTTCCATAATCGAGTTAGACTTTACATGCACTTTGGAAATTGAATTTTGAATGTGGTTACCTTAATTTGAGTTTGTTTATTCAATTGCGCTGGGAGAAAGAAATACACAGCAATTCACGCTAAGCATGATTCGTTTCATTTAAGATTCTTTTTTTTTTCCATCCAGTTTCCATTAGACATACGATTTTAAGTATAATAATTTTATAAAAGCTCCTACTTCTTATTTATATAATGTCTCCAATTTCTTAAGAAAAGTTCGAGCGTGATAAAATTATTTGCATAAAAAAGTATTTTTTAGGCTTTCCTCATATCTTCGCTATCGCACCAAACAACATTGAAAGATTATATTCACCCACCGCCGAAACTACGAGAAATTGCTAATCTGACAATGTCTTCATTTATTTAATTGATTATATTATCATATTTAGAGATGGTAGATTTTAGCAATTGCTAAAAATGCGAAATGTTACCAAATTAATGTGATTGGTGATTCACATGATGTAATTGCACGATCGATTCAGTAAATTTCTGATGATTTTCAATCTGCAATAAAATGAGAAATCACGTACAAAATTAGAAATGATCATGAATCTGGGATACAGTTGCTAAATTGCATATTACGGTATCCTTCACATTCACTCTCTAAGAAGTGGTGAAACATCGACAACAACAGATCGATGTTTGAAAACATTTAATTAGAGTGGCCGTGTTTATTAATTTAACTGACATAACAAAGTAAAAAATAATAAGAACAACTTAACAAATGGACCCTGAAAGCCTCAGCGCTTAGGGTCATCTCAATGGCCAGAGCTTCCTCAGTTCGCTATTCGAGAAGGACACGAGGAGAGCAAGGCCCTATGCCCTGCAGGCCTACACACGTTACCTTTTACGCTTCATACTCTTTCATATTTGTTGAAGTTCAAAAAAGTCGAAATACTAAATTAGTTTCCTTTATTTTCTGATTTTAATGGAAACTAGTGGTGCTACAGAATGGCACAGACTTTCCCGTATTAGTTTCCTGTTTCGTTTGGTCTCTGCTAGCTATTCAGACTTGCCAATTCTCTTGACAGTTGCCAT
Organism: Acheta domesticus; assembly: GCA_031308135.1. Lineage (NCBI taxonomy): Eukaryota > Metazoa > Arthropoda > Insecta > Orthoptera > Gryllidae > Acheta > Acheta domesticus. The sequence continues at coordinate 76,650,358 of JAHLJT010009419.1, read as the reverse complement.
CAATCGCCGCAAAAAAATTACATTTTTTTGACATTTTATTAATTTTTCGGTTTCTTAATACTAGAACAAAAATATTATTTTACGAATATTGAAAAGGAGTTAAACCTTGTTCTAAATGGCAATTTTCGTTGAAAAATTTGGAGCCTTCTTCAAGAAAATGAGGTTTAAGCGCTACTGTAAATACAAAATTCGAAGCTCTTTTTCACAGACAATGTTCATTTAAAGTAATTCATTTAAATTAATTGAGAAATTTCATTTAAAGTAATTTAAGCAATTGCACTCACAAATTCAATAGTGTTTACAAATTGCTGGAAATGTGCATTTTAACGGTATCAGAGAACTTTAAAAAACATTACATTTGTGTAATTTTTGAAAAAAACAAAAAAAATACCCCAGAATTAACTTTACGCCATATTAAAGAGTGCAATTAGCACTATCCGTTCGAAAAGTTTGAACAAAAAAATCTGGAGCCATTTTTGAGAAAATTGCGTTTGAGCGTTTCTCAAAATATGGAATTTTGAGCTAGTTTTCACAGAAAATTATTCAATTTTCGAGAAACTTTATATGACATTATTTGAAGCGCATGTTCTCATTAATATAGTGATATGAACAAATCGACACTAATGTAAATATTAACGATGTGAGAGACAAGTCAACAAATTGCATTTTTGCAATTTTTGAAAAAACAAAATAATAGGTCAATATGGCATCAATATCATCTCATAGAGCACGTTTAGCACTATCCTTACAAAGTTTGAAGAAAAAATTTCGAGCCGTTTTGAGAAAATCGTGGTTTTGTAATTTTTTTAAATTGCAAATATTGCGCGAAAACTACTATAATTTTCAAAAAAATGTGCACGACCTTAATGATAGAACTCACTTTAGAAAACAAATTTGATTTGGAGGAAAAATCTCTATCTTCCATTTTGTACTTGAAGGAAGACGCTGAAAAAAATCCAAACTTTTGAAATTTTCGGAAATTCAGTTCCATGAAAATAGGATCTGTGCCACTTTTATAAGTGTATTATACTCTATTCTTACAAGAAATTTAAAGAAAAAATTTGGAGCCGTTTATGAGAAAATTTTGAAAATGTCCGGGGGGCTTTATGTAAAGTACCCTCAAATTTTGAAGAAAAGTTTTCAAAATCGAGTTTTCAAAATCCATTTTGGAAGAAATCTCACGTATGGTTTACGCGCTAGTGTTGTTCACAGACAGGCGGACAGACAGGCGGACAGACAGACGGACAGACAGACAGACGGACAAACAGACGGACAGACAGACGGACAGACAGACGGACGGACAGACGGACGGACAGACAGACGGACAGACAGACGGACAGACAGACGGACAGACAGACGGACAGACAGACGGACAGACAGACAGACGGACAGACAGACGGACAGACAGACGGACAGACAGACAGACGGACAGACAGACGGACAGACAGACGGACAGACAGACGGACAGACAGACGGACAGACAGACGGACAGACAGACGGACGGACGGACAGACAGACAGACGGACACACAGACAGACGGACACACAGACGGACGTTTTGAAAAGACCCACTTTTTCGGTATCAAGGGACCCCAAAACGTGTATTTCCGTTGAAATCTCGAAATCAATTTTCCGTAGCATTACATAACTTTCCCTATACAACGTACATTACTCCGTATATACGTACGTATACGGGAAAGTAAAAATATGAGAAGCATCATATTTTTTATCTCAAAAGTCCTCCCTTAATAATAACTTTTTCAACAAATGTTATAAAATGATAAATCTTAATGTTTGAAATGCTATAGCCTTCTTTTCAAAATGCGATTTCTTAAAATTTATAGTGTTACATTCTAACATCACTAATTATAATGCTCTGACAATATGAAATGTGAATATGGTGAAATATTTTCGAATATTAATGATCTGTCGTAGGCATACGCATTCATTTGCAATATTCCGCAGAAAAAACAACAGCAAATTCTAGGGAATAAATCTCTATTTAAATGTTTAATTCGGGAAGAATAAATCTGTCACATCTGCTAATCCACAGAAAATAAAACTTCATTAATACGCTTTTTAAAATTACATACACACTTTTAATAGAAATGCATTAGGTAATTTTGAATGATGGGGGACATTTATTAATATTAAGTATTATACGGTAATAGCAATCGGAGACTATTCATCCTCAAGTTTTGAATTGCTCCTGCTCTTGAACTTTCGTAATGGAGTTTGTGATGGGTGTCTGCGTTGTTCGCGTGCTTAACTGGGGAAATGCTGGAAAGGTAAAAGCACTTTGTAGGCGTCTCCTGTAATAATCTAACGGAAGCGCAGCAAATGGTTCTCGCTAGACCCCCCCCCCCATCCTTCTGAATACACAGAAGCGTTGAAAGTTGCATCTGAATTATCAACTTTCCGGTGAAAAGGCGTTTCTCATTGCACCATAAGATGGTTCTCCCAAATCTATAGGTTATCGTGTAGACACAAAATGGAAACGAAATTTTCGAGACATCTAATATACGTATGTACCACATTACATAAAATGTTTAAATTATTAACACAGTGGTCAGGAATTTGTTATCGCTATCACTTCGCCTCATACTGAATCTTCCGACCATGTACTTAAAGACTCAGAGGACTAAATGCATAACTACTACCAGTTGCTTTCAAAAGAAAAAATGCTGCTGAATAAAAACCACATAAAGTGTTTTTTCAAAAAGTAGCACGCGTGCCGCTCAAGAAAACCATAGAAAAACATAGCAATAATAAAGAAATCAGTAAAATAATTTAACAACACCAGTCTTCAAGAATACAGCAATAACACAATACCGTATACACTTCATAAGTTTTTCTCTACTTACCACGAAAATTAACGTAACACGTGACTGTCTCACAACGTAACACGTGATAGCAAATAATTCATAGCAGTTGGCATCTTACTTGTATCCTCGCTACCACATGGCATGGTGTCGAAATGCGCTGAGTATGAGAATTCAGTCGGTACGCGCAATATGAGAATAGGTGGAATAAAACAACCAAATATTTGCATTTTTGTGACAAAATCGAAACTCATTACATTTTGGACTTTTCCCGAGATCCTGAGCATTTCACGATCCCATCACATAACACGATTATCTTCTTAAGTAGATATTAGATTGTACCAGTGGCTGGCAATTGCGATGCAAAAAATGTTTCTACTTAATTGTTCGGACTAACAACATCAAGGTGGTGAAACACGCAGATTATTTACTATTGTTCTTATTACTATTATTCTTACTATTATTAATATTACTATTGTTCTTGTTACTATTATTGTCAATATTATCATCATTATTATGTCATTATAATTACAACGTTTTCTTGACTTAACACATAATTAGATATGAGGATTCCTTTTTGTTTTTAGAGCTCCTGCCAACGATATACTACAATCTGACAGCAGAGGAAAGGTAGGATCTTTACTGTATCTTAATGTCTTTCAGAGAAAAAACAACCATTGGTTCAACAAAATGTGTTCATGAATATAAGACGATCTATCCTAATTTCCTAATTTTAAACATTTATAATCTTGACAGTTCAAGATGAAAACTGAAACATGATTAAGGCATGATAGACAACAAAATATAAAGATATAACGAAATCCTTTTTTCTATATATTCCACTTGTTGCTTCCATCAAGCCAATGCGAACACAATAAGTGTGTGTGTGTATGTGTGTGCGTGTGTGTGCGTGCGTGTGTGTGTGTGTGTGTGTGTGTGCGCGCGCGCGAAGATCACATTCTTGTGTCATTTTCACCAATGGTTCATTAATTTTTCCGCAACACGCTTTGATAAAACGTTCAAGAAGAGATTAATTTAAAGCCTCCGTTTCAGCAACATTTTAATTGTTCTGGCGAAAAAAAGAACTTGGGATGAAGACAAATGAACCCAAAATTAACAAGATTGCGGTGTGGCAGCGCGGGTATTTTATTCAGCAACCGCACGAGCCATTCATACGAGACGCTTCCGTTGAATTACAAAAGGAAACCTGCCTTATTAGATGCCTCGTTTATTCGTACACGGAGATAAGAGCAATTAAATTCACTTTCTTGACGAGCAGCTGGCGTGGAAAACGCAAATAATATGGTAATTTTGTTTCACGCTCAATAAACTGGTTACGTGGCCCATAAAGACAACCTTAGTTTGGGGAATCGACGAGTGCTCTTCATTCAAAAAGGCGACAGCAAGTATCTGGAGGGTAAGTAATAGACACTATTGAATGCTGGAACAGCTTCACTGTCACAGTAAATTTAGCCAATTAGAACACACAGAACAAGTAAATAATTATAGAGTGACTTATCCACTTATGGCAGGGCATTTAATGTTCATAGCTCATTTTTCTGCAAATAACACATTATTGAATTTTAAAATGAAATGATTAAGTCACTTTGAAGATACAAAATTAAAAAGACAATAAGAAAATAAGTCACTTCCAAGAAAAAAGTATAGTTATTAAATTCATATTAAATATTTACAGAATTCACAACTTATTAATCAAATAGTAAAAAAAATTAAAATAATTTTTCATTACAATCCTGAAGCATTTTAAAAAAGCTAAATTAGAACTTAATTGTGTAACAGGAAAGGTTGTGCAGTTGAATTTTACTCGTTTTTGTACTACAAATTAGATTATTTTAGACGTTGGGCTCGAAGTAATGGAAAATAAATGAACAAATATTTGAATTTGCTATGACGTTCACCATTCATTTAAATTCAGTACTGTATCAATAATTCAAATGTGTCGCATTCAGATTTGCCAATTTATTTTCAAACTATGTTAACGATGTGAAGGCCGCGAAAGCCTATGATTACGTTAACCATATTCCATGGAAATGCAAAGCGTTAAAGAAATACCAGGCAAATGTTGTCAGACTAAACCTGATGTCTTTTTCTAAAGATTTTTATTCTCTCCTTTCTATGTAAATTATACTCAGGATTTCTGGAGAAAAGAAAGAAAGTAATCTTGTACGATGCAGAGTCAAAGAATCGCTTTCCTCTGAAACGATGTTACGAGTGAAGATGGAGCTTTCGTCTGGTGCAGAGGATCGCGAATCAGGAACTGTCAGAAGAGGTCGGCTGCGAGAGAGGCAGGACAAAAGGAAGGATGCGGGACCTGGGAAATGTCATGGCACGGGCAACGGTGAAGATGGAATAAGGACCGAATCATTGGTATTTTCAAGTGCGGAAGCGGCTGGAACGGATTTAATTGATTTGATTCGTAATTAGGGGCTTATGAACTTCTAAGATAATTAGTCCCGTAAGGGTAGTGCATGATTTTATTCGGGGAGGGAGAGATAGTGACGATCTTTCCCCGCTGTACGGTGAGATCCGGTGCCGACCTTCCGTCGGCTAGCAGGGTTTCCACAAACATATTTCTTTCACCAGCAGGGCACCGCTCCAGCCGTGACTAGCTCTAAGCTCCCGACCGATCTTCCGGCATGTGTGGTAACATAGTGCATGCTAGTTTAAGTGTGTGGGAGTAAGGAGTGAGAACAAGCATATGGAAGAAAGATCGCGCGCGGTCTGTGGCTCGTTTCTTAGGGTAATCCTCCGGCATTCGCTTGGTGTTGATCGGAGAATCGAAGGAAAACTACCGATCACAGCAGCCGACCGCTAGAATTATCCTCCAGACAGCGACAGAACTTGACCCAGCTGCAATCAGGGCCACTGGAACCGAGGCGACTGGCACCGAGACTACTGGAACCGAGATGACTGGAACCGAGGCGACTGGAACCGAGGAGACTGGAACCCAGGTGACTGGAATCCAGGCGTCTGGAACCCATGCGATTGGATCCTAGGCGACTGAAACCCAGGTGACTGGAACCCAGGCGACTGGAACCCAGGCGACTGCCGGAAGTTACTGTCCCTGTCGAAGCAAGAGGTTTCGACGTGGTAGAAGTGGCGAGCGAGGACTGTAGGGTGGGGAAGTGCGGGCGCTGTAACATTTCGCTCCGGCGAAACGAGGCGGTGGCGCGAGGTGGTTGAGGCACCGCCAGCGCGGAGGCGCGGCGCGGCGCGGCGCGGCGCGGCGGCTGGGCGCGGGGCCTCCGAATCCACACACTGCGGTCGATCCCGCCCGCGCTGACCCAATTTCATTACTCGCCCTCACTCTCGCTCGCGAGGCCGCCGCCGCCGCCGCCGCCGCCCAAGCAACCCGACACCGCCTCACATCGAGGCGTTCGCCTCCGCTCGGCCATTCCCAGCAGAGTTCAGCAACCTCTCTTCACCGTCCATCGCCATCGGATACCGCTAGAATTCTATCTTTACCACCATCAACGTTGCAAATAAATCTTTGAATTCCAGTTTAATTTTCAATCGTGAATGTATTATTTGACACTCGGAATCGCTGCCACCAACCCCTTTTTATCCTATCCTAATTGACTGCAAGCTTGCATTCTGTATTAAAATTAACCTTAAAAGCTTTGCTGAAATTTCAACTTCATTTTATGACCGACAGCGGTGTTTTTACATGCATTCCCGTTTTAGAGTCCGATCCACTTCCACTGGTAGCATCCACATTTTATGTACAACAACAATACTCTGACCATTAACGGTTCTTCGTCATTATTAGTATCGTGCTTTTGCCGAGTTTGACACTGATACCATAATTTTCTTTAATCATTACAAATAACTTTTCACTCCGTCTAACACTCTCATAATCTCTATCATCAACATATAGTTCAACTTTGCGCTGTCATTTGCATTATTTTCTTTCTCCGTTTCGGTCGCGGTCTCGTTCGATTCGCCCTCCTCGTTTCTTCCCCCCTCCAACATCACCCTCATCGCCGTTTCCGCATACCACTATTTCTCCAAAGGTCGCCGCCTACGTAACTACACCACGCAACCGCCCTCCGCCGCCGCCGCCGCCGCCGCCACCGACCCACCCCAGAGCCGTCGCGTTCGGTATCTGGCGCGCCCTGGGTATTGATCCCGGCGCCTTCGCACCGCGCGCAGATTGCTGCCCCCTCGCCCCGCCCCACCCGCCCCGCCCCCCGCTCGTCACCGCTCCTCCCCGTCACACCGCGGGGCGTGGGCGCTCTTTGCTCCGTTCCACTCCGCCTCGCTCTGCCCGTCCCTTCTCTTCTTCTCCTCCTCTCTACTCAACCCGGCCCTTCTCCTCCTCCTGCTCCTCTTCTTTCATCTCTTCCTCCTCTCCGCTCAGCCCAGCCCACCCAGCCTTTCTCTGCTCCTCCTACTCCTACACCTCTCTGTTCAGCCCAGTCATTATCTCCTCCCCCTGCCGCTTTTACCTTTCCGCTCAGCTAAGACTAGCCTTTCTCTCTTCTTTGTCCTTTTCCCATCCGCTCAGTCCAGCCCTTCTTCTTTCATCTCTCTCCCCGATCAGCTCTTCTCTTCTCCCCCTCCTCCTCTCTGATTAGCCCCTTTCCGCACCCCCCGCTCCGCTCAACGAGCAACGAAATTCTGCAGCCTTCTCCGCCCCGGGCTCTGCACCTGTTGTTCCCTGGCGAAGCGCGCGCGCGGCCCGCCCTGCGACGGCCATCGGCGCCCCGAGACCAACGCACGCACATCGCCGTTCGAAGGCAAAGTTAACTTTCTCTTATACGTAGTACGGAGAACATGTAATAAAGCAAAACATCGATCTCCTTATTTTGAAAGAAGTTTAATAAAGAGGGTTTCTCTAAAACAGTCGTGTCAAGGTCTCCTACTAGTGGGAGTTGCATGCCTCTCGGCACCGTGGCATGCCACGAGCTTCTCTGCGCCACTAGTGTCGGGAGAGGAAACTATTAGTATTTGTGCAGTTTTACAATAGTGATGGCGTTGTCTCTTGCGGCGGGGTTATGAACTGCGTCGAGAGGCGATTTCGTCGTGGCACTCGAGCCACGGACTCCCGCTCGTGGCATCGACCTTGACAACACTGCTCTAAAACGTCAATCACCGTCTGAGAACAATTTGTTCCTGAACCCCATAATGATTTTTTCCCAAAATGAATACTTTTTTATCGATTGTGAGCCGTGTAAATTTGAAAGGTCCCATAATTTTGAGATGTACTAATTTTACTCATACTTTTTACAATTTTTATCAAAATATTTCAAATTTTTCTTTTAATTTGTTTTATAAGTAAATGTTTACAAAAAATCTGCTTAATATGAAGAGTAAATTTTGGGTTTTATTGAAACGTTTTAAAAATGACAAATGGTATTGTGACCGTACTTACCCTTATTGGTTTCATGAGTGCACATATCATAAATTTTTGTGATGTTTATTTTGGGCACAGGGGTTCTTTGAGGGGGGTACTTTAATCGTCATTATCTGAATTCAAAGAGTCTACCGTCACAGAAACAGAATTTATTAAGAGAAAAATTAACAAAACATCCTCGTATTACTAACATAATTTACATCCTTGACCTGGTCGCAAATTCTTACTGAATACAGACTAAGTGGTTTATACTATACGTCTCCGAATATTCCTATCATTACATTTATCATTTCCATTTATACAACCTCCATTTCTCTGGAAACTGCATGCCATTCGTGTACCACTACAGACACCATTGCTCTCCTTACTACTCAGTGAGCACCCTGAACTGGCATTCTACTCGATTACCCCTCTATTTGTTCGTAATTATTGTTACTTATCTGCCCTCCACAACCGTCGTCTTCTACGCGACGCGATGCCGCGTGCTCCATCCGATGCCGAGAGGTGACCTTGGCGCCAACGATGTCCTGCCTGCCCACGTGTCGCCGGCGGCCCGTTCCCATGCACCGGCGTTGCCTCACCACATTTTCCTTCTTCACACGACGAATTTACTGTCTCAGCTCACACGGCTCCACCATATAATCCCGCATCCGCACAGCTACACCGACTGTCACTGAACACCATGGCCCACGTGTCCGTGCACTGTCCCCTTGTCCCGTCAAATTTCGTGATTATTCCATCCAACTGAGTTTACCACAATCCTTACTAGCAATCATCATCAAGTCCATCACATTTGTCCTTCCTTTAACACCAGCCGTCCCGATTACTCTCGATTTATCTGTTCGTTACCACATCGCTCTCTTGTCGCCATCACACCTCTGTCTTCACCTCTCGCTGCTCAACTCCCAACTGCCCTTTCGCGCGGTCCGACCGACCAATTCACAACCTTCCGGGCGCTCGTTCACGGCTCGGCCCGATTCGTTCCGCAACGATTCATCCACCTGCGCGCCACTTTTGAACGTTGTGGAGCGCCTATTATTTACGTTTTGACCAACACGGTCAAATAATGTAGGAATTATAAAAAATATCCCTTACAACCAAACGGATGTTCTTTTCTTAGTTTAATAAATTTTGCGAAAATTAATGTCTTCACATGACCCAAATGTTGTTCAAATTATAATCTCGTTTGTATTTAATCAGTGATATACACGAAATGTTTGTAATAATGGCGTTGAAAACAATCTTGATATTTACGTAGTCGTTACGAACACTCCTGAAAGCACGCTACCTTGGGATACTCTGAATTTTATAGGAAAGAGATCTGATATTTCATTTGGGCATTTAATTTGTGAAGATCGTATTGAAAAATAGGACTGGAAGTTACCAAAATATGAGTCTGGTAGGTAGGGCTTAAGTTTATACAGAAAACCCTTAAATCATATTTTATCGAAGGCTTGAATTATGGCTAGAAAGGGAGCAGAGCAATATTCTTTATTTTAAGCGTTCTTACTTCCGATTTATGTTTTCCTTTTATTTTCTTGGTGACAGTGTTGCTGGGGAAATCGAAATTGACGATATGGATGTTAATATTATAAGGATGATATATAGAGATAACTACTCTTTATCAGTAGTAGTTTCCCAAATACCTTAATCAGTTCTGGATGTAACCAGTGGATATTTCAGAGACAAATCATTTCTACTTTTTCCGATATTGCAGCCACATTGGTTCTGGTCAACGACCCTTAAAATACTAGTCAGCGACCGAAGGCAGTTTAAGGAGGGTACGGCGTATGAAGAATCAAAACAAACGACAGTAAGATAGTTCATATTTCTTTTACACTAGGGGAAGAAACTTGCTCACAGAAAGAGTCTGTACCACTAACACAAAGCGTAAAATACGTAGATATACATATTAATGGTTGTATTACATGGAAGAAAGATATTCTTCCAATATCTACCTCGCCACTTAAATAAATTTTGTTTCGATGCATATTTTCTGTTAATGTTTCTTTCTTTGTTTATATAGTTCTAGTAAGCATACTAAGGAAAGTATCAAGGGGTAACTCATCTGCAACTTACTGATCATCTGACATTATAAAAAATTTAATTGCAATTTAGTCTATGTATTTGTTATAATTATTCCAAATATGAAATGAATTGTACAATAAGAAAAGTTACAAACCTTTTGAGAAAATGTGTAGGATGCTGCAGAACTATTAGTTTTCTTTATTTGGATAAGAGGTGCCAACAACTTCGATCGTGATCTAATGATCAAATCCAAAGCTAATAAATGGTTTATGTCACCGAAAACTTGTAAATTAATTCAAAGGAAACGTTATTGCGTGCAAAGTTTGTTTAATTTTAATCTTTATAAGAGGAAGAATTATAATATTGACGAATGTTCATGTTATGTTTTATGAATATTGTTGAGACCTAACGCAGACAATACATACACTTCGTTTTATTAACGAGTTTTAAATTGTATGACGTAACTAAATGGTTCTTTGTTAATCACACTTCTTCCTGGACTATAAAAGTGTGTTACATTAAAATTCATTCCAATACTCGTATTGGCAAGCTTCAATTACACATTGTATAAAGGTAACCATCGCCTTTGCTGGGTTCTATTTCCTTAATTACGAGTATGTATTAAGTTTTAATTTTTGTTATGGCACGAATTTTGAGTCAGTCGACATTCGGAATCCCAAAGTTGTTCCAGTTACGATGTAGCTCTTGCAAGGAATAGAGAATAAAGCCAATCATTTCAATAACCGAGTGACAAATTATCCACTAATTACGAAGTGGATGTGCAGTATGATATTTTCATGGACATCATGTAATTGCAATATATAAGGTTCTATTAACTATTCGGGAAGCGCGTTGTTGTAAATTTTACAACAGTGTGGTTAATTTTTCTCCAGCGAAGACCCTATACGTGCTGGAAGCGTGGTTCTGACGTGCATTTCTTCGCCTCATTCCCTCACCACTGCCACTTGTTCAAAACGATAGTCAAACGAATAGTTAGTAGCTATACAGGTTGAACTAAATGCGCGTGAATTGTATCGAACTTTTTACAATTCGCGCCTCTTTACGTAGAGTTTAATTTTTGTTCGAATAAAAACGCCACTGCAATAAAAACAGATTTATGTACTGAAACGAGCACTCTAACATCAAAAATAATAAAATTTATTTGAATAATAATTGAATATGTTAAAATAATAAAAAGAAAGTGTCGTAAAAAACGATTCGCGACTCCCCGATTTAGAGAAATAGGCACACTTCCCGCAGGGTTAAACGGAACGGTTGTTAAACGGAACGTCTACATTAATGAAAAAATGCATTCAGCCAAAATTATGCATAACAGATAATACTCATAAAGGGAACAATAAATCTAGAGTTTGTGTTTATCTTAAGTTGTACTGAAGAAAGTATCGAGAAAATTATTGATTACTACAGTTACATCAAGCCATTTTACTCATTATCTAGCGAGATTAAAACAGCCAATATATTTTTCAATACTCATGATGGACGTTCCATGTACTCCAGATACCAATATATTGATGAGACTTAAGATATACAAAAGATGAGACTTAATTTGATACATTACTTAAAATCATTTACAGACTGATATTTAGAAAGGGCTAAAATTGAGGGAAAGGATTTTACTTTCCACTTCCCATTTCGAAATCGTTCCAAAATATATTATATGATTATATTCTAAACTATAAGAGCTTTCAATGGGACTCGTCACTTTCAATTGTCAGAATCTTTTTTTTTAATACAAAGAGGTGCAATTTCAGCACTGAGCTTAACGACTGGTTCTGGCAATGGATACATCGGTACAGCCATTACTCCGCACCTCAGAAGCGCTTGAAGAGGCACGTCAGTCACGGATTGAGGGTTATCAGCTCAGAAAATGGAAAATTGCTGGCGAAGGAAGCCGGAGTGTCAGTAAAATGCGGCCAAAATGATAATCGTAAATTAAACACTTTCTTCACAACTGCATTTCAACCGATCGTCGAGTACCATCATTACATTCCATCAGACCGTTGTGTAAGAGTGGTGCTGTTTTTACCATCAAATCAATCAAAACAGCTTCTTTGTGGATTCTTTGATATAATGGCCTTTAAAAGTCGAAAATCACTAACATATCTATCTGTGCAGGATGAGTGTTCTATTTGCCATAGAATTATATTGACTGAAGCAAACTATTGAATTTCATAATTAAATAATATCGTTTTTGTTTTTCCTTTGCAAAAACATTTTATAATATCACGTACTTTCTCAGCTAAAAACAGGCGAATTCTTAACTAAGGAAAGGGCAGAGTAAGGGAAGCAAAGCTCTTCTGACTTCCTTAAGAAACAATTGATAGTTTTTCATTGCTGATGACCTCATCCCACGTCTGGCACAACTCTTCAGACACTAGTTAGCTATTTTGAGATGTCGCAATTTAGCAGAATGTGGAGGTCGAGTTCAGTAGGTGGACCTGTAAAAGTGTTGGAAGTGGATTATTTATCTTGATCGCAGCTTTATAGTTGATTTATGTGATGGAAATGGGAATGCTGCTTCCAAAAATGCTGGGGTGAGCAGTAAGTGGCGCTTTGCCCTTCTGTATTTTGTGACAAAACTATAGGAAGGATAACATTTAATTTCGTGTCAGGAAAGGTATCCGTTTTTCGTATACTCTTTTCTTTGTTGCTCTCCCTTTGAAATGAAGTATTGGCTGTGTTCGAAACGTCGGTTCGTCGAAACGTCGGCTATGCAGCCTAGAACGCGGCGTAACCCGGACAGCCGAGATAACCCCTCCTTTGAAATATTCGTTAGTTAAAGAACAGGAATAACGGCAAATGAAGTTCATTGTGCAGATATTTTTAATTTCAAAGTGCATCCAGTTACTATGGGTTTTAAGACTGGTTAATCAAAATTACGTCCGTGTTTTACATACGACCTCAACAGATTCACTGGAGAACTGTGTGTTTCAGCTCTGTAGGAATAGACAGGTGACTGACATTGACTGACTGATTGCACCACCCTCCAGAGGGGAGACCGCAGGGGAGCATCAATTAACCGAGATCGCATTGTCTCGTACATGCACTTCATGTCGCAATGATTTACATTAGATTGTTTTACATTATTTCTGGGGAATGTTCAGTTTTTCAGAATGTAATGTTTTATAATAGTGCCAACTGTCGGAAGCTGGTTTCTTCCAAATAACAGGAGCATTGTTTGGAGATATTTTCTACATTTAGGAATCAATTTGCAAGAACTGATTTCAAATACTGAAACCACGATTAAATTAAATCTAGAGGATAGAACTATATTTAGAGAATACATTATTTATTACAATTCTAGTAGGTAAGTTGAAGTGTAGGAATATAAATGAACTATATCGAGAAAATAGTAAAGTTCTTTAAATAATCAGTATGCAGAAATTATTTAAAAATTATGTTACATGAAATATGAGTTACGTACTATACACTGTAGCGGTGTTGGTATTCTAATAGCTTTTGTTTATATTGCTTTTTATAAACCAAGTCATGCGTAATCTATAGTCGATTATTTCGCATTCCCTGACCTCCGTGGACGAAGCGCAAGGCATTGTTGAACGCGGACCGGCCCAGGCCGGCAACTCCTGACGGAAACAATGGAAATCGAATTAAAAGTGTCAAATAAATAAAACGTGTTCCATCTCCGACATTTTGTCATCAGAACATGCGCCATTCCACAAACATCCCACCACCATCGAGTTGTAAATTTGTGTATATAAATATTTCTGAAATAAATCTCATGAACTTTATTCGCGTAACATAATAAATAGTATTATTTACCTTTGTAAGTAATGATAATATAGAAAAAAATCTATCATCGAAAGCTCTATCAAATATAGAAAGAAATAAGTCTTTATCATGCAAGTTAAGAATTAATGTTAAAATATTAAAGTGTAACGCCATTAAGTAGAAAATAAAAATTAAATAAATTAAGTAATTTCCAGCACTCAAATACTTAAATAAAAGCTTAGGAAATTGAACTACAAAGAAAGAAATGAGATAATTACTACATATAAGCAAAACGTATAAAATAGTATATTATGTTCTTCAACGAGCGTAGAATAAGCGATTTTATTCACAAGTTGATGTTCACGACACGAGCGACGTAGGAGAGAGTGTCGGAATTTCAACGAGTAAATAATAGCTATTCTACGCGAGTAGAAGAGTAATTTCTCTACGATTTTGAAATTGATGTTTTAAAAATATTGAATGGGCGTCTCAACTTCAACACCAACTCGCACACTGTTTCGTGGCTCGCCTGTCTTACGATAGTTGCGACCAGCCGCGGCAGAGCACGCAGCGCTTCTGTATATGTCTTATAGGCGACTGCGAGAACCCTCTGTCGTGGTGTACTGGACTAACATGTACTGAACTAATGAGACGAGTGTGATTGGTCGACAGCCGTGCGAGAATAATATTCTCGCACGGCTTGTGGAATCGTCATCATCACTGCATCCGATAACGTGCAGAAATGTATACATTCCGGAGTAGTCGTAGAGAAAATACATTATGCCACGATTGTGGAAACGAGACGCCAGTAGAGGGCTTATGTAAGACCTCCCCAGACAGCGGGCGCCCCATCCCTTGCCCCGCTCTGTCCCGGCAGCCGGATAGGTTCCCGAATGCCTTCGTTTTAAACCTTTTACTTTCTTTTCTTTGGGCCTTGTTGGCTGAATTAAGGGACAACGACAAAATAGTATAAACACGCTCTCCGGTGCAGGTCTAGCGATGGCAGAAAACATCGATATTTTCTTTCGATGTTTTCTTCACATATTTTTTTTGTTGCACAAACATCGATGTTGGAGTTGCTATATTATGTTTTTAAAGGATGGTTATGTTATTTTTATGGTATTTTGTAGAATTTCTATGGTATGTGTAGAATATTGATTAAAAGGTTAAGATGGTAAAATAGCGAAACGAGATGTTCTTTAATTTTAATTTCCTTCTTTATATTCAATAATAATTTTTATTAGCATAGTAGCCTAATGTGCTAACCGAACTGTAAAATATATCCCATTTGCGTACGGTAATTAAAAATGGATAAGAAAATAGCATGTTTATTAGTCCATACATAAAACATCGATATTTTTGTCGATGTTTTCATCGACATCGAAAACCCTTTAGAGATATATCAAAACATCGATGTTTTAGTAAAATTTGCCATCACTATGCAGGTCATATTAAATCTTTCCACTTGGATGTTGTCCGGGTCGTGTGTTCTCGATCAACTTTGGTAAATCTGCTTGAAAATCCATATATTCGTTAGAATCAGAAGATGAATCGTTTTTAACGGTTAAAAAGATGGCGTCAAAGGCGTTTACGCAGGGAAATGTTCAGCACGCCGCTTTTCTATCTCAAGAGTTCCAAGGCGTGCCTTCTCTCTCTATCGGTCATTTTTTTAATGATAGTTTTGAACCCATTATTTGACGTTTCACGTCCCTCATAAAAAATGTTGGTACTCTTTCTAGAAGTGCGTAATTCCACCGACATTTTGACTATTTGAAAACGATGCGTTCACTAACAAAATAGAAGTAATTACTTGCAAGTCGATACGCCAGCTCGCTTTAGGCTGAGTCTGCAAACGAGCACTGACAAGTTTCGTTGCAAGTCGGTGCGGGTTGCCGTGGACCTAGGTACACGAAATTTCATTTACAATTATTTTGACATAAAAATAAGAGTATGCTTTGGAAAAAAGACTGCTTTTTGGGACACCCTAATGTACAGCAATCTACCTGTATGCATAGGCATAACGCTGTTCAGAAAACATCGGAAGGGCTAATGCGAGCTGCGAACTGCAATCGCTAAACTGTAGGACCAAATGTTTGTTGGGCCTGTAGTAGTACTTTATATCCCTGGTTTTCTTGTGTGCTTGATTCTTGGATATCCGGGGTGAGCCGTGTCTCAATCTATCGAGCTGATGTTTCGGACATCATGTTGTGGCCTTCAGAGCTATACTACTCAGCAGTGTAGCTCTGAAGAAGGCTATACTGTGATTTTCGTAACTTTGTTCTTGACAGGAATCAGCTGTTTCGCTGCCATCCAATCGGGAGCTTGTATGTCGCTAAATGACGTCACTTTGGTGACGGACGTTCAAGCTTCCGATTGGATGAAACCGTCAACAGCTGATTCCTGTCAGGGGCAAAGTTACGAAAATCGCAGTTTACATGAGGATTCGTAGGAGGCGGAAGCCTACGAAAACTCCTTCTTATGTATATTCATACATGACGTGTATGAATTTATGCCAGTCGCATTGCTAAAAGTATTTGTTTTTCAGTCGACATGTACTATAGGCATCTCCCTCCTCTGACGTCAGAGTGCACTGATTTCACGCACGGATTCTAGCGCCAACCGTGCCATGTACGCTCGTTACAAAATAATGCATGGAGGCATTTCAGTGGCAAATATTGTTAATAGGATAGTGTATATTCATTACATGAGATTTTACCACTGACCTTTCACCCTCGACCAAGTTTAAGAATGCTTTACGTCCAAATAATATTGGGGCAAAATTTTTGTGAAACAAATGTTCTTACATTTATCTAAACTCCGCAAGAGATAACGAACAATAATTGCAATTTCTCCACATTTATAATGATTGCTTTCTGTCGTCACTCTATTTCCATACATTAACGTTTTACAGATAACAATATAAGTGGTGGTGTATATCACACCGGGTAATCACACTTCTTAAATTCACTCATCAGTTCGACGTATATTTTAAAGCAACGCTGTCACTGCTGCGATAAGTAATGAGGTTCATCCTGAAAATGAACAAAGAGAAAATGAGATACGAATCGATGTAGAGTAAAGCGAAACAGCCCCGAGCGCTGTCCTAAAAGACTTTGGGTGATAGATGGGAAATAAAAAATCCTCATTTTTATCGACTTATGGAAAGCAAGAGCGGATAACAAGCTACTTTCCTTAAGGGGTCAATCTTTTTTTCATAAAAGCTCCTGAAAATTAAGTCTGTAAGATTAACCCTTGGCTATTTCAGCAGCGAAACTTGCAAAACTTTGGCGTTGCACTCGTAATCAAATTAATCTTCATCCCCAAGAGCGTTTAATAATGGATACTTCCATGAATGTGTTCTTTGTGAATATAGCAAGTTTGATGAGGGGTTGAATTACCACGTGAAACTTTGCGTTTGACAAAATCACCAGTTTGCCAGAGGGCTACCAACTTCACTTACGCAAGTATATAGTACTGTTATTTAACCGCAATAATTTCCATATATGTTGCAACTGCAGTTACACAGATTAATTTGAAATGGTCCACAGAATACAAAACCGCTGTTTATGAGACAGGCAGTATGTATTGGGAAATGTGGCATTATTGACGTCGATAAAACACTGGATTAAATTTCAATTTCTACGACCGAGTCTTTAGTAAAAATGATTATTTTTGTGTTAATTAGGACAGAGGGGGGAAATCGAATATAGTAAATTTGTTCTAAACTGCTGTAATAAATGCTCTCCTAATAGTTATGTATTATATTTTTTCTATGAATTATAGAGGGAAAAAGTGCAAATATGAATTACTTAAGGAAATGAATTTCTCCTTGAATATTTTGAATGGGGTTTAAATTGAAGCTACGCCATTTGAAATTGGATTTTTTCTGAGGTTCTTCATCTTCATTACTCGAATCATTGTTTTCATATAGTTTCATATCCACGATTTATCAGTATTTATCATGCCAATTCCGTTTTAAATTTATTATCTTTAAATCTATTATCACGACTGCAATATAATGCATTCGATTCGTTATTAACTCAGAAAATTTGAGCAAAGAAATTATAAATATTATATTGTTTTGACCTTATTATAAAACAAGGTACCTTTATGCTTTAACAATTTATGAATTAAAATAAAGTAAAATAAAATAGTTTAGAAAAGTATACAGGTGTGAGTTGAAAATAAGTAAAAATAATTCAACATTAATATCTATAGAACGTACTATAATAAACTATAATGAAAATACTAAACTGTTAGAAGAGTTGTTCAAATCAGATTATTTAGTAATCGTCTCCTACATTATTTCAGTAGTGTACCTCATCTTTGCGGCTCTCACAACGCAACCAATCTTTATCTCACCGTACACTAAATTATTTTTCAAAACATTAGTTCAAACACAAAACAAAACAAGATATTAATTAATAACACGGTAGACAGAACAATAAAATTGCCACACCCTGAATTCAATAATAATAGATTATTCTTAGTAACTCAGGTTTAACCCTCCGGCGGGCGCGTCCCCTCATTTTCCGCAGGCGCGTGCGGCACTGCGTGCCGCATTTATCATCTTCGATTTTCGCGACAATGGTTCATTATTTTTCTTAGAGAATGTGAAGGAAATAATCTTTATTTATGTTTTTAAACATTTTATTTCATAATAACTAACTTAATATCAAAAGAAATAACAATATTAATAAGAGTCTGATCCATCACTCGCTTCCTCCGTGTCATGGCGTGTGTTACATGTCGGGGAATGAATGCAGTGCAAAGTGCCTTCTAAGATCTCTTCGGAAACAACACATTTAAATTTTAATTAGTAGTTAATATTCCAAAATCTTTGTCGTAGAGCTCAATAACAAAACTGCAATAAGAATTCTAATGGATAAAACACGCAAATATTATACATACATGACAAGGCGCGTGCGTTACGGAGTGCCGCAACCGTTGCAGAGTTCGGATTACTAATGAATAGCGGTAGATCGGCAGCGTCTAAAATCGTGATTAGAGAGTCATCAGATTGAAAATATAATCAACGAAGAATAACTATGAGCTCAATAGTGCGACACCAATTATTTACACATAATCAACAAAAATGAGTGCCGCTACGCGCCCGCCGGAGGGTTAACTGAAAATAATTATCTTTCACATTTTAGCAAAAAATATATAAAGAAAAAAATGGTAATTTTACGCAACACAAATACTGTATCTCCCAATTCAGATCCGCGTGATTAACTTAAAGATTTTTTTTCTTAAATTATTGTGTTTCATGAATAGTCAATAAAGCAAAATTCATGCTGCCTGAGTGAATCTTAAGTTAATTACTTTAAAGTCGAATTAAACAAGTAAAGGATCCCTAATCCAGAGAGGTAGGTAATGTAGTCTAAAGAATACCTTGCACTGCGATGTAACTTACATTGGTCAAACAAATATATTTGCCGAATCCCGGTGGCCGAGATCGCTAAAATAGTAGTGTCGTAGCGACATCTGACCGAACGATCACGGGTTCGAGTCCGCCTCGGGCATGGTTGTATTTGTGTTCGTCCTGTCACCCCCTATCACCAGCGTATCATGTTACCATAGCGTTGAATCCAGTCGTGGTCGCTAATGGCCTAGATGTTGATGCGACCTTAAATAACTAAGAAACACGATGTTTGAATGAAAGGATTTGGGAACATATTTATATCGAATATGTCACTTGGAAGCTTAATACTATTTTAAAACATACAGTAGAACTATGGCATAATTTTGTATTTCAAAATTAAAAAAATTACCGTGAGACAAGAGGAGGAGCCAGAATTATATCAACATTATTTATAAAATTAAAGAAAACCATAAATTCCAATATTGAATGCAACTTATTTACTTCTGCGTATAATTTGATCTTAATGAAACTAAAAGAATCTCAATGCTGACTTTAATCTGCTAAATTAAGAGAAGGCGAGTCTGACTTTCTTTTCATTCTTATATCTCGTACAATTTTAACAAAATTCATCTATATAATTTTATTGTTACTATTTTAGTACCTGATGAAGCAGACACATCGGCCTGTGAAATATTGTGCCATGTAATGTAATAAAAAATATTACAAATTTGACTGTCTTTAATAGACTCTATAATACATAAAATGATGCGTTTTGTTACGGACCTCTTTGCATCATATTAGTAAGTATATCATGTTCTTACATATATCTACGTACGTAAAGCCAAAGCTTTCTTTACCGGATAAACCCTATGAATTTACTGATGCCTGAAAGTGGTCTTCGTTGTCGAGTAACGCTATGTGCTGCAGTTTCAGGCCGTACCTCGTGGGCTGAGGTAAGTGCACTATCGACCGCGCGAGTCTCTCGTGCCCCTGAAAGAAGGTCGTGCATTATGAACGCTGGCATGCCGCGTGGCCGTTCGCTCGTAATCTCGCTGCAGCGGAACAAGACTTTCTTAAATGCCCCTGATATTTGAGACCGTGTTTGAGGGCACATTTCCTCCATATGTAGGTGAACTTATGTTATCGTCATGTGAATCTGATGTTGTCGTATAACGTTCCAAGGCGACATATTAAGATGAGCACCATAACTGGTGGCGTATCAAACTCACGGCGATACCTATTAGATAGAATATACCTATTAGATAGAAGTTTAATTACACTGTAACTGATAAAAGTTTACATACTTAGCGATCTCGGCCACTGGATAGGCATTATTATTATTATTATTATTATTATTATTATTATTATTATTATTATTGCTCCATATCACGACTACAGATGTTATGAGTCGGCTGAGTAAAAAATCTACTCCAGGTTTCAACCAGCTACCCAAGGAGCAGATCTAGGGACTGTCGGTGCCTCTACAATACTTTGCGCAAAATGTGGGCTGTTCCAAATAAAGCTATTTCTTGCACTTCCCAGTCCTTTGAATTACTTGGGAGTTTAGACAAGTTCTTACTCAAATTTTGCGGAACAAATCCCAGAGCTCCGATGACTATCGGGACGACCTGTGCTTTTACGCCCCTCATTCGGCTGATCTCGATTTACAAACTCTTGTATTTAAGAAGCTTCTCTGCCTCCTTGGTAACGACGTTTTGATCGCAAGGTACAGCAACATCGACAAGTAAACACGATTTTTTGTCCGAATCCCGGATGACTATATCCGGTTTGTTTGCCGCTATCGTGCGATGAGTTTGAATTTGTTTATTATTATTATTATTATTATTATTATTATTATAATATATAAATTTATCCTAATACAATTAGTCGTAACGTAGTAGTACATTGAGAATGTTGCCGTTACAAGAGACCGCCGTTGTTGTTTTACGACCAGATTCATTTATTGAGAAAAGACAATTCACAATATATCCACATTGAATTTACTGCAAAAAATTTCGGAATTAGTGGATCGCAAGTCAAGCTTTTTGTCCAAAAGTACGCAATTTTAAAGATAGTTCCGAATTTCTTAAATTATTTTAAAAATTCGTTGACGATACCTCTTTCGAAGAAGTCACCAGGGTATATTAAGTGGGCTTTCGCGAACTCCCAAATCTCTTAATTGTATTGCAAGTTCCTCAATCTAATTTTCTCGAATTCAGTCCTTAGTAAAGAAACGAAAGGGTTTAATTTTTAACGAACTGTTTTGTACTGGAATAGTGAACAGTTCTAATCTTTCACAATTATTTTTTAAATTTATGTTACAGGGACTAAAGTGATCCATGTTTGAGAATGGGGTAAATATAAGACTTCCCATTTCGCGGGAGTTTCATAATTTTCATGAATAAATGTTTTTAGTCATACTACGTGATGTGCAGGACTTTGTGTTCTACCATTGATTTCGTGACTATTTGTATTATTTAAATTCATTGTATTAAATAACCAGGCAATAGAGTGATTCCTCATTGATTGGTTCAAATGAAACTGACCGGGAACTCAAACTAGTAGTATTTGAAGTAACTAAACTCAAATTGAAGCGCATTGATTGGTTATACTTTTCTCCCATACACCGTACAATTTGTGCTGTTTTTGACGCTAAACTTTTATTATCGTCAAAATGTACACGTTTGAAATAAGAGCACAATTTTCCATTAGAAACAACCATTATATTCCATTTAATAGACAAAAAGGTACATTTTATTGACCAGTGTAATTGATATCGTATTTAGAGTAGATAAATATTTATTGGCATGAAATGGTTGCCTAGGTAGACTTATTTCACTCACTATTTTATACGAGTATTATATAGTAACAAATATTACCTTCTGCATTTAGAAACTGAATTTAAAAAGACTTCTCTATTTTTTTAAAAAATGTTCGTTTTAATAATACAGTATGTATTATTCAAAGTAGTTAATTTGCATTAATGGTGTAGAACCAATTGAACAATAAAATGGATGATTTGGAACAGTTTGATCTAAATAATTATATTTTAAAGGTGTATTTGAAATGTGGTTAGGTTAGATCTTCTCCTTCTCTCTTAAACCAGGAAGCTATTCTTTTGTATCTGGCGCTACGCTTATGATTTCAAATGGGTCTAGACTGTACAGTTGCAAATCGCTCATATTTGGGCAAAAGGGAATATGTCAGAAAAAATTAATATTGAGTTAATTCTAGTAACTTTTCTTTCATTTAAAAACTGTTTACTTTAATTCTTGGAAATTAATTTTATACTAACCTAATAATATTTACCTATGTGTACCTTTTTATCTGAACATTTATTATTCAATAATATGTACACTAAATGCATTTCTTTTTGCTCTCCTTTAAAATTATGTAATAGGACTTATACCCTTTTGCCCAAACACGAGCAAAATATACATTGAAAGTAAATTTTAGATTTCATTACTGAAGAAAGGTTTCATCAAACACTAAAGCAATTAATGAGAAAGGAAGATTGAATCAAAATCGTAATTATTTTTCTCTGAAGACAAACGTCCACGCCAACAAAGATGAAACAACACTAGGAAATGCACGACCCTCGCTAGTATAAAATGGGTGTTTAGAACCAGAAATGTACGCTTATTGGTAAAACGGATGCCAGTGCTACTTAAGCATATTTACTAGAAAGGCGAATAGAACTGCGAATCAACTCTACACATTGTGTGGTTCGTTCCGGAGCATTCCTCTTTGATCCCGCATCTCCTTTGCCAACATTACATCTCCCGAAAGACAAACAGAATCTCCACGAGTTGTTCTCCCCGAACGCGGGCTGCGCTCGCTCGTAGTTCAGATAGTTCTGTTAGTGAACGCAGCGTGCGCTGCCAGCGCGCTACTCGAAAGCTCCGCCAACTGGAGGCTCGCCAGGCCCTCTACTCTGGAAACATCGCGTCGTTCTTTCAGCGGATCGGCCTTCCCTAGTCAGCTGCACCGCGAGAATGCAAACTGGTTGAGAAACTGTTTCGAAAGGGTCATCAAACGAGATTTGTTTAGTCCTTTCGGATATCGAGAGTCTTTCAAACACGTTTTTTTATAGCTATCAATTTGAGCTGTTAAATTGAACTTCATTGCTTCCTTGGAGTTAAAATGAAATACAACGACATTCAGAGAGAAATCGGAGAGATGGAGCACTTCTCTGCTGTAACGATGTACTGAACAGCTACTTTAAATTACGACACCACCTCCTCCAGTTCAATACCTAATGCGCGAAATGATACATGCACGCATCCAGAACATTACTAAGCCCTTGAAAGAAAACATGAATTGGTCCCAATGTCCTGAGAATCCTAATGAGAATACAGTCAGTAGGTCTTCCTGTTTTCTAAACCCAGTTTATCTATTCAAAAGGGAAAACACATTCTGCTATCGACCGTCCTTGCTGGTCTGCTTGCGCAGTCTCGGGGGGTGAGCGCACTCCTTATCAGTCTGTAAATCTTTACGAAGGTCCCAATCTAGGATCGGAACTACCGGTACCGCTCATTCTCGGCTGTTTTGAGCAGTTTGTGTGGTTTGTATTGGATGTGTGTTGTTCAGGCGTGTTGGTTGTGTGTGTTGTATTTCCTTTATATTTAAATTATTTTGTACTAGTGGACCTGACAAAGCTTCACAATTTTAATGCATTACTTTTCACACGCTACTTGTCAGGTGATCGTTAATCACGTTATACGCTACACTCTGCAAAAAATTTAATAGATGAATAACTTTCCCAAGAGAATGATTTTGTTCTATGTCCTGGTTTGAACATGTTTGTCAAGAATCCTAAAACGTTCTCTCTCATGTTTGGGCATGAATTTGCTATGACACTGTCTTGAAGAAATTTGATTTACTTGTTCGAAGTGACGTTCAAGTAATGATTCCGATCATTACTTTCGATATTTCATAATCGCAGGGGCAGAATGTGCAGCAAAGATGCGCTTAATACTTCAGGGAGCGGCTAGTTGCGTAGAGCGTGTGTTCAGTGGCGCTTGAGTCAGCATAAACACATAAAATCATCATCAACAGCGTGTCTATGTGCGATAGAAATACAATTTCATTGTACTGTTTCCTATATTCTTTGTGAAAGTGTAAGCAATAAGTTGACAAAGGTTTATCACTATCGGAACGAACGGTACGGCAGCGCATAAAATACAAGCAAACATTGATTTTTACTTTCCCGTATACATACGTATATACGGAGTGGTATATGTAGTATAGGGAAAGCTTAAGTAAATTCTGTGCGAAAAAACTGCAAATTTTCGGCTGAAAAAATTCATTGCCGGGCCCTGACTAACAAAAAGTGGATAAAACCAGTTGCTAAAATTAAGGAGAAAAATCTTCTAACACATGGTGCAGCCAGAATCCCTGTTTTGTGGGATTTTGTGGGAGATTTTTTATTCAAATTGATGAAACCCCTGTCTATCTGGCTGGAGTCGAAGATTTGAGATTAAAAAAAAAATTCTATTGAATTTCGGGATACTTTACATGAAGCCCCCCGGACATTTTCAAAATTTTCTCATAAACGGTTCCAAATGTTTTCTTTAAATTTCATGTAATAAGAGACTAAAATACACGTATTAAGGTTGAACTAGGTCCTGATTTCACAACTCGGAATTTTCGAATATTACAAAAGTTTGAATTTTCTTCGGACTCTTTCCTACATCTACAAAATGACTTTTATACTATTCTACCAATGATTCTTTTAGACATTCAGAACCATTATCGGAATGAATACAACAGAATCGTCAAGATGTTTCCTCTTCTCTTCCTTCGTACAAATTCTTTGATTTTAACAGCACATTCACTTTTTTCCTATTTAAATGTTAAAAAAATATCTTCTAGTAAATTCATCAACGATCATTAACATATAACCGCTTCCTTCTAATGACAGTTTCCAGCATAGATCCACATAAATTATATAGTGTTCTTAAATTTTTTCTCGCATTATTTCTTGAAAAGTTAATCTTGCAAATTTACCTTGTGTGCACTATTCACAGAAGATCTCTTTCCAAATCAGTAATTTCAATGCCACCTAATTCTCTTACCATGTTCTATTTATTCATTTTCAGCAAATATTTATGACTTATGTGAGCTCTGGTATTCCTTTGGGGACTGATTGAAAGAAATTGCAAATCTAGCAGTCCTAGTCGACGGAAGAATAAAAATCATCTCTACTCTTACTGAGTTACATTTACAAACCGATGACCGCATATATGCTCATGTAGTGGGACATATTCAGATGCGCATTTTTACCAACAGTTATAACAGTGGTATGAAGTTAAGAGACATATCATGAAATATCATAATAGAATATTATCATGATGTTCTGAACTAAGACGCCAAGAGAATTTAGTTGAAATCTTTTGAATGTAACTAAATTAAAAGAATTTAAACTGAATGAAACTCTTTGCAAATAATGATGGATGTGCCGATTTAAAAAAATACTAGATTTTACTGTCATATATTTTTACAATGACTGCTCGATTGTTCCGTAAAATCATGGCACAATTGAGATTATCAAATGACTATGAGAATAATATATTTGATTACGCCGAATTTATGCGATGCATTCTATTTCATTTCCCAACTGATGAGCTCGTCCCAAGCCAGGGTGCATCATTAATCAAGGAGAATTACCCGTCATCGTAATGCATAGCAAATATTTTGTGCCGTCATGTACACACTATCATATATACGCCAAACATGTCATATATTATCCTGTCAGGTGTCGAACCAACAACGAGGCCACTGAAAGTGCAATGCACTGTGTATATTATGTACCGCTCGCAGGTATTCAAAGCATATTAGCCTCCATATTTTTGTACGTACCAGATTTGCATTACAAGGCTTCTATGGAAACTATGATGCTAGGATTAGCGGTCGATGGCAGATATGAGATGGTTCAATCGACTTGCATAGGTTGTAGAAATTCTGAACATGATACATGCCACATGCTTTCTATTCAATAACGTTAATTAAAATATTCATTACGTTAAATGAATTTGACACAAAGCAGTGTAAAATAATTAAACGTAATACAATTGCATGAAGAAAGCAGCTCCATACAATACCATATGTAATTACATTAAATCATCTGCTTTGGCTCGATAACTAATGTATATGGCATCTCAGAGATCTAATTAAAAATATGACGGGCTCTAAATATCATGTCAACATACGGAATTGAAAACTCGCCAAAGACATCGGGTCAAAGGAAAAGAAAAAATAATAAGATTTATGTTCTGCGATTACATTGCACAAAAGGAAGATCTGTAGGAAAGTTACAATAGGAAAGTACCATATATGTATTATTTGAAAAATAGGAAACGCCAAAAATATGTTTGATGTTTTTATCATGAAAAACAGATTAAATGAGAATGTTTTACAAATGAAGCAATAACAAGTATTCATTGCGAACACAGTGTTAAGTATGTTTCTGAAAATGTATCTGAAACATTTTGTATTTACCAATATCTGTACATGTATTTTGTTGTAGTGAACTCTTGTAGGATACCTTGCTGATACACCTTAACTAAAAAACGTAATGTATCACTTACACTCACTGAAAAGTATTTATAAAGAGACATATGTGACAGGTGTATTGTGTTAACACTACTGGATATTGTGTTAACACTCGCTATCTTTACTTTCAAAAACAGTCCCATCTTCGAATTTAAAACTCTTGCTATCTTCGCATCACCATCAGGCCTTGCGCATAATGTGGGTGTGGTGGGTAGCTATACTCATAAGAAAAATTCCGAGTGGATAAAATTGCAACTCGGAATTTGGGGTGAGATAAATGTCGAAATTTTTGGTATTGCGTCGACTCAAAACGAATATACTATTAATTATCTTCCAAGATCAGCTCAACAGTACTGCGATTTTACATGTTTATAGCGACATGATCGACAAAATCGATTTGTAAAAATTGTTAAATGAGTTTATATAAGTAATGCCAAGCGCAGCGCTGTTTTTGCATTACAAAAATGAACTGCTGAAGTTACATAAAATAAATGTGAAAACAATTTAATGATAAACATGACAATTTGAAAAAAATTGTCATGTTTTTTCTTCATATACAATTTTTGTATATATTTTTGGTGGGAGATGATGGGGGAGGGGTACCCCCCCCCGAACAAGAGCAACAACGACGAGAGTTAACAATGGAACGTACGGAGAAGGAATGCTATGTGGCAGAACTGATCAAATTGTCCAACACTAATTGGAGTTGATAACTTTATATTCTATATTTATATACTTCTATTTAACGAGAAAGAAATTCCGTGATTAATATGTATTAAGTACCATTGATTTGAAACAATACAAAAACAAGAAATTGCGAATTATATCCGTAATTATATCCCACCTGTCCACACTTTTATTCGTTCATTTTTGTCGGTGTAATAAGGCAAATCTAATTGTGTACGAATTTTTTTTGTAGCATCTGAATATGATTCAGTGGTGATGTTAAGTTTGGCGTTGAGTTGGAAATTGATATTTCTAATTACCATATGTGATGTAATATGGGTGTTGATAATGTGTTTTATGTATTTAAATATTTAATTTTATTTATTTTCAATTTATTTGTTTGTGAAAAGTGAATATAGATTGTTCCAATTATATAATCTAATAGTTATAACAAATAACTAAAACCATCTTGCTTGACAAGTAAATTCCAGATTAATTTGCGAGTAAAGAGTGAATTAATGGGGAAGAAATATGATACTGGCAATAACTGCGGGGGCACTTACTATTCTGATTGTGTATGCTTATTTGCGATTTCATTTTTATTATCATTTGAAGTCGTTATCATCAACTTCAATTGCATAGTCATCAACATTTTCGGTTTCTTAAAAAATTAAATGTCATCTCCAGGTAACGTAGTCAATCTTCAAGAAGATGGCATCGTAATCTGCCCCAAAAAAATCGAAAGCGTAATTCCCAGCGATCTGGCAGCCGAGGATATTCGTCTGGTGGGGAGTGTTAGCGTGAGCGGAAACATTTCAATTACTGCGCCCCGCGCCCCCCGCGACGAGGGAACATAGTTGCGGATCGCAAGTCTGCGGGAGGAAATTCTGCGCGCGCGCGCGGGGCAGTTGTCAGGAGTTCGACTGCCCTGCGGTTAATTCAACCACGGGCGGGAGCAGTCTCGGCTCGCCCGATCTGCTGACTTGCGAGCGACTACACAAACGTTGAATTGTTGGCGAACTTTGGCAGACGGAGACAGTCCAGAATTCAACTCCAAATTGGTATATCGCTAGAAATGAAGCACGAAAGGATAAAGTAACACAAATATTTTAAAAATACATTTCACTACTAGCCGAAGAATTGCTATTTATAATTCAAAATCTAGAAAATGAGTTTTGAGCGGTTAGGTACAGACTTTTCCGTATCGTTCCTTGAACTATTGAACTGTTGGAATAATATAACAGTTCTCACCTGAATGAAATTTCGGTTTTTGAAAATGAAATATTTCTCAATCATGCTCCAACGTCAGGTGTGAAGTCATTACACTCCCGACTTTGAACAATACAATGGAATGGTGCAGATTAAAACCATGAAAATGTTGCTTGTTCTGGGTTGCAATGAGAAACCTTTCATTTCTCATAACGAATTATTTTTAAAAAGCAATCGAGAAGACAGAACACTACGTTCTAGCAGTCCTACGCGTTCTGTTATAAGCTCATACAACGATAAATTATTTCAGCATTAATCAAATCAACTTAATGATTTGATGATTCTCAATGCCAGTCGCTTCTGTATTAACTAAGGTATTTCTAGGACACCTTTGTGAGTTCTACATTTCATACTATTTTTCTATACCTGTATCTGTGAGCAGAAATCCACAATGAATAAATCAAACAAATAATACATTTCAACAGAATACGTTACAGACCATCTGAGATAGAATGAATGATCATAGTGAACTGCACATCCCTGCGTAAGCCTCCACGTGATTGAAGCCAAATGCTCGTTCACGCAAGGCCTGCTTCAGCACGCATCTGATGGCGCATGGGCGGCGGCATTTGCCATCATAGGGCGCTTGGGGCGCCCATCGCGGCCGCGGCCGCGGCCTCTCTTTCCGGAAGCGGGCTGGACGGCAGCGTAGGGTCGGGACGGGAGTCGAGACGGGAGTCGGGACGGGAGTCGGGACGGGAGTCGGGACGGGAGTCGGGACGGGAGTCGGGACGGGAGTCGGGACGGGAGTCGGGACGGGAGTCGGGACGGGAGTCGGGACGGGAGTCGGGACGGGAGTCGGGACGGGAGTCGGGACGGGAGTCGGGACGGGAGTCGGGACGGGAGTCGGGACGGGAGTCGGGACGGGAGTCGGGACGGGAGTCGGGACGGGAGTCGGGACGGGAGTCGGGACGGGAGTCGGGACGGGAGTCGGGACGGGAGTCGGGACGGGAGTCGGGACGGGAGTCGGGACGGGAGTCGGGACGGGAGTCGGGACGGGAGTCGGGACGGGAGTCGGGACGGGAGTCGGGACGGCAGTCGGGACGGAAGTCGTGGCAGGACGAAAGAGGAGACGGGAATGAGAGCGAGAGCAGGAGTGGAAGGACAGTGGTAGGGGATGGAGCGGCTTTGGAGACAAGGGCGGCAGTAACGATGAGGGCTGCGGTGAGGAAGGCGTCGGCGGCGGAGGAGTCGGAGGTAGGGATGGGGAAAGCGGTGGGGGGGGGATGGCAGTGGGGGGGGGTTGGCGGCGGGGAGGGCGCATCTCTTCTCTCAGCGTGAGGACGAGGGCATTGATGGAGCTTCCCGCCAACGCTCAACGACTTTGAAGATGCCGATTCTACCCCCCTGGCACCTCCAAAGCAACTCCTCGTCGCCCCATAACCTTCGCTGTCAACGTTCGCGCCCACGCTCGTCGCTGTCGCTGTCGCTGTCGCGTTTTCCCACGGCATTTCTGCCGCCACCGTCTCCGTTCCTCATCTCCATTTCTGCTCGTCGTAGTTCCCGTTCTCCTTGTACGTGCTTGCTTCGTCAGCTTGATCTCTGTTGGTCGGCATCCTCCCCCCTCTTCTATACCGCCCCACTCGTCTCCGCCACTGCCTTTTGCTGTTGCTGGTCGTGACTAGCGTCTCCGCTCGTCACGACCACTTCCGCTCGACACGGCAGACCAGCGAATCTTTCGCCCCCACCCGCCGTCCCCGCCGGTCTCCCTGCGCCGGTCGCCACTACTCGTTGCTGTCCTCCGCTCGTCGCCGCCGCCGCCGCCGGGGCGCCGAGAGGGCCCGGAGCGGTGGAGGTGTGGGGGCGGGGGAGGGGCGCGCTGCGTTCCGGATCGATGCAACGCGCCGGGCCCTGCGCCGCCCCCGCGCCGGCCGTCGCCGCCCGCCGCCGCCGCCCGTGGGCGCTCCCTTGCGGGCCGCGAGCACCTGAAGGACCGGCGCGGCGGCGCCCGGCGCGCAGCGGGCGTGGCGGGGGGCGGATCGAGGTGGGGAGGGGCGGGGCGGGGCGAGCCCGCGCGATGACAGGCCCCGGCGCGCCCGGAGAGCGCCGGCCGCGCTTCATTTATTCATCAGCGCTTGCTTCACCGAGACGGAACAAGTTGGCCGAGTAGCGAACTGGCGGAGGTTGGGCTTCGGAATCAGCGTTTGATTCCAGAGTTAGCGGGTTTGTTCAGGGTTATAAGAGATTCAGCACTAGAGCTCGGAAGATCAGACATTTATCTTGCCTAACATACGAAGGTAAAATGGATTTATTTTTACTAAAATAGACATGCGAAAAGGCATTTGTTCTGGCTAAAGTAAGGGAGTAAAAAGGCATGTAAACAATGAAAAATTACATTTAAAAGGAAATACTCTAAAACAATTAAACTGATTCGTATTTTTATTCTAAATCTAAAATTTCCATTAGCGCTTAACGTGTAAGGAAAATATCTTTTCTTTGTAATCTTTATTCCACATGACTAGTGAGAGGATTTTTATGCCCTAAAAAATCTTGAAATATGCTTTTAAAACTACGCATTTATGACAACAATTTATGATAACAATTTTAGAATATGCACTCTAACATGTAATTAAAATGAACAACATTTCATTTTCTCTATAAACCTTTCTTGATAAAATTCAGGGGAAGATGCTTAAACTGAAAATATATAGTTTAATGCAAACATAATAAAACCTACCTTACTTCGTGGGAGAAATAATTGAAGTAAATATGCACCTTAGTGAAGTACATTGAATGTCTTGTTTTGTTTTTTCTGCCTAGTTTAAAAAATGAAGAAATTACTATTTAGTATTTTATCATCTACAGAAAAGAAAAAACCCTCAAACTGTGACAAGCTCTTTCATTTCACATCAACGACCGATAGATTCTATGAAAATATGAAACATTTTACAGGTAAGTTCCTATCTTAACGAAAAATGCAAAATATGGTCCTATAATTGCATGAATATTCGCCAACAGTAAATACCGGCTAAATGTGTACGAATACGCACTTTATATTAATCTACATAGCATCCAATTCTAACCAAATGTCAAACAATTTCACTTACAATTGCAAACAATTATGTCCTGAAGCAACAGACAAATACATGCAAAATCATAGAAATCCGATCTCTGCCGATGACCATTCAATATCATGGCTAGGAATTTGTTTTACTCGTGAAGCTATCTCTTCCACTTGCTACTGTGTACTCCCTTTTCATTCTTGAAATGTCATAAGTGAAACCTGAATTATGTTTTCGGCTCTTCGCATTTGTGTAATCGCCAGCACTGAGAAGAGTATATCATATACAGAGGATACTCAAAATACAGAGCCTTACTCAAAGGTAGGATGGGTTTCCTCTTGAGCGAATACAGGCTGTTGGCATTAATGAAAAAAACTTGATTCATATCGTACTCCTATTTCATTTAGATTTTTAACACAACTTCTGCTTCCACAGAAAGTCAAAACACGTGCCTTCATGTTACCTGCTACCATGTGCCTATATCTAACTTGATAGATATCGGTTCCAGGAGAAAAACAATGCAAACCATTTTTTTAATTATTACTTCCTGTTCAATTTTGACAATTGCAAAATAATGAAGTAAAATGCAAAAAACGATAAAAATAAGTGAAAATGGGAAAAATTGGCATCAGGAACTAAAATAATAGAAAAATCTACTTACAAAACTACAGTACAATTGCAGTACAAGTATAATTAAGGGATTCCAAACGTTAAGCCATAAAATAGTAACCAGGACAAAAAGGGATTTAGTCAAACTTCCTGGCTCTATTTATCGTGCTCAACATACTACGTACGAGTAAAACTGGCATTGCAGAAAGTCGGATATGCTGTGATTTGGATTTCTATATATTCACTTAGTTTTCCACCGAATTTTGGAGCTTCAATATTTACTACTTGTTTATCAGATCTTCAAATCACCTAGCTCCACTGATGGGCTCGTTTGAAGTAAAAACATGGGATCTCTTAGGAAAATCTACATTGCGTAAATTGGATTTTCAATTTTGACTCATGCCTAGATGTAACGCAGGTAGAGTTTCCTAGCTATTTCTTTTAAAGATGTACACTAAGGAATAAGCTGAATTAGTACCATAATTATTCACTTGCATTCACACACAAAGGAATGTAGGCACTCCGACTTATCAGACATCTTCCAGAACATTTACTAGAAATATGTCATTTTAATGTTCCATACATGTGCATTTCTAAGGACAACCTTAAGACTTTGACATTAATATGCGATAGTGCAAGAATACCCTATCTATCATTCACTCAACGTGCCTTTTTAACCGTACGAACATTTATGTTTCCTCATTTCTTAGTTTATAACTACGAGAATAGGGAAAAGTAAAAAACTGCAAAAAGCTTCATTCGCTTACTGAAGTTTCCAAAGAGGAAATATCAATCTGTTATATTGCCTCATTGAACACAGATTTTTCTATATAATCAACTCTACTACATTTAATTTTATTTATTTATTTGGAATTTACTTCTTTAATTACTCTCTATTACACACTCACATACGTATTCTCAATTACAAAATTGCAATTGAAATACATAACTTCATGCTAACAAATTTAACGTTTCGGAAATATTTTTGTTCTGATTTTATGTGACAAAAAATCCTAGTATTTGCCGTTCTAGTTTCCCAATACGGATCATCAACCTCGTATCCTCCTCCACGCTTTTCTAAAACTATTTTATCTACCCTTTGAATGTCTTACTGCAGTTACCTCTGCAAAGGGAAGTGAGCAGCACGTTCTGGAAAAGGCTGACATTCTAACCTGTCACTAAGAAATTATTGCAGGGCCTGTTACAACGATAATCAATTTTCCTCTCTGCCTTGGAGTTTAGATATGATTCCCCGTTCATAAGTGAATTACTAGATTGCCACAATGCTCATTATTGCGCTAATTTACTTCATCTTCTTCTATTTGACTCAATGCCAATTTTCATTGCCACTCCCATCACCATTTGTGAGAACAATAAATGAGAATCAAAATGTGGCGCAATGACATTAACGTAATCTGTATGTAATAAATCAATCAAACATTTAATTTCGAATCCAAAATCGAATTTAACGCACGGAAAATTAGACTTAAGGACCATTATGACATGTGAACAACGTGATAACACTTATTGTAAATTTGTGGATGTTTGTGGATTTAAAAATTAATTGTCATTTCATAGAAATAATATAAGAAATCAAAATGAACTAATGATAGTTCCGAAAATTAATAATTATTTGTAAAAAACACTTAGAAGAAATGATTAATTTTTGAAATTTTCTAATTACTAGTCTGCGTACGCTGGATGAGTGACTAGAATTTACAATAGCGCCGAAAACAAATTAATTTCGATTCATTGCCGGAATGATGTGAACAGGGATTCATTGGATCACATTAGGTTTTGCGCTTCGCAAATCAAGCTGGACGTTTGACTAATGATAGCTTAGTGTATGTAATACCGTAAATGAGCGAGGAAGTCCACGAGGTGGTCAAGGGGACAGCGCCCTTGGGCCGCCGCCGCGCCGCGCCGATCGCATCCACCAATTCTTTCGCTACTTTCCCTGATGATTTTGTTTTCTCTGACGCGGCAACTGCTATGGGCATTATTCCCGTAAGTGTCGTGCACGTTTTATTCACCAGAGCTGGTGATCTTCCTCCTATGAATGGTGAAATCCGGCGTCGACCTACACGTCAGCTTGCTGAGTTTTCCCACAACCAGATATCTCCCACCTGCAGGGCACCGCACCAGCAGGGACACTCTCTTAAGTAGCTGGTCTCCTGATGAATGTGCTAGTGTAGGGCTGCAAATGTGTGTGTAAATAAGGGGTGAGGATGGGAATGAAAGAGGAAAGTTTGTTCGCGGTTCGTGGCCCGTTTGTTAGGTAAATAGAAAAATAAAATAGATAAGTTTTCATTAAACCGGCAAAAAACCCTCTGTGATGCAAAATCAGATTTGCAGGTTCGAATTAAGCACAAAAAAGTAGGGAAATCCCCAGATCAATCTCGTTCCACAAAGTTAGTGCAGGCTAAAGATATCAGAAACTGAACGCAGATAGTATATTATTCTAGATTCAGAAATGTCAACTGCATTATGATTGGCTTCGGACCCATTGTTAATTGCTAATGTTTTAATTTATTTATTTTAGTTTGCTGTGTAACTGAATGGTCAAGCGATGAAAACCTTCATTTACAACTTAACATTACAGTAATATTTATATATTTCATTATATTATGTATTCATTGATATTTAACAACTAACAACTTTCTACAAATAAATAATAAATACATTTAATTTTAGAAGCATTGTGAATTTTTATAAGAAGAAAATTAATACTATATATTCTGTTCTAATTTTGTCACTACTTAGAAATTGAATAATTTTGCAACACTGTAAAGTCGAATTTAAGATAAAATGGATGTCAGTATCAAATGATTTGATCACTTTTTTACAAAGACTTGCTTGGAAAATTTGTTTTCCACTTATGTAGAAAATATTCTACATCCTGAACAATGTATTACGTATTCACATATAATGTGGGCATTCATTCAATAATGATATTTCAACAATGTTGCAGTGTTTAAAGAACAGAGGTCAAAACTACACAGCAACAAAAAATGTTTTATAAATCAAGAAAAGCAGTTACACAGTTTGTAGCCAAAGTTATTTTTTGTTTCGTGAACTGTACTTTTTTATGTCAGTGACTGCATCGGGATGAAAATTAAATAGGTAACAGCAGAGACATCTAAACTATAAGATATTTAAAGAAACTAACACGTTTCTTACAGTGGATTAGAAAATGTTTTGACCACTGACCTATTTGCAGTTTACAAGACTACGTTGATTGATATTCTACTCCAGTGTATCTATAGCTATATCCTGCTATTTGATCATTCACGGTGTGCTCAATCTTTTGTACCTCAACCCGTTCTATGAAACACATTCTGAGACATTACATCACGCAAGAAATTATAATTGTACTTGGAAAATCATCAAGCATATAATTTTAGGAGAAAGCAGCATTGATCCCGTCTAATTATCATTTATTCTTTCCATTTTATTGTGCTGAGTTGTTTAAATGTTCGCGTCTTTACTACTTGTGACGGTGCTGAAAAGCGCTATTTGTGGGACATACTGTGCGACAGCAATAATCGTCTCATCGCGCAAAGCCGACTCGATAGCATCGCGGTGCCCAACTCGTCTACGGGGAGCTCGTGCCCTTCCGTAATGACCCCCAAGACCTAAGTAAATGTTCTTGCAATGTCGCCACAGCAGCAGCAGAGTTGCAGGGACTCGAGTAATCTAATTCCATGTGCGCTGTTCGACTGCGTTTTGATCTGGCTAATGCCCGCGGCGCGGCGCCCACGAGGCACGCCAGCCCCAACGGCAGCGCGCGGAGAGCGGTCGCGGCGGCGCGGCGCGGCGCTCCCCATATGGCGCGTTGCCCAGCAGGGCACGAGTCCCGGGGCGGCCGTTGGACGCCGCATCAGCGGAACGAGCGAGCGGGGGGACGCGTGCGAGGGACGGGGGAGAATGGTTTGGGGCGGGAGAGGGCTGAGTGGTGCAGGGCAGGGCGGGGCGGGCACTGTGAAGCGGGAAGATGCGGCAGAGAAGAGGACCGAATGGGGCAGAGAAGAACTGGAAAATGAAGGAACGAGGCGGTGAAGAGGGGAGAGGGCCGGATGAGAGGGGAGAGAAGTCGGAGAAGAGTGGAGAGGGGCGGAGAAGAGTGGAGAGGGGCGGAGGAGAGTGGAGAGGGGCGGAGGAGAGTGGAGAGGGGCGGAGAAAGGTGGAGAGGGGCGGAGAAGATTGCAGAGAAGTGGGGAAGAGTGGAGAGGGGCGGAGGAGAGTGGGAGAGGGGCGGAGGACAGTGGAGAGGGGCGGAGGAGAGTGGAGAGGGTCGGAGAAGAGTGGAGAGGGTCGGAGAAGAGTGGAGAGGGTCGGAGAAGAGTGGAGAGGGGCGGAGAAGAGTGGAGAGGGGCGGAGAAGAGTGGAGAGGGGCGGAGGAGAGTGGAGAGGGGCGGGGAGAGAGTGGAGAGGGGCGGAGGACTGTGGAGAGGGGCGGAGGAGCAGTGGAGAGGGGCGGAGGAGAGTGGAGAGGGTCGGAGAAGAGTAGGAGAGGGGCGGAGAAGAGTGGAGAGGGGCGGAGAAGATTGCAGAGGAGCGGGGAAAAGTGGAGAGGGGCGGAGAAGTGGGGAGGGGCGAAGAAGACTGGAGAGGGGTTGAGAAGAGTGGAGAGGGGTGGAGAGAATGGAGAGAGGCGGACGAAGAAGTGGAGAGGGGCGGAGGAGAGTGAAGAGGGGCGGACGAGAGTGGTGAGGGGCGGAGAAGAGTGGAGAGAGGCGGAGGAGAGTGGAGAGGGGCGAAGGAGAGTGGAGAGGGGCGAAGGAGAGTGGACAGGGGCGGCGAAGAGTGGAGAAAAGCGGAGGAAATTTGGGAGGGACGGAGAGGAGTGGAGAGGGGCGGAGGAGAGTGGAGCGGAGAGGAGTGGAGAGGAGCGGAGAAGACTAGAGTGAAGCGAGGAAGCGTGGAGAGATGTGAAGAGTGAAGTGGGAGAGGGCGGAGCGAGACCAAGCGAGGTTATCCTGAGTGGAGGGGTGATGAGAGGAGCGGTGCAGGTCAGAGCGTAGCGGAGCGGATATTGATGTGGTAGGGCGGAGGATAGTGGGCATGGAGCCGAATTGGCGCCCGCAGACGGCACTTCGGACCCCTTGTTTGCAACTCTACGCCTGAATCTGGAAATTAGAATTATTACTAAGCTTATTTGACTAGAAGGTTAATAGATAACTGTAATGCAGGCTTGAATCTTTAAAACTAACCATTGAAATGTACCTACTGTTTTATTAATCTTTTTTATTAACCGTTTGATTGTACATTTACAGTTTATGGGCACATTATTTTCACCCTTCCCATTCTTGTTACAAATTATCAAAATAGTTTTCGTGCTTTCATTATGCCACGGGTGACTACCGATACCATAAACAGTTTTTTTAAATTTCAGTGTGGATGGGATGTGATGTTTACCTGGTTTTTAAATATTCACACATTTTGGGAATACACGCCAAGTGCTTTAGAACAACATAATGTGATTTGTTCACACTGCTTCATGTGAAGATAAACTGTCTTTAATATTCTTTAATCTTTGAT
This sequence comes from Acheta domesticus, assembly GCA_031308135.1. Classification (NCBI taxonomy): domain Eukaryota; kingdom Metazoa; phylum Arthropoda; class Insecta; order Orthoptera; family Gryllidae; genus Acheta; species Acheta domesticus. The sequence goes on along the minus strand of JAHLJT010009419.1, from coordinate 76,612,376 downwards.
TTTTCAAATTATAACGCGTTAGATAAGTTTAGGAACGTTTAAAATCCTCTACGCTCTTTTGTATGTTTTCATTCCTTGCATTTCATACCTTCTGTTGGTTAATTTTTGGTCTAGTTTACAAGCAAATCTACTCTTCTGATTAATAATCAATTGTCTAAAGCTTGGCATTGTTTAAGAAAAATTATTTGTAGTGTTGCAACGATTTGGGGTACATAGTATTTGTATATAAACATGGAAAGGAATTGGATTTGTTAACTTCAATTTTACTACAAATTTCTAAGTCTCCTTTTCGATCAGAGGAGGGAGCAAATAGTCAGCAGTAGGTTCTAGCCCATTTGTGCGTGTTAATTAAACAGCTTATGACGATCCTACGCTATTTTCAAGTCGACGAGACTTCATCAGTGGCGTTCTTTTGTTGCGATAAGACACCTCAGGCGCTTTTGCTTCCTGCTCATTTGCTTTCGTCACGTGTCGAGAATGAGACCGATGGGAAAGGTAGAGTAACTAGTCATGATTCAGCTGTTGTAGAATGTCACAAATGTTTGACTAGATAGAACTAGAATGATCAAAATGCGCCAATTACAATGTCAAAAATGAGACAAATTCCCTGTTTTAGTTCATAAGCTATACGGTACTGTATATTTTTAACCAAAAAAACATGTTTAATTCCTCGTTAGCGCTATCGCAGTAGAGAGAACGTTGTGTAATGCTGCGGCAAATATTCGGCAAAAAAAAACTAATTACGGGGCCCAGGTAACACAAAAGTGGTTAAATCCAGTTGCTAAATTTAGAAAAAATTGTCTAACTCGTAGTTCATCCAGAATCCATGTTTTATGGTCATGTGATATCGAAAAATCGAATGACGGCAAAACGTTTGTCCGTCTGTCTGTAAACAACGCTAGCAACTAAACCGTTCAGTCGATTTTCTCCAAGATTGATGTTTCTTGATCAACCTGGCTTGATGCTGCAGCCCCTCGAATTTGAAATCGAAATTTTACTTTTGGGGGTACTTCACATGAAGTCCCTGGGATATTTAAAAAAATGGGCCAATCGTTTTTAATTAAATTGTATTGTTGGATAGTGTAAAGGACGCTTAAGAGAACGGTGCAGGTCTCATGTTCGTTGAAAACTAATTTTTCGAAAACTGAAAAATTCAATTTTTTTCGGCCTCTTCCTACAACTAAAATATCAAAGATAAAGATTCTTTCCGGAATAAAATGTGTTTCTTAAAGATACATTTTGAAATAAGGTGATGTACAAATTTTCGAAAAGTTTAGTATTTTTCCGTTATTCTGAGTGAAATATTGTCAATTTTTAGTTTTCATTTCAACAATTATTTCTCAAAAACGACTTTATCGTTTTTTATGAAATTTTGTTGGTGGATAGTCTGAAAGACATTTAAGAGAATGGTGTATGTCTCATGTTCATTAAAAACCCTAGTTTTCCGAAAATTGAAAAAAAAAAACCAAATTTTTTGGCGTCTTCCCACAACTACAAGTAATGAAGATGCACTTTTTATTTGAGAAATGTCTTCATCAAAAACAGATCATGAAATAAGTTTATGTTCAATTTTTCAAAAACATGAGTATTTTTCGCAATATTTTGTGCCAAACATAGGTAATTTTTATTTTCTTTCAACCATTTTTGCTTAAAAAACCAACATTTTTTATTACGTTGGAATCTTATAAAGCATAAAGAACGCTTAAGAGAATTGTGCAGGTCTCATATTCGTTAAAATGCCGATTTTGCGAAAATTTAAAAAAAATGTTGGCGACTTTTTATAACTACAATTGTGAAGATACATTTTTTAAATGAAATGTGTTAATAAAAAACATATTTTTCAATAATGTCGTGTTGAAATTTTTGAAAATGTTAGTATTTTTTGTGTAATTTCGAGACATACATAATTGCCCGCTCTGAAATCACTGTGCTCCATGAACGTAATAGAGGTAATTCCAGCAGAATGCTTCGTAAGTTAGAATTTGTATATTAAGTTCTTTGGTCATTTCTTACATTCGAGCTTTTGGCATACGTTTACAATTATTTTTTATAAATTATTTAAAACATATATTAAATTGCGGTATTTAATTGAGTTAAATGTGAAAACGAATATATTATTCCACTTAGCATAATAAGATGTGAGAATGAAGAGTAATGCGCCTAAAAACTGAGCAGTTTTGATGATTACAAAAATATTATACTTAATTATTATATTTATTGTATCCATTTTCATTTTCTTGCCACGGGTATCAATAATGCTAATTTGCAAAATGCTGTATCACATGCGAATTAGCGGTCATTGTTGCGTGTTGCATTACACTGTTGTAATGCATAATAGAAGGCGATAATGAGGGCAGCAGTTCGTTCGCATTAATATAAACTAATAACTTTATTCACGGATAAAATACGCATCGTGCATCGTTAGTACTTTTATGTAGAACGTGGATACTCTGAATTCAATGGGATGAAGCGGTTTTCGTTTAAACGTTTGCATTTTAAAAAATACATGTATTTTTCACGTTTCGTTTGTTTAAGAATGTTTCTTGGTAATTGGTAATTTATGTGTATGAGAGAATTTGTCTTGTTAGAATATTACGTAGTTAATTTCAATATCGCGAGAAAGTACGTTCTGTTGTAGCATCTCTAATTGAATTTTGAAATTATAAAACTGCATTACAAGTTCGGTGTAACTTCGAAGATTCTTTGTCTATTGTTCGTATCAAAATGTTCTGTACAGATTTTAAAAAGATTTAATTACAGAGAAATGTTATGAACGAAGTGGGACATTAATTTGCTCCCGCTAGTGTATTAGGCACAATACTTTGAATACTCGTTGCTATAATACTTTTGACCGCCAATACTACACTTCGCACATCCATGTATTGCTGGTGGTATACCTACGCCGAGAGACGAACATTTTTCATGCTATGTTGGAATTTGTAAGGAAGCCGAATGAAACATTAATTTCTTGTTGAAAACCCATTTTGATATAAAACCTGTTCTAATATACTTGGTGTAATCTATTGAAACGAGACAACATTTTTATTCATTGCATGAAGACCCAAGTATCAAAGTATTGGCCACGTAGGTATACGAAAAAGTATCAAGAGAAAAATGCTCGGCAGAGAAAGGAGAAAACCCTGAGCGCGACTGGGCGGCCAGCAGTGAAGAAATCACGCCCGCGCCCGAATCCAATCAAAGCGGGTGGGCGCGCGCTTGAGTGTGTGATTATCGCGGCCGGCGGCGGCGCGGCGAGAGGTCGATAGCGAATTACTCGCTCCTTTGCGGGGCTCCGAGGGAAAAGCCGTGGAGGGTGAGTAGGGCGAGAACGAGAGCGAGAGAGGGCGAGGGCGAGGGCGATAGCGAGGGTGCGGGCGATAGCGAGGGCGAGGGCGTGGGCGATAGCGAGGGCGAGGGCGACGGCGAGGGCGATAGCGATAGCGAGGGCGAGGGCGACGGCGAGGGCGATAGCGATAGCGAGGGCGAGGGCGATAGCGAGGGCGAGGGCGACGGCGAGGGCGATAGCGTTAGCGAGGGCGATAGCGAGGGCGAGGGTGAGGGCGAGGGCGCGGGCGATAGCGAGGGCGAGGGCGAGTGCATGTGCGTGTGCGAGTGCGAGGGCGAGGGTTAGGGCGAGGGCGAGAGTGAGAGTGAGAGCGAGAGCGAGAGCGAGAGCGAGTGCGAGTGCGAGGGCGTGGGCGAGGGCGAGGACAAGGACGGGACAGGGGCGGGGCTGAGGGAGAAGGCGAGGGAGAGGGTGGGCGCACAAAGATCTACGGTGATAGACAAAAGCTCGGTGGCTAAGAAGAGGCAACACCATTGCCTCTTTAGCATCGTAGCTCGAGAGGGCTTAGCGTACGAGACTCGACGATGGTACGTTTTCGACTCTAATGTAGCCTCTAGTGTTTTAGACTCTAGTGGAATTCAATCACTATCTGGGGAGAATTACCAGCCGGTTGCTCTGTTCGGCAGATTTACTTATATTTTCCCATCAATACAAAGTGAATGCCGGAACAGAATCTTTGCCAACGAGCAATGGACTGCATGCGTTCGTTACACTCTAATTCTTGTTCCTTCCTCCTCTCCCCTTTAATAGAAGAGATATAAACACCAGCCAGCCTGTAGATCGCCATTGGATTTCACGTTCCGACTGTGAGGAACATCGCATATTACACTTACGGTAATAAGAATGTAAGTAGTTAACGCATCTGAACCATTAATTACTAATTCAATCAATGAATGTCTTATTTTATGTGGCGAATCTAAGGCCTTCAGCCCTGCTCGCCTGACCACGCTATGATCCTTTCGCCATCTAGTAGAAATTGAAAGCATTGCTAGAGCGACGAAACAGGCGATTTTGAATTTATCTCAGAGGCTTATTTTGGACTTGAGGATATTTTACATGCAAAGCGAGTAAGTCTACATTGGACATGAAACCTAGGACCAGCGAGACTGCAAATCTAGGACCTCGCGGTCAGAGGTATTTCAGTGATGCCCTGACCCATCTTCGTCTGGACTGCATTTTAAGGGTCATTATAAAGATTATCTAAAGAAACTGTCAGTCCTCTTGATCAATTGAATTTCGCTCACTTCCGATGAACACGCGACAGCAGTTTGATTTTCGATTTTGGGTCGTATTGGAGAGAAAAGGAAGCAGAAATAATACAAAGAGGGCAACAATGAAAGAACGTCTAGAGAGAAAGCCATGGAAATAGACAATCGAGGAAATGCGTTGTGTGCTAGATAAGGCGAGGTAGTTCTGGGAGGGAATTGAAGTAGCTGAAACAGTGCGGAAAAGGTAGGCGAATGGAAAAGCAGAGAGGAGGACGAAACGACTTGCAAGGTCGGGATGCCGGATAGCAGTCGCAAGAGTTGAAACAAGGGGATGTGACAAAAAAGCGGAAAAGATCGTATTAAGAGATTCAAGGCTACAGTTAGGAATAACCGAACAGCTACGAATGAGAAGCCATTAGATGTTGTGAAGACTGAAAAATGACTATGAAAGGGGAAAGCGAAGAGGCGGAAGAAGGATTATTTAGAAACAGAAGTGCTGAAACGAAGGAGTGGAAACTCATGAGAGGAGGGAGAGGCGTGAAAGACAAAGGGAAAAGATAGCGGTAGCACGATGATAAGGGCGGTGGTCGCGGTAAGGCGGTGGAGTCAATGAGTGAGTACTGATTCCGGACGCGTAATCTACTAAGGTTGTTGATCCCGTAAATGGAGGTCATGATATTTATCGGAAACTGGTGGAGTTCGTCCGGTGGAACATGAGATCCGGCCGATATGTTTATTTGCGGGTTTCCTCTGCAGGTATCTCCCCAGCAGGGAACCGTCGCAGCCTGGACAAGCTTTTCCCCCCTAAGTAACCGACGTGCTTTCCCCACATGTTTTGTAGTGTAGAGCATTTGAGTGTAACTACGTAAGAAAGGGGAGAGGGCGAAAACAAATGAGGCAGGAAATCGGTTCGTGGCACGATGATACGAATGAGAGAGAATCCGTTTTTGTTACGAGAATACACAAGATTACACGAGAATCCGTTTTTGTTAAGGTACTACTCCAACAGTCGGCTGGTTTGGATCAGAAAAAAACAACAACATGGAAAAAGTACTTATTGGAGAAGTCCGCCCCTAATATTCTCCTCCAGACCACGACTGGATAGCTATGTAGCTCGTGCGTAAAATCCTCCACGGTGAGGACTGAAACTATACGCCCTCCCGGCCAATGTTGCTGCTGAGCTGTCCCAGCCAGGATGGAGGCGGGGCAGGGCGCCTAATCCTGAGGCGCCCCTTTCAGCTGCGGTTAATCCGCGGAAGCTCCGAGGCCGCATAGCGACTGGGGAGGCGGCAACCGTGGCGATTGCAACTGTTTTCCACGGAAGCTGAACACAGCTTGATTTACAGACACAAGTCGCCTTCGAAGAGTTGATCGTGGACGGTGGCCAAAAGTAGAATTAATAGAAAGAAATAAATGGCGTTTTGAATGTTCCAGAATGATTGGGACACCCCACCCCAATCATACTTTATATTCATGATTATAATGCGCTAATTGAACGGAAAGCTCAAATCCGAGAATAATAATGACAATGTGGTTTCGAGAATCAGCTTGGAAATGAACGTATTGCAAATTATTAGTTATCCATAGCACAGATATGAAATGTGTTTTTGTAACTTGCAGTATTTACTTCAAAGTGTTTCACAATTACGATATTACAAAATGTGTATCATGGATAAAATATTATTTTTTATGCACATTGTATATGCATTTTCATTTCATTATTGTTTCGTAGATTTGTAAAAAAAGATTGAAAAGATATTCAATTATGCAATATCGATGAAATAAAACACGGGTATCGGCATATTGTAGCAGAATGCACAACACCTATGAATATCAGATCAGCTAAAATCATTAATTAGCAAAGAGGGTGTTTTGTTTTTGTTCATTAACTCTGCGCAAACTACATGAAGTGCGGTTAGGTTGTAATTGTCTCCAACGCATTAAATGAAATATTGGATGGGAAAATCGTATGTAATGCTCATGAGTTTATAGAAGAGAAGACTGAATGTCGCTTCAAAAAACAAACATTGAAATATTGTATACTGGCTGAAGCAACCCGATTCAACTATTTATTTATCGTAATCATATTAAAGACAAGGAATATATTCTATCTGTAATGCATCCAATTCCCGTTCCACAGTGCCTCTCTTCCTTTATCATAAAAACGGTCTAAGTTTGGCATTTTATTGTTTAACAGCAGAAAAAAATACATAACTCCGAATGGTACGACCTATAAATTAAATCTTCAGATACACGAAACTATTACATATGTACACATATATACACATTAATTCAAATTATAGTGCTCTGCGATTTTTTATAAAGTGGTTAAAACATTGTACGCTATCCGGTGACGCCGCGTCGGAGGGTATGAAGCCCACGTTTCAAACACCTTGTCGAAGACTTCCCCAGAGCTGGTCTGAACTCACCAGCCCCGAGGAAGACCACGACGACTTGGTCAAAACGTCGAGACCACAGCCTTCGTCGCGGCAGGCCAATATCACTGAATGGTCGCACCGATATCGGTATCACATATGATATCACATATGATATCGGTATCACATATGATATCGGTATCACATATGTGATACCGAATATAACGGTATCACATATGAATGGTCGCGAAAGCCTACGACTTCACATTGCACGATATTTTTGGCGTAACATTTTATTAAAATACTATTACTCTCGCGCAAATGTGTTAATGATAGTGTTCAACGTTCAATGTTGAGATTAAGTACATAGTTTACAGAATTGTTAACATCGCTATAATGCAAGTTATAATCAGAGTTTTATCGATCCATTTAATAATGAGATGATCAGATACAGTAATGAATTTGAGTTTAAATATCAATTTAAAAGTTAAAACACACGTTAACATTTTACATTTTCAATTATTTGCGGAATGCTTAGAATGATGCTGGGAAGGATTACCGAGAGACATATGTGTAAATCAGATAAAACGCATCAAATGAAACAAAGCAATTGAAGCGTAAAAATGTATTGGGCATTATAAATTCAATACGCCAACGCCGTTCGTTTCACATTTTAATAATTTCATTTCCCTTTCAATTCTCAAATTATTCAACCGTAACAGTCAAATCCTACGTATGAATACTTTCTTCTCCTAGTTTTGCTTCAATTCATCTAATGAAAGTAAGCTAATGATACTAGAATCAATGTAGGAAACGATGTAATTGTTTGTTCCATTTCGTTTGACAGAAAACCAAATATTTGTTTCGATGTGTCTCTCTATGAAAATAATTACTTTTCGTTAGATATCTGGTGATTCTGATGGAGAGAAAATGTCTCCTCTTGCTCTAACCTCGATCTCGTATGATCTGAAAACCGGGTTTTAAGAAATCGTTTACGCAGTTATACACGATGGTAGTAAGTTATTTAAACCTAATGTGTGTTGAGATATAACACTTCTGTACGGGCACCAGCTTATTTATATATTATGTAAACTACAAACATGTATTTTGCGACTCAAATCTCTAGTCATGTTACGGTTTATATTTTTTGTTTAAAACAATTGGCAAAGTAATGCTGAAACTTCAGGCCAAACGTTTGAAACATTTCCACAAGTTTTTATTTTTCAGTTTCTACATAATTCATTATTTAATAATTTTAAAACATGACAAATTGTAAAATTTTTCACCACAGAAAGGCATAAAATAATTGTTTTTATCTCACATTTCGTGGAAATATTTAAACTTTCGAAAACAAAAGAAGAACTGTGAAAGTTGATATATTTGAATACTTAACTTCATCGCACAAGTAGAGAACGCTGAATTTGTTGCTCTCTCTGATAAAAATAATGAACTCCGATGAATACTACAGAATATTTGTTTTATCACATACGAAAAGAAAATAATTTTAAATATGCCCTTATCTCAAAGTAATACATTTGTTAAAACCAATATTTATTATCAACAAAGATATAGACGCCAACAAAGATCAATATTTATTATCAACAAAGGAAGAAATACATTTTTTTCTTCTTTTCACAATTTCTTCTGGCTCATCCTGAAAGATCGTACTTTCACGTGTTGAAAGGCAAACGGCATTATAAACAGGTCAGAATAGTATAAAATATAATTTCCTTTGTTACAAGTTAATCAAAATGTACACCAGAGAGATTTTATATTTCTGAGTTCACAATTCAAGGACGGCGAAGAATGCCATAATTGTTTCTTTCGCGAAAAAACGAGGAGAATGAGTTCACAATCACAATGTAAAGTTTTTATTTTACCTAATAACTTTATTGTGATAATTACCGTAAGCGATATAAGAAATCAAATCATTCATCATCTTGTGCACACATTTCCCCCTCATTTACAATCTTCGACGTTTTAAAATATAGGATCCCGAGCAGGTTAAATCATAACGTAAACGACATCGTATATTTGACCTGATTTACAGCAGGGCGTATCTCGGCGCGTCGAAACTCTGTAAGCCGCGCGACAAGTGAATATCCGTGCGCGTCGCCGCGGGGGTTTCCGCGGCACTGGGCGGCGCGGCGCCGTGCACCGCCGATGCACGAGGCCATCCATTTTGCAAGGGCGGAAGTTTGCAAACTCACTGGAGGGCGCCAGCCTTCCGAGAGCGCCGGCGCCCGCGCGCATGGAAGAGAGATGATTTAATGATGAGGCTGAGGAGACTGCGGCGCGCGCGGGAAAATCAGTCGTGCCAACAGCGGGGGAAGCCCCGCGTCGCCCTAGCTGAGCACTCCGGGCGAGAAAGAGCTTTGAGACGCGGCCTTTGACGTTTAACGGGTAGGAAGAGTAGTTGTTCCTCTTGCGGCTCACTTCCACAGGTGTCTAAGAATAAATCTCTCGGACGTGCTAAGGTATTTAGGGGTTTAAAAAGCAATTTGGATGATGTAAAAACGGAGTTACATAACTGACGTTAGCCCCTGATTAGTAGGCAAATCATTCTCTACTGGTGTTTGTCAGGTACACGAAATATATTTGGCTGAGCCAGAAGGTGTACCTGGAAAACACCAGTGAAATTATCCTTTACCATGTTCTCGTTGAACTCCATAATGAATACATTTTCATAAGTATAAAAAAAAAGAAATTTGACGCAGACTACGAGCATTAATTGTGAAACTTGAAAGCCATGTACTACAAGAAAACAGCTGAAGAGGATGGAATAGACAGGAAATAAGTGAAGATGAAGCTTATAGATAAATGTGTGCTACATGGTTGAGCTTATTAATTTGATGAAGTAGAAACGTGTGTATTCTCACGAAGACCAGACAAAGGAAATATTTAATCAAAAGTTCCGTTGCTATGGGACTGCTGTCAAATCCACCAAAACAATTTTAAACTATCCACGTTCATGAATCACAAAACATCAAATGAATATTAAGCACCAATTACAAATTACACGTTGTTAGAAATGTATACAAATTAAAATCATTATTAAATAATAAACTGAATATAAATCTAGGTGGTTATTTTAATCCGAAATCGTGTACGTAGGAGTCAGTGGACGATGGTAGTGGAGACGTTTGAGGCGAAGAGTGGTCAGAGGAGCGGAGGGGAAGGCCGGCCCAAGGCGAAGACCATCGATCGCCTCTGATAGAAGTCTCTTGTCAGCATAAAGGCAGCCGCATACAACGCACAGTGTGTAATTTTGATGATCTAGGAGGAAAAAATTAATAACTCTCTTTGAAATGAATTTCTCATAGTTTTTGGAGGTCTGTTGTGTAAATAAATGTCCAAATAAACAAATCTGCTCGTAAAACTTAAATTTTTACAAAATATTTTTTAAAATATTTAGGAAATTTGAATACTTGTATTAGCCCTCATGACAGTATACCTTTTTCAAACGTTGCATTTGTTTAACTCTATTGGACATAATATTTGAATTTTACAAAACACACTATGCAAGAAAACTAAAATGAAAGTATACAAAAATAAAAAGCCGAAAATGAAAAAATAAAAACAAAAATAAAATGAGAGGAATGTACAACAAATATTTACAAATTAATTTGAAACACTACTCGCGTATCCTTCTGATAGTGATTCTCCTAAATATGCCATCTCTTTTTTGCGTTATTCCTTGATTCTAATAACATAAAAAGTTTATGTTTCACTTTTTTGGGTCCAGTTGTAGTTTTGGCGCATATGCTCGACTTGAATGGATCTGAGTTAATAAGCAGCCAATGGAGCAAATTCATATTTGCGTTTGCTCTTGACGTTTTTCTAGTTCTTTTTCGCCACTTTCGCTTTATTTCTTCTCCTCACACTTGCCATGTTCGTATTTCTGATCGATAAGAAATGTGCAAAATGCACTCAAAATCATTTTTTGTTGGCGTATGTGTACATACTGGCGGGTTGAAATATGATATCCATCATCAAAGCAAGTGACAATGATGTAGGCTTTTGAAGAATGGATCTTCGAGCTTTGTTAATTGTAGTTCTCCTATTGGAGGACGCTTCACAGAGCTTCTTATCTATAGCTGCCACATATCTTTTGGTTATACTTCCTTAGTTTGATTTCAATAGCTATGGATAACTTTTCTGAGCTAGTAGTGTCTACAAAAGGTTTCAATTGTATGGTTTTAGCTTTAATCCCACAGTACCTGAAGGACTCATTAGGTGTTCTAGCTCTATTAATTTTTACATTTATTTGTTATGGACCTGGGACGGCCTCTAACATTTAATCAGAAAGGTTAAGTGTTTCTTGTAGCCAGGACGAATTATATTTCAAGAACGACTCTTTACTTCTTACGGAATTTTGCAATCCGGTTTCAACTTTTTGACAAATACATCTAACGTAAGATTAAATTTTGTCCAAAAATGCTTTTTGAGGTTCTATAATTCCTAATTAACGTAAGAAAACATTTAATACAGCTTCAGATCTCTTATCAATTGAATTTTTTACTCATATATCAAATAACAACCTGCGGGTAACTTGAAGACCCTTTCGCTAAAAATGTATATATAATTCAGATAAGCAGGTATAAGCAGCTAGTCTTTTCAGGATTAAGAACCCAAAAGTACTAGTTTTAAAATGTATATGGCCCGAAAGGTGTATAATGGTGTATAATACACTAAAACTCTAATTGAATTTAGAGAACGTGTAATACATTAAATATAAATCGCTCACCTTCTCCATTCACATTTTTAGGCACATCAAAAATAAATACTTTAATTTTATCCACATAATAATAATCGTAAAAGCATGTACATTACTAATAGTAAACCCATAAATCACAGAATGAGACGAGTAGTGTGTTCCTACCAACGGAACTTTATGGACTGAAAAGGGCCATTCGGAGCTGAGCGCTGGCGGAGCGACGATGGACGTCTTTGGACATGCACCACGGGTTCCTTGTGACCTTCAAGAGAAAACTAACAACGTTTCCACATAGCTCAGACATACTACTACACAGAAATATAACAATTTTGCTATTTCAATTCAGTCGAAAATTGAATTTTTTCCAGCTAGTTGGTCAAAATTACACACTGTGCAACGCCTCGGGCGCTCCACAAGCCAAGGGCCGCACCTTCGTTCTCGCTTCCCGGGGAAGCACGGAAACCTCGTGACCGGGACTAGTTAGAGATATTTTGGCCTACTTCCGCGTTTTTAGCCTCTTTAAACCTTACGCTTCGATGAGTTGAAATTACATTGAAATTAAAAATTTATTTCTGAAAAAAAGTGTGTATATATATATATATATACTACTTATAAGTGTATATATTACTCGTTCTATTATTTTACGAATATTAGATTATAATATTAATAATAATAATTTTATTCTCATATTATTAAAGGTACCATTGCTATTTTGAACATCAAGTTTATGTCACACATGAATGAGTAATTTAATCCAGTTATGCAATGCAATATAAACTTTTTTTGCTGCTAAACAAAACGACATAAAATCGTTTTCCAAAAAGTAGAACGCACACTTCTCAAGAGCAACAAATAAAGCAAGCTTGTAGAACACTACAACAAACTGAATATTATATGAAAAACTGTCTTCACGAATACAGCAGTACAACAGTTATGTACGTATCAAGAATATGAAAAACGTTGCTGATAAAAACGCAACACGTCAACAGAAAATATTTAAAGACCGGTGGCCCCTTTCTTGGAGCATTGCTGTCAAGTAAAGTTTGCGGTGTCGTTCGCAGTGACGCACAGAGTATGGCGATGCAGTCTATATGTACAGTATGAGAATATTCAAAATTACTTAAAGACATAACCGTTCCTGTCAAAATCGTCCAAACTTCTTTTCAATATCGATATCGTTTCATTTGTTTGGATTTTTCTCGAGTTCGTGCCTTCTTAAGAAAACTATAGAAACCTCTGAAATAGACGGAGGCATAGTATTCTCTGCATAGTATTCTTTTAATTTCTACGCGCAATAAAAATTATTAATATAGGTATGATAATCTTTTTGTTTATTAATGAATTAAACATATAAACAACTTCTCGAAAATTAAGTCAACGAGAATCTGCTACATACTTTTCCTTCATTTCTTTCAAAGAAAGTGGTGTTGTCCGATTTTCGGCGCACCCTCTTTTTCTCTTCGAAAATCGAAAAAAATGAAATGGTAAATTCGAATTTACCGCGCTTTGTTTGAGTTAAAATATAATTTCAAACCTCTTTGAAATGAAGAGAAACAGAGAAGAATGGTTTTCACTCATTACCTAAACCACAACTATAAAGGCGGCATTAAGTTGACATTTTCCCTGTAAACCACAGAACAATCAAAGCAGAACAATGACTTTCGCCTCAAATTACCGGGTAAATTATTTAGAGACTTTATCCTAGAGCAATAACAACACTAAAATTGATGAAATTTGCATATTCACAATATGCACCAGAACGCAATTCAATTTTCATGCAAGGACTGAAATTGTGTTAAATAAATGCTCCCTAATTTTGCATAGATATTATAATATCTATGCAAAATTAGTAAATTACTATAGTAAAATTGATATTCTAAATAATGAGTATGCAAGACTGCATTACACTTAAGCCTATTTTATTTCATGCTTTAAATTTTCAAAATTTATTTTATTATTATTATTATATTATTATTATTATTTTATTATTGTCTGGATTGCTTTCTAGTTTGTCGTTCGTGATGGAAATGGGAACTTTAGTAGTTTAATACAGGCAAGCTTGTGTAACAAGCGGTATTGATGATAAATATTTGGCAAAATTTACTTACTTATTTACTTAGTTACATACATATACCACATACATACATCTTAATTTAGATACGGAAATTTATCTATTTTAATTCAGAAATTAAATAAAGTTAATTAATTTGCAGAAAATTAACTAATTTTGCTTATACTTTACAATGATTAGAACATTATGTTTAGTTCATCAAATTGGTTTTGAACTCTTATAACTATTATATTGCTTTGACAGAAAAATATTGAAGCATATATGAATTCTCTAGAAGGATAAGAATGAAGTTTACGTCATAAACAGTGCAATTAGCACAATCCGAACGAAACGTTTGAAGAAAAAAATGGGTACCTAAAAGTTTTCTGTGAAAAAGAGCTTGAAATTTCACATTTACAGAGATGCCTAAACGCCATTTTCTTAAAAAGTCTCCAAATCTTTAATGAAAATTTCCATATAGTTTTACTCTTCTTTAACATTTTATAAGTATTATATATCGGTTCAACCACTAGAACACCGAAAAAGTTGAGAAAATGTAAAAAATAAAAGTACTTTGGGCAGTGATAGCAGCTGGCAAAAGGATAAGGCAGGCACTGAAAAACTAGCTCTGACCAAAGACGCTAGAAAACTAGTAGGAGAAAGTCTGTGCCATTCTGTAGCATCTAGTTAAATTTTGATCAATTATTTTTTTTCGAAACGGCTCCAATTTGTTTCTTTAATTCTTTCGTATATGTAGCAAAGAATGGTAAAGAAAGTGGTGCTGGTCCCATTTTCAGTGTGCTCGGATGGATTTTCGAAAACTGGGAAAAAAATTGGAATGGGAAATTCGAATTTTGCGCTGAAATTCGAATTTTCGAATTCAGTTTGAGGCGGTGTCACTCCAATGATAATGTAATTTGAGATGTACTTGGAAGCAATCAGAATCTTGAAAAATATACGTTTAATATTATTAGCATTAAATATATTCTAAATTGCTTCTTTTAATTGAGTTCATTGTGCAAACGGAATAGATCGTCTCGCATTTCATGGTAAGATGCGGGAATGAGGAATAATTCGTGTAGAAACGAATAGTTTTGATGAATATAACAATATTACATTTAATCATAATGCTTTTTCTATCCATTTTCATTTTATTGCTAGCGGTATCAGGAATGTTGAATTGCGAAATGTGATCAATCATCAATCAAAATATGTAGGTCTAAATCTTGATACGAAGCTTCATTGGAAGGAACATATTAATGCAATAACGCATCAAGCAAAAGTAAAGATCCTCCAAATAAAATCACTCATTAATCACAAAAGTAAACTATCTCTAAACAACGCAATAGCCCTCTACAAACATATGATCTGACCTACTATGACCTACGAGTGTCCCATCTGGCTAAATGCCTCAAGAATCAATTTAAAAAAATCCAAATCATCCAGAACAAGTACCTCAGAACAATAACTCAAGCCCCATGGTTCGTTTCAAATCTACAGTTGCACAAAGAATTAAATATTCCATACATAATCTCATTCATTACCAAGATCTCCAGCAAATTCTACTCTTTTATCAAACAAAACGACCAACTCTCCCATTTCAACCTCGCTCAAATCCCAGATTACCGAACTAGAATTAAAAACAGGTTCCCTATTCAAGCTATTTTAAGCATTCAATCTGAGTCGGAAAATAAGTAAGGCGCTTCATGAGCTCCCTTACCCAGTGTAGTTACTTTTAGATTTAAGTTAGTATTAGGTTAATTTAAGTCGCTAAGAATACATTTGTAAAAGTACTAGGTACTGATCTATGTAACTTATATTACCAATAAAAATAAAATGAAAATGAAAAATAAATGAAATGCAAAATGTGAATGCTTTACGAAACTAGCGGCCATTGTTGCTCATTGCAACCCATTGTTACAACGCCACACTGATAATAAGACCTTCGCTGCAAACAGATTCAATATATAGTCTTAACTGAAATTAGTCCAATTAGATTTTATCGGTTAAAAAATACAAATTACAAAATTACAGATATACAAATAATTAACACGGAAAAATACAATTTCAATAATAGTTTTATATTAAATTAAATCTGTTCTAAAAAATCAGTTCTTTAAGGCACATCAGACACATTTTTATAAAAAATTGACTAGTTTGGTGTAATTTTGCAAATTATAATTTTCCGTGCTCCATTTGCTAGCCTTCAGGAAATATCAGTTTGAAGTGCAACAATGGCATTCTGCCCCGCGAGACGGCAGTTGCACTACAATGAATTCCGTTTAACTTTTGTGACATGATTTAACTGTATGAAACGCAGTTTTAATTGTCGAATTTGTATTGATATTTGTTTGAAATTATTTAGTTTTCGCACCTATGTTCTACGGATTTGTAATGAGTTTTTCAGAAACTGATGACCCAGATGTGTTAATTCGGGCAGAAAGTGCGGCATAAATAGTATTACATACTGTAACTGTTATTAAGGACGATAACTTATCAGCTGTTTATAGAACCACTAGTTTGTTGTGGGTATAAAATGTACATTACTAGTCATTTGAGCTAAGAAATAACCTGTTGAAGTTCACTGACCCGTTTTGAGCCTTTGGTCACAACTAACTGGCTTGTATACGAGCTAATGTTTGATACATTGTCGTTTAGAATACTTCAGTAGTTGTCAATTAAAATCAATTTCATTGACCCACTTCAGCATTTGAAGACAGTAACAGTCTGTTTTGCGGAAAAAGTTCAAAAACAAACAAACAAACAAACAAACAAAAAACAACCTGAAATTCTTTGAAAAATAACGCTATAAAAATATGTTTTGCTCAAGTAGCATTGTAGTTTTTTTAGTTTTGAAGGAGTCCATTTAATCTTCGCATGTGTTGAAACTTATTTCAGCTCGTCCGGTGGAAACTTAGGGGAACAAAGGTTGTGAAAACAAAATATCAAATACTTGACTGCAAAAAAATAATTTATATAATTGAATTGCTTTAATTTAACCAATTATATAATTGAACTTCTTTGGTTTTAGACAAAAGGAACCAGACACGCATCGGGAAAAAGAAAGGCATAAACTCTTAATATGGAATACACATACTAATATTTGTTTCAACAAATAAGTGTAAGTTAACGTTCGAAAAAAAATGTTGTCCTTTAAAGACCACCAAGACTAAATGTCATGGGCGTCTGGTACATTACAGGTAGACGCAAATGCATTTTAATGTAAATTATGCAACATTTTGGAAATATTTCAGAAAAAATTCCAACACACTATCAGCAACTGGTACACGGAAATGCCATTACGATTTTTCTCACGAAGGGAAGGGAAATGCTACTTCATTTAAATAACACGAACGCGTGAACTTACACCAGCATGTTACACAGTGTACCTCTTTCGATGTACAGAAATTCTTGGAACATTTAAAATTTTAATCGTGTCCGCTAATGGAGTACTGCTTTGTTCCTCGTTTAATTAAAAATGCAACAAACGTTTGCAACGCGCGTTGCATTGCCCCAATTTGCTTTCGCGATCAGATTCGATCAAGTTCGGATCCTAAACATGAAATGATTGATTGGTGGATGTAGTCTATAAAATTAAAGAAGAGAATTTAATACCTCATTCCAATACAGTTTCCGTGGCTGTTTGGTGTACTGTTTTAAAGCGTACAGTTTTTGAGAAGAACAATGACATAATTCAGCTGGACAAATATTGGTGTTTAGAGAGCAATCGAATTTTCATTTTGTATTTGTGAACGCTTTTGTAAAACAGTGTATCAACTTTAAATTTTTCGATGCAGTCTCTGGTATTGTTAATATGAATTGCGGGAGTTTGTTCTTTAAATTGCACAAACATTTCTAAAGACATTTTAAAGTGAAACATAGTTTAGAGAATAAGAAAATAAATGCATAAAACTAAATTTTAAAGTTTATTAATTTTCGCTTCAATGAAGGTTTCATACTTTTAAGAATAAGGAGCCATTGTAATTTCGTGCCTTCGATAAATGTGCATTCTCACATGTGAATTTTGAGAGTAGTACTGATGGTTATCAGCAGAGCTCTGTCTTTTAGGTGCTAAAACACAGAAAAATATTTATTTTTATGAGCTTAAAAAGTGTACAATGTGTTAAAATGAAGAAAATATTTATTTAGTAACCAAAATAGAGAAATATCGCAGTAAAACGTGACGTTATCCTCTTTATCACTCCGCACATTTCGTCTGTGCAACCTGAGGAAATTTAGAAGCTGCTCGTGTCGTGAGTGGATGTTACCGCTTTGAAATGTCATTGCCTGAATCGGAATGTACTCTATTTATTAAAAAAGGGGGGAAATAAGGGGTGTAGTCTGTGTGTAAATAATATATTTTAAAAGATTTTACTCTTAAAATAAGAAAAGAAAACACGCAAACACGCACCAGGTTATATTTATAATAAAATGCCTCGAACGAACGGAGATAAAATGCAACTGCTTGATAAAACGTAATAGCACAATTGCATTACATGACTTTTGTATAGCAGATAAAGCCTCAATTTGGCCACGTTTTATACAAAACACTTTTATTCCTTTTTTGCAACATCACTCCTTTGTGTACAAAAATCAATGCAATTCAACTGTGTAGGTTTCCACTCGACCGCGTTTGGTTCAGTCACATTGAAGAGAGGTCACCGCTTGATCCAAGCCATCAGCGGACGGCATGGAAACCAGAGGGCGTGGGCCACATTATGGAGAGTAGCCGTGTGGCCTTCGTGGTGTGGCTGTGAATCCGCGAAACGGCCCGCAGGTCGCCTATCTAGACAGAGAGTGTACCACGCTCGAACACTTGAAGTCTGCCGTCAATCCCCCAATAGGAGTCGAAGGCAGGATGCTTAGGTGTAAGAAATCTATCATCAAAATATCGCCTTCCTCTAATAATTTTTGTTCCAAACTAAAATCAATAAACCATGCACTGACTTTCCCAAAAATTATTGAAAACAGATTCCCTTTCGAAGCACTCTTGAATGTTTTCTCCGTTAATTGTTAACAGTTGGAGGGAATGGCCATTCCCATGCAAAAAAGTAGGTAATCTGACACATCTGAGAATTTAAAAATATTTCGCCATGTTACTTCCGTCAAACAGGCTCAATATTTTTGTCTCATCAGCTATTGATTAGCAATGATGGGCACTTGAAATGTTATGTTAGCAGTGGGAAGACCTTTATGATATTTATGATTTTCCCCAATGATAAAAAAAACAAAAATACGAAAGTGCTCCTATTTAAGAGAGAAATATAAAGGATAATTTTCCACTAATTATATTTTTTACCGGGATCCTTAACATTATTAGGAAGTAAACAAATTCTAAAAATTCTAATACATGGAAATGCTATATTTGTATTGGAAATAAATATTATGCTTCGAAGTTAAGTTTAGCGTAATGTCTAATGTAAGCTGCGGGTAATGTAGAAACGAAGAGGTAGCGGTTGAAGACGTTTCTGACAAAATGGGCAGCTGCCAATTTGAAGATGGCAGATTCTAAACACTTTGTTAATCAAAAGTAAAAGCAACGGGGCAAGGGTGCAACTTAGGAGCCAAGAGATCGTCCCTTTATTACACAACACACAGGAGGAGAGTTTTTTCAATGTTATCGCCTGCGTCATCAGGAAGATTGGTTCGCAAGTTCTCCTTTTTCCCGCGTTGCTCCTAAAATTGCGTCTCGGGGGGGGGGCGGCCATCCCCTTCTCTCCCGCCCCTTAACTACGTCCTGCTGCAGGGAGGATGAATGTTGCAGTGGACGGACGTAACTGCGTCCTGCGAGGGTCGGAGCTGTAAATCAGCGAGAATGCGCGGGTCAGCAGCGCGCGGCGGGCTTGGGAAGAGATGAAGAGGCACAATGGTTTGCTCGCATCCGCTACAATACAGATGTTAAATCATGGTGAAAGAGGACTGTCCTCACGGTTTCACGCACGAAATATTACCTTTCCTTGTATTTTTTTGTCCGAAAAATAAATTATTTTATTTAGTTTGGCATTCGAAGTGTGAGTAAGTTTTAGGTAATGGTGTATAAAAGTATATGATAAACGACTACGATAACAGGTACAAAGTGCTTACTGTGTAATAACCGGGTAGGTACAAGCCATTTCAGTATACCTGTCTGCATCCGTTTCTGGAGTGCAGTAGTTGTTCAAAAAAATCAAGAGAGATGCATTTCAGTGAGAGAATGTTTCATTACTTAGTACTTATCAGTTCCTACGGCCAATTCAGTCAGAAGTTTTAATTCCACAACAGGATGCGATATATTATATTTTAAGAACGTCACAAAACATTACCTTGTGCATTTGACCGAAAAAACGCAGCCAATAATGACGTTGAAGAATCATACCTGAAACAAAAGAAAGTTTTGTTAACATTGTGAAAACAAGAACAAGCCAGATGTCTTAGGCACGTTTTAAAAATATTGGTCTGACATTTTTACATTGGTCTGACCGTATGAAGAATAAAATTGTTTTAAGAACAATTTTTTATTAATACTTGGAATATCGATACATTGAAAATATATTGCGTTAGTTACATATCTACTTTCGCTTCAGAACTGTCCCGTTATCCCACAGAGTCTTGAGACAGTGGACCGTTATATTCGAATTATCAACACAATGGGTGCTGGTAAAGGTATCTTCGCATCCTTGGCAACCATTGCATGCAGAATTGGAGGCTTGTTTGAAGGACAGTAAAACTTGGAAACATGTATCTGCTTGATATGAGTTGAAAACGACTAATTGCTACAATTTAAATTCCAACTCTCGTGTACATTAGTTGTAAATATTGTGCCATCAAAACTTAATAGACATAGATTCTGTTGAACCTTTGCGCGATATTTAATTTGAACTTTCAGTATAACTTTCGAATATAATAAGAAATTTCTGATAATGTTATAGACTCTATTTAAAAAAGGCGGTACATTTACTTGTGTAGCCACTGAGTTTTATAGTAAACAAATTTCTTCACTTCTTTTTCATGTGTACGGCATGGTTTGCTTGTTCAATTATTTAGGAAAAAAAGGGTGCAAAAGGTTTCTTTCTTTCTTTCTCTCTCTTATCAGGTATCGGTGCATATTCAGTTATTAATATATAATTAATAATGAAATACTCTAATATATAAACATATTTATATGCATTAATAATGAATGCCTTTTGTACATGTTGGAGCCAATTATTTTCTTAAAAGAAACGATTAAAACTTTGTAGAACATTACTTCATTATTCCCTGAAGCAATGAAACAAATAATTGAATTAAGACCTTTATCCGGGCGAGTTACTTCAAGGGGACTGCCTGTTGGAGGACTTTCCGAGTTTACATAATCCGGGATTCAAAGGCAAATTTAGGCGCTGTTCATTTATTTGGGGCCATTGCTTTAACTTTCAGATTTAAACTTCTCTGGCGTATAATACGCGCTCGGAACAGAAGGCGAGAATATTCACTTACGACGGCAGATTTCCGGCTGGCATGTCAACCACATTCATTACGAAATTTCTGTAGGCTAAAGGAATGTTCATTAGATGTATTCCGAGAAGCATCCCTTTTACGTGCAGATTCAAATGCAGTAACGAATGTCAGAATGTATACTAACAAGTTTGTTAGAATAATTAGAATAACTTTGGAAGCAGCAGAAACTACTCATGTATGAAAATTTAATAAATGAATACGGGCAGATAAAGGGCATCACAGGGTTTCGGCGGTAGATAACTTGCTTTCCGTTTCTACGAATGTGGATCGACTCATTTTGACAGTTTCTTTGTAAGTTATCCGTTGCCTTTGCTTTTCATTTACTGCAGCTCCGTAATATTTATAAACAGTAGAATTTATTTAATTTTCTATGCAAATAGGAATATTGAAGAATATTTCAACGCAGTCATCACAAATGCTTGTGACTGCAAATCGTTACTCAAATTGCCTGCAATCGTACTTCAAATAGCAAACCCTTACAGTCCTAATTTCAACTACACTTTAATTGTAAAATATTATGTGGGAAAAATTCTCAAGTTTAAACAAAAGATCATGGGTGGTCCGTGGCCCGTATAAGGTACTGCTCTCAGCATTGAACCAAGTACTGATAGGTGAAAATAGGGAAAACTGCTGATCAATGCAGCTGACCGCTAATATTGTCCCTTTAGACAGTAGAGTTTTTCGTCTCTGCGGGGTAGCTACTCAAAAATTCCTTATTCTCGGTATTGGAACTCTAGAAAATTGATGTGAAAGACAGTGCAAGGGCAACGATAATTCTGTTCTTGAGCCAACGCAGCCAGTAAATTGTAAGGTATGAATGCTTTCCCTTTTTTGGTGGCATCATAGGCTTCTTAGACCACCATGTGTTCTATCTGAATCTCATTAAATCCGTGAACAATTCTCACATCATTGCCACCTCCCATCCTTTCGCTCCTTTTATCACCCTAACACCTTCATTTCATTGCATTGATTGATTTATTAATGATTCGGTGCACGTCATCCCTCTCATTGTCATTTCTTCCGTTAGTGTAGTGAAAATTTTTATGCTTGAAGGTGGCTGTGATTTTCTCTCGCTGGATGGGGAGATCCGGCGCCGACCAAGTCGTCTGCTTGCGGGGGGCTTCTTTCTTCAGTATCTTTTCCAACGGAATGTCGTTCCAGCTCGGACAAACTCTAAGCTGCTGCCTGGTCTCCCAAGTCTGCATTCAGTCGCTGTCTGGAGGGGAATTCTAGCGGCAGGATGCTCTGATCGGATCTCAGCAGATCTCCGCGAGAATTGTCCTCCAGGCTGCGGCTGAATTCGAACTAGCTGTATAGCTAGTGTAGAAAATTCGACATCGTTAGGACTCAAACCAAGGACCTCTCAGTTGAAGCCGGTGCAGAGACAGAGCTCAGTTCAGCCGGTTGTACTTTATTGGAAGCCAGTGCACACCACCTCTGATGTCATCTATGAAAAAAATGGGGAGACGTAAAAGCGTAAGCCTTCTCTCTCATCTATTCTCACAAATAAAGAGAAATATGGCATTGATCGTACACAATAGTGCATAATGTAGAAAATCCTGAAACGATAGACCTTCATATCACAAAGAATCTGATTCCTCATTAACATGAGAGTTGTTTTGAGAGAACACGCTTTTATTGAAAAGCAGAGATTCACTCCACTACTTCATAGATTTTTCAGTAGGGAGCAAGGCGACCAGTGTTCCCGCTCTCTGTGTTCGTGTAGTTTTAGACGACGAACAATCACCGCCCTCAATTCAACCGACGCACTTGCTCCCAGTGCCACAGACGCCCTGTTTGTGAGCTCCACCCCATCCCTGGCACCGCTATTCGCGCCCCGTCTCTACCGCCAACCTCGCCATGCAATTCCAGAGGTAGCATTCCCTGATTGATTGATTAAGGTTTCCGGGTGCATCAACTGTTAAGGTCATTAGTCCCATAACAGAACTGCATGTTTTTCCCCGAGAGGTGGCGATGATCTTCTCCCCGCTCGTTAGTGAGATCCGGCGCCGCCTGCCTGCCAAAGAGTTTTCCCTCAACCAGGTATCTCCCAGCAGCGGAGCATTTCCCGAGCCGGGACACGCTCTAAACTACTGACTGGTCTCCCAGCACGTGTGGTAGTGTAGTGCCTGATTGTGTGTGTGTGTGTAAGTGGTGGGAATATGACAAGGAAGAGGAAGGAAAGATCGCGTGCATTCCGTGGCCCGTTTTGTTAGGGTACTACTCGGGCATTCGCCTGTTGTTGATCGGGGAAACCATGGGAAACCACAGATCGGAGTAACCGACCGCTATATTTTTCCTTCAACGAGCGAGTGAATTCTATCTAGCTAGTGTGGAAAATACTGCCACCGTCGAGACTCGAACCTACGACCTCCCGGACAGATGCACTGCAGTGATACCCTGAGCCACCTCTCGCGGTGGCAGCATTCGCAATCAATGCCGCCATCGTCTCCAACGCCTCTACCGCCTCCACAATATTTCTGAACAAATCTCGTCTCCGATGCCGCATTGCCCGCCCCCATCCTCCATCATCACTGTTATCCCCGCCGCACCGCCACCCTTGTGCCGAGGGCGCCCTCGGCACAAGGCTCCCGCTCTCCCCGCCAACCCGCGCACCGTGTCGACCTTTCCGCTCCGCTCTGGTGTCAGACGACGGCTCCCTTCCCCCGCCGCTCCCATCGCGCCATGCGCGGGGCACCGCGGGGTCGATGGCGACCCCTGAGCCCGGCGCCATCAAATATTCACCTCGTCACCGGCAGCGCCCGCGCCCGCCGCCGCGCTCGCCCCCGCCCCCGCACTAGCCCTCCGCCCGCCCCCCCGCTCGCCCCCGCGCCCGCCCCGCGCCCGCCCCCGCACTCGCCCTGCGCCCGCCCCCCCCGCTCACCCCCGCGCCCGCCCCGCGCCCGCCCCCGCCCCCGCGCCCGCCCCCGCGCCCGCCCCCGCGCCCGCCCCCGCGCCCGCCCCCGCGCCCGCCCCCGCGCCCGCCCCCGCCCCCGCGCCCGCCCCCGCGCCCGCCCCCGCGCCCGCCCCCGCGCCCGCCCCCGCGCCCGCCCCCGCGCCCGCCCCCGCGCCCGCCCCCGCGCCCGCACCCGCGCCCGCACCCGCGCCCGCCCCCGCGCACATACTCCCGCTTGGCGGTTCCGCCCTGGCCTCATCCGCCCGCTCACACGCGCCACCAAAGCACACGTTGGAACAGACCGGTGTGAACACCCTCATGAAATATGTTTTACCGCTGTGTTTCACTTGATTGAAACACATTTCTTCTTTTCTATTGCAACACATTTTCCGCTCGAAACTGAAAGCGGTAAGCAGCATAGTTCTTTTCAAACATCAGCGCTCTACATGTACGCTATTAAAATTTATCATAATTATCATTATCATCGTCCTCATCATTTTCATTAACTTTTTTACCATCATCGTTATTATTTTTTTGTTTCGCGAATTGGCCATCATGGGGCCACACGATACGTGCATCCCACCGGGGCTTCGGCTTGATTACCGGGATGGGTGCACGTTACTTTTCTACAGGAATTAATTAGAATTTTAATGCTGATTCCATTTTTATACAACAGGGTTGTTAGCCCTGGGGGATGGGATGAATTATGATGATGATGATGATGATGATGAAGTAGACACACACAAACATACTGATACACACACAACATAACCATGCCAAAGGCAGGACCGGAATTCGTGATCCTTTGGTCCGAGACCGCTACTGCCCTACTGCTTTAGCGATCTTGACCGTCGGATCAGATCGGATTGTTGTTGTTGTTATTGTTATTATTATTATTATTATTATTATTATATTATTATTATTATTATTATTATTATTATTACAATTATCATCATCACTATTAGTAAATATTTTTCCAGCTGAATTACATTTAGTGTCACACCCTCAAAGACGTCTCGGATCATACACTCGCCGGCTCTTCAGTTCTATGGCAAGGAGAATGCAAGGTTCTCCACGAGAGCAATGTGGCGATATTCCGATTTATGACGTGCAATAAAGTAGTCGGTAATATGTTGAAATAGTTGTATGCTAGACCTTTCAGTTTTATATCGGTTTTATTGCTTTTCCAAAGTTTGTTTCCTGTGATCCTTCAACTAAGCGAGTAAATTGTCAGGTAGAGCTCTTGCGTTTTTTATGCAAGACGGGGACACATCTTCTGTATTTATCTCCGACATAGCCTTAAAATGCTCATTTGAGATGTGCGCCTGTTTTCTCAGGGGTGATTAATTACTGTTCGCAACATTTAGGGTTCCTGCATTTTAAATTATTGAAAATTATAAGTATATTTTTTTGTACTCCGGACATTAACCCTGTTTCTTCATATTTCGTTAGTTATAAAATCTTATTAGAATCATTTTTTTAATGATTTATAATTTTACGCCGTCCGCAACATGTAAGTAGCCATCTATATTCTATTAACTCTGTTAGAAAGACTTTCGTTGACGAGACTTGATGTTGCGAAATACATTTATGTTCAGTTTAGCATCGAATTCATATGGCTGAGAGAGTATGCTAATGATACTGATCATGATATTACAAGTAATATAGCAATAATTTCCACCAATACCATCAGCTTAACTACAATAGAACAGACATCATTTACCAGGCTTTCCAAACACGACCCACCCGACGGAAGAGGACACCAGCCGGCAGATGAAGTGGCAACGGGCGGACCATTAGTGTTTGATGGGGAGGGGTGCAGGCTGGTGATTGGGAGGGCGGTCGTTTGAGCAGAGATTTCGCGCAGCAGGGAAGAGCCGGTTTGCAGGGCTGACCGCAGCGTTGCGGGTCGCAACAGAGCGGGGTGGAGCAGGGATTGCTATGGTCGGTTGGGTCTGAGCAGCAGTGAGGTAAGCGAGGAGAGGTGGATGAAGCACGGAGGACGGATAAGAAGGGAGAAGAGGGGAGAAGGAGTAGGGTGAAGGATGTACAAGGAAGAAGGACGAAGCAGGGCGAGGAAAGAGCGGGCCAAGCTCGTAGAGGGTGAGGAAGTGAAGGGAAGGGAGGGTAGAGGAAGGGTAGGGAAGGGAGGGAAGAGGAAGGGAAGGGAAAGAGGCGGGGAAAGTAGCAGGGAAAGTGGTAGGGAAAGGGGTAGGGAAAGGGGAAAGGAAAGGGGCAGGGAAAGGGGCAGGGAAAGGGACAGAGAAAGGGGCGGGAAAGGGGCAAGGAAAGGGATGGGGAAAGGGGGAGGGAAGGGAGTAAAGCAAGGCGAGGAGCGATACATGGAAGGCAGGAAAGGGAGACGCGGCACGTAGGAGAGAGAGAGAAAGGCCAGGGGGGGTAAGGGTTGCGAAAAGCGGAGAAGAGTGGAGTAGAACGGCTCGAGGAAGGGAAAGACGTGGCAGAGAAAGGCTGATCGGTTGAGCAAGCGCGCCCCACGTCCTGCGACACCTCCTTCCCTCCCGCGAGACTCTTCAGAGCGGATCCCCCTGCGCCCTTGCTGCTCCTGCCCCTCGTTCTGCCGCCGCGCCGCGCCGGACCAATCGGAGGTCGCTCTCCCGGCGCAGCGAAGTCCGCAGGGCGGCACACGCCAGGTTAATTAAGGCTGCGGCCGCCCCGCCACGCCGCCAATCAATTGGCCGCCAACGCCAATTAATTGCCATCTGGCCACGGGGCACCGTTTTTCTTGAAGGCGTGCGTATGCGCTACACAAAATACTGCAATAGAGCACGAAATACTACATTCCGTTAATTTGCTGAAGATCAAAGTTTGGGTTTCCCTCCGAAAAAAATGAACGTAGTAAAGTCAACCGTTAGTTGCTGGTTGTCTATGAAGTCACGTCATATGTATTCATTTCTATGGGTTTCTGGAAACAAATAAGGAAACTAAGTATTATTTGCCATATTAATATAATTTCAATAATATCTTCAAAGCGAAAATTAACGTGTGTAATTCAAATGAGAAAATTGCACACATAATTTGGGGCACAAGCAGCTATTTTGCTGGTTAAATGAGCTAGAAGAAAGTATCCCAATGTTCTTCCCACTTCCTAAAATAGTCAACGTTTGGTTCTTATATTTTAAGACTTATAAATAATTTTTAAAAATTTGAATTAATATTGATAAATCTTATTCATAATCAAGGTAATTGAAAGTAAAACAAAATAACTATCAGAAAAAGAAGATTAAATAGTCATCGAATTACGATTTAGCTACACCACTATCTTAGAACGAGGTAGATGTGAAAAAATCATCCGAACAACTTCCTTAAAATGTCACAAAGTATTATGTACTTCATTAGTTATTAGAATAATTCAATTATTCAATATGTCAATTACGTCATAATTCAAAAAAACCTCATCGTATGTACATAAAAACCTAATTCGTACAATACTAGAGAACTACAATGTCACTACAACTTTAAAAGTGGTAACTTTCTATAATTGTTCGTAGGATATGCCTCCCACGCAGCATTTTTCGCAGACGTGAACCACCAATCGATGCGGCAATCTATTTTCGCAATTTCCCACGCACTTTCACTCCCTGGACCGTCGGGGTGAGCAAATGCGACTGCGGGAGGGTTTCCGCGGAACGAGAAGAGCCCACCCTCTCTAAATAGCTTTGATCGCGTTGCAACACATTGGTGGAATTTGTGCTCCGGTATTCATATGATCAGTTTAATCTTTTACCTTTAAAGGAATTTTTGGAATACCGAATGGAAACCTTGCAGTATTCGATTTTGTTTGACTCGCCAATCGGTAATCTCCACTCTTGCACTTTATCGACGGAATGAATTGGAAAACTTAATGGTATACGTATTCAAAGAAAAATGTGGAACGAGATCCAGTTTGAAATTCCTATTTTTAACAGAACATCAAGTCAGCTATTTTTAATTCAGGTGGAATTGCGTGAGATCCATCTATTCATTCTGTAAGAGACATCTCGAAATAGAAACAGTTTTCAGGACAAAAAATATACGAGGGCTTCAAGTTACATACAGAATTAAGGTATGCTCACGTACAGAAAGCACGTGAAAAATTTGCACAAACTCTTTATCAAGGGTTTTTCCCGGAACACTGAAAACCTGTGTGCGTCCGTGCGTGCGTTCGGCCACTTCAGGCAGCGGTGCCTGCCCTCCCGTTTCCCCGTTTGGTGGGCGGGCGAGAGGGAGGGCGAGAGGGCGGGCGAGGGGGCGGGCGAGGGCGGGGGCCGGAGGGGGTGGGGCGAATCGATGCGTGGACCGTTTTCGCGCGCGCCATACACGCGGCCTCGCGCGCATGTGTGCGTCACGCGGCGCGGCGCAGCGCGGTTCCCTGTCTCCGAATAAATCGCCCCCGTCGTGTTTTCAACGCGCGGACGGGATCTATGCGCTGGTATTCACATGGTCGGTCTTATCTTTCCGCTTCGAGGGTATTTGCAAAATACCGTATTAGGAAGCTCCGCTGTATTTGATTCCCGGCTGATAGCGTAATGTGCTTCTCCGTGTTTCGCTATTTCCAACGGCGCCGACACATTTTGAATAAACAGACGCTACCAAAGTCTGGGCCATCCGGTTTGGGTCACTCGTCTAATTTGATGTACTGTAAATGAATCAAGGGTCCTGACATCGAAATAATTTCGTACAAAATTATTACATTCTTGTAATGATTTTCAGGAAATGAATCCCACATGGTTTACTAAAAATGCAATGACATTATAATCAATGAATCGTACATAACTAGTGCCAGTAACGAATTAAACATTTAAATCATCTCTTTGGTATAGTTAATTATGAACAGAGTATCTTTGCCCAAATCATCACGCCAAATTTGGAGAAAAATGTGTTACACGATTTTTTTCCCCCGTTATGGATGCAATTCACATATTGTTTTACACATTTTTTATGAAGTGTAAACGTGTGTGTATTTGTGTATGCCTACATACGCGTGGTGTGTGTGTGTGTGTGTGTGTGTGCGCGCGTTCGTGTGCGCGCGTTTCTCTCTTTCTTTTGGCATCTCTCAAGTATTTAGTCAGGAAACTTTCTCAAAATTATGTTTTTGAGGAGAAGGTATACTGAGTTGAATGTGATGAGAAATAATGCCTCTCCAATGAAAAAAACAAATCAAAAAAGAAATAAATTAGTAGCAAGCATATTATTCCAGTCAACATCTATTGTTATATTGCAGCAACGATTTTATTGTACAGATAATGATTTCAGGATCGTAAGCTGTAAGTCGTAACTCAAAGTCTCGATGTTTAGAAAAACTTGATACGTGAAGGTGCAAGTACCCAGAAAAAGTGCTTATAAGTACGTAAAAGTATCTTCACTCCTTTCACACTCCTCATTCGCCTTCCCAAGAGTATTTTTCGTTATTTTATTGGATTGATTTAGATTATTTATCACGGATTTATTTTAATTTTTTGTCAAACTAGAATATCGACATTAATAAATTCTTTTGACGCATTCAAGAACATTTTTGTACACTTTCATTTTTCATAGATACACTTTCAAAAAATTGAAACTAATAATTATGTATAATATTTCAAGAAAAACAATTTAAGAAATTCAAGGTCTTGAGGACAAACATTAGGGTAGGGAGTAACTACACAATTTATAATAGACTATTACAAAATTCACTCTTAAATTCACAAGCAGATGAAGTACGTAATCAAAATTCCTTGTAACATTTTGCTCATATTTCTCTGGGGAACACCAATTCTCGTTGCGATATTACAATGTTCTGGAACCCACCGGATTGGAAGTGAGCAGCAATGAGCGGCTAATGGACAGATGCACACTCACGTACGCAGGCGCGTGTACACACACACACACACACACACACAGAGGCACGCGTGCAGATTGTTCGCCGCGTTACAGCGAGGGCCAAGCGAAGTTAAACCACATTCGCGCTCATGATATGAACACCGGTGACGGTGGCGGTGGCATGAGTGATGGCAAATATCTGCGACGTCGTTGTGGCACGATATGTTGCGTTCAAACGCAAATGAGATTTCACGTTTTCACGTTTTGAAAGGATTGTGGCGACCGTGGCGACGGTTAGCTGCCCTCCTCTGGGCTGCCAATGGAAGTGGAAGAGAGAAACTGCAAAATGCTAAGTAACAAAATACTTTTTTCCGTCTGTAATGACTGACAAAAACTGAATTAACACCTAAATGAACATTTCTACATAGTATAAAGGATTAAGAGATTATTTTAACTTCATAATTAATATGTATAGCATAATTGAGAACCCTACATGTAAGTAAATAGAACGTGGGTCACTAAATCTATGGATGTGTTGTATGGGAGGATGTGAGAAAATATCTTAAATAATTAGGAAAATCAGTTGGTGAAAAGTGGCTGTCATCCCAGGAAAATATAATTTAAAAGTTGAAGAAAATTTATAAATTTTGTTATTAAAATTAACTTTGAGAAACTGTGAAATTTAAAAAAGGGACAAATGAATAAAATTACTGTTAGCTTTTCATGTTTTTTAAATTTATATTTGTGAAATATCTGACAAACACAAGAACGTAGTATTATAATAACTGTACTGAGCATATAGTAACAATAAAGGTCATTAAAAGAAGTTCCGTCACTCCAAATGGAATAAAAAGATGTCGAAAAATGATCGTGTCAAGTGTTCTCAGTTCTCCCTTTTCTCCTGCCTTAAACCCTATTGCCCCGTTGCTATTCCTTCCAGCACTATAATTAATTCCATAATAATAGCTGGTATAGATTGCTGAATTACTTAGGAATCATTGTACTCCTACATTTTCGAAAGAACT
Source organism: Acheta domesticus (assembly GCA_031308135.1). Lineage (NCBI taxonomy): Eukaryota > Metazoa > Arthropoda > Insecta > Orthoptera > Gryllidae > Acheta > Acheta domesticus. Next base: position 76,581,481 of record JAHLJT010009419.1, on the reverse strand, counting down.
TGGCATTGGCAATAGTGCGCGCCCAAAATGTATATTCACCTATAGAATAAAGAATATCTGACTAATAGATTAGCTGGAAGAAGAAGGTAGTTACCTCGAGTATCAAAACATCATCGGAATGTCACCTCAAACATACAACAAAACACTGTAACCTGTCTTCATAAAACATTTACCTTTGACGAAACATTCCTTCGCCCTTTCATATTTATTTTGATTAGAAATAAACCCGTATTTCCTTTTGTCCTTTCTGACGAAATGTTGGCAGTTGGCAAGATCACTCCGATGTTCTAGCTACAACTGTGGTTGTGAGTTAATTGTGTACGACACAAAAGAGATTCGAATTTATATTAAGTGTTTACATTCCCATTAAATAACAAGTATACATAAAAGCATAAATAAAATATTACGCGAGTATAGAAATCACATTTCTGAATATTTTTTTACCCATGTCTACATGAATGGAAACTTTTTCTATGATATTTTTTAGTTATTTTAAGCAACTGACCTCTCACATGCGAAATTCAAAAGGAAGAAAACATACAATGGCTATTTCAAAAACTATTAAATAATAGCTTTAAAAGTTTTGGAACAATATACTTTTGTCACTACAACATGTTCTAAAAGGTATACTTCATCGTTGGTTATATAATTAGGATAATGTAGTTTAAATGAAATTAGAAATGCAAAATATTGGTACAAAATAACTTGCTTTGTTGTGGCGTCTCATTCTTGTTATGAAAGCGAAAATTGCTTTTTAGACCGCGAAGCTGAACCGAATTACAATGCTAATCTGTCTCCCGTTGAAATAGATTGTCAACTTAAAACTAATTAAAACGCACACATAATTTATGTGTTTACGAAAAATTGGTGTATGAGATGTAATGCAATTTTACAAGGAATGGCTACAGTATTGAAGCTCTTCCTTCACATTACAAACAGTATGACAATTGTGAAGATATCTCAAGCCTGATGATAGAACAAATATTGAAGTGTTAGGGCACATAGGGAACAAATATTCGATGCGGAAGAATTGAGTGTCTCATTGGGTCTGGGGAAACAGCTGCGGCTTTGAGCTTGTCGTACGACAGACAGCTGTGTAATCGCCGGTACACATGGAAGGTCATTGAAATCGTGGCAAATGAGGAAGTAAAATGCCAGATTGGGGCGGCAACCTGTTGGTAAGGGATGTGCAAACGCTACCCAGAACACGACAATAGTGGGGATCAGAGATGTTTACACGATGGAACACGCAATAGGTCACCGAAATAGTAGGTTAATATGGCGCTGAGTTGAGAAGGACGCGACGGCAGTAACAGTGCCTTCACTAGTAGTGGGGTGAATAAGAATGTATTAGATCCAGACGCGTCATTTAATTAGATGTTTAGGCCCGTAAGTGTAGTATAGCTATATATCAGGAAATGGCGATGCTTTCTCCCACGCAGGAAAGTGCAATCGGCGTCAACCTACATGTTAGCTTGCGTTTTATCCTTCTTCAGGATATCTCCCCTGGGGAGCACCGTCCCAAACGGGACAAGTTCGAAGCTCCCGAATGGTCTCCTGACATTTGTGGTGACATTTGTGTATGAAAATGTAATGAGAGGAGGTGACAAGGATGAGGGAGTAAAGATTGCGCGCTGCCCTGATTCCCTTTTTGTCTTGGTTCTGCTTCCGGCATTCACCTGATATTTATGGGAGAAATCACGTGAAACCACCGAAAGGAAGAGTCAGAGGCTATAATTACTCTCCAGACAGCGGCTGAATTCGACACAAGTTTGCTATGTAGAGACGAAATGAAGTCAATAACGGAAATTTGTAAATGCCGTGTGATGTGGGACAAGTATGAAGGCTCAAAAAGAACGAAGTAGCTGTCAGCGCTGACGAGAATGTTGATGAGGCAGTATTGTTTGGCGCTTACGGATTGGGCTGCTAATCTGGTTTCGTTTAGGTTTCAAATTCTATTCCCTAATCAAGCCAGCGTTCTTTTCATCTCGTAATTGTGATTTGAAAGGCAAACGCAATGCACTACTTTTGCTGCTGATCTTGTTAGAATAAGGCCTTGGTGACGGTCCAACCAAACTATGTACGCGGAAACTAAGGCTGTGGGCCTAGAAACCCCGAGTAAGGCAGAGATGTTTTCAGTGTTTTTTAAGTAGTAAATTCTGATACCTCAGTATCACATCTGTACCATAATCCCTCAAAAATCTCTTTTTCCTGGTCGGTAACTGTGTGTAAGGTTTTTAGTTCAATCTGTCTGCGGGATTCTTCTAATCCATTCCCTTCTCGCTTCTGTACCACTACATACACCACCGAGGTACCCTATTGATAACGCGGTGCTGGGACCATGATTATTTTTAGAAAAACAATTGAATTTGCTCCGTATACCTGGTTCAAGCTACCGGGATAAGTTCACTGTGCGATAGCAGAAGAAAGATACAGGCATAGACTACCTCGGCGTGATGTTTGGGCAGCATGAGGATTGTTCTTGGCCGAAGATGTTCCCAAGGTAGTGGGAGTTTCCGCAGGAAGACCCCCGTAGGTTTGATAAGCGAAGATAGACGTCAGCCGGAAAGGCGGTCGGACAAAACTGAAATCGTCAGCCAGACTGAATATAAAGAGAAAAAATAACCTACGAATTTCAAATTAAATGATTATTCATTTCGTTTGCTTAACATCGCATCACATTGCTCGCGAATCGACCGAATAGTTGTATGTATTGGCCATCAATGTCTTGGTGTACGAAATTAGGGTTAGTAATCCGTAAACTCAGGGAAAATGTGGAAGCGGGATGTGTGAAAACGAGGCGAATTGGGGGTACTAACAGGATAGAGCGACAGGGGGAAGCAAAACGACGAGCAGCGGAAGGTTGACCAGAAAACTGTGCGAGGATAATAGAGAACGGGGCGGAAAATGGAAGATGACGACAATAAAGTCGAAAGTGGGAGCCTGTCGAGAAATCGACGGAACGAGAACAAAAAAAACAACAAAAACAACGTCAAATTGACGTCCAGAGAAGAAGGGAGGACAGTGGAACAACCAAGGGACGCATGTGCATCAACGAACACCGGGAGAGCGACGGCCGCCGGAAGGAACGGCGATCTGCCCGCGGCGCAGGCGGGGTGGGCGCAGGCGGGGTGGGCGCAGGCGGGGTGGGCGCAGGCGGGGTGGGCGCAGGCGGGGTGGGCGCAGGCGGGGTGGGCGCAGGCGGGGTGGGCGTTGGCCGGGCGGGCATCGCTAATGATGTGTCGCGGGCGCTGTCGCCGATCGCCGCCGTCGGCGCTCCTGTCGCATCGCGTGGCGCGGCGCGGCTTCGCGTGAAAGCCCCGGCCCGCGGGTGATTAATCGGGCGACGCTCAATTCCACCGCGCGCTGCGCTCCGCTCCGCCCCGCCCAGCCCCGCGCCGCCCCGCCCCCACGCCAACGCCCTCCGCACGCCATGCACACTGCCCCACTCAGCGGACACCCCAACAAACAAGTAAGGAAGGAAGGAAATACATGGACATGTCGGCCCAAACTGAATAACAGATTACACATGGGAAAGGATGCATGGTTTGTGAGAACGTGTGTTAAAAGTACTTCAAAGAAGTTCAAAAGTAGTTCACTATTGTTACATTGATTTTCAATGAATGATTGAGACTCTTTTACGTTAGATTATTTCTGATTCATATGTGAACACTTATTCGAAAATTATCTATTGGCGTGACTGAAATGTTTTCTAAATGAGCGATTCATCATTTGGTCTTCTCACTACTTAGGTTGTGTTCTCATGCGACTCTATGCAAAAGTTGTAGAACTAACCGTTATTGATTGCTTAGGCTTATCTATAACTTCAAATTTGCATTTCTGTAATGAACAGAACAGGTTTGATATCTCGAACTTATTTTCTTTATAAAATAACTATGAAATAGTAAAAATAATATTTATTTATTTTTGGACTTATGAAGAAATATGATCATAGAATAAATATAATGATGTTGATAACCTATTGTGTTATACGGACGTGAAAAATACTCTTACTAAATTAATTATAGCTGCGCCTACTCATAATTGATTTCCATTCGAAATGTCGCTATGTCGAAACTTTTAGGAAAAAATGGAGATATTGATGTGGGATTTTATTTTACTATTTTTTGAACATCGATTATTTTGTTTCGGTTGAAAGGAAAAACTGCTGAGCCATAAATTTTCTTGAAATGCAAATCTGGACGTTCCTTCCCTTTTGTCAACGCGAATGAGAACTTGATAAACCTGTCAATATATGTACTCACGTGCCACGAGGCAACCAAAATATTCTCTACCATACGTTGGCTGCTTTGCTTGGAAAGAGTCTCACCAGGCTCACAATGAGGACTACCAGGAAGAGCCAGAAACTTGGTTGTCTCCTTAAAATAGTTCGACCACCAGGTGTTGACGTTTATGATGTTCTCAGTCATGAAGCTACTCTTGTCATGAAGCATTTAAACGTTCCCTAGCTGATAATAGGTGTTCTTATGTGTGAGGATCAGAAACTCGTCCTGGACTTCTTTCTCTTTCCCAGACATTAGAATGCTTAGTTGTCAATAGAACACACACTTTTACCTGAACAAGTATCATTTTTACTCTGATCTATTGTCTGAAGTGTAACGAAGAAAATGTATAACTCAATTTTTACGAAAAACATAAACTTTTCCCTCTTAATATCACCTATTCAAATGCAGATCTTAACATCTAAACGATGTTATGGTGATGTACTGTTCATATTGATTTGAGGACTATAATAAACATGAAAAATTTTGCATATTATACAACAATAAATCACTGGGAAACGGGGATTAGTACAGCTGTTTAGTGCTTATTAATTTAATTCATTGTTAAGTAACGAAAATTGCAATAAGTCAGACTTTGACATTAGTGACTCAAGTCGATAACTAAACGTACTTCACTTTGACATTAGTGACTCAAGTAATAATTAAACGTAAAATAATCCTGATTTTTTTAAATAGAAAAAAAAACCTCAAAACGTTTAAATGTTGAATGTTGTGAGCAATCAGGGATACGCACATATTCAGACACTGTGCACAAGCCCGCAGTCGCATGAGCTGACGCAAGCAAACAACACGCCTGCTCTTCACTTGCAACGCACGCACCACATAGAAACTTACGAAGGCCCACTGCTGCATTTACGAGTAGGAAGCAAGCTTGCCAAAAATTATTGTAAATAACTGTTCATCATGTGAAACATATTTTTTAAATAATCGTTTAAAAACGAATTTATGGTTTACATTAATTTCCCTGTGGAGAGTGATAATTTAATATTTCTGTTTAATTGAGTTATTGCAATACAATTTGTTTACTTTGCTAAATGAATTGGTAAGCAATGTAATTATAGACAAAAACGGATTATGCTTATTGAGCGGAAAATAATGCGGACAATAAATGAATACGTGAGTTTCAGCAAATAACGACGTCAGTGAGGTATTACTCAGAAAAATAATTTGATAACAACGCTTTTCTGAGCTATAACAAATAACAAAATGTGTGTCCTGCAATTTCCTTTACATAGGTATCATTATGAACTTATTCAAACTTTGATGAACACTTTACAGAACGTATTGATATGCATAGTTTATTATAAGAATACTACATATGTAGTGTTGATATGAATTGAATTAAATCATTGAAGCTTTAACAACGCTGGTGTTACGTAATAGTGAAAACAAAATTTTCAAACGCAAGTTACAAGGAGTTTATATTGCAAAAACGTGCCTTTCATAGCATATTTCAGCAATCAGAAAGTTTACATTTTTTTCCAAAGGGAACTCAAGAACTACAACAATTACAAGTTGTTCTTAATTTCGACTAATTGTCAATATATGGTAAACTTTTAAAATATTTATCCTCGTGATTGCTTTTGAAGTTCAGTGGGTATCTACCATGATCATTATTTATTATCCATTGTTTCAAAATTCCCATCAATACTAAATTTTCTAACATTTCAATGTCACAAAGAATTAAAATAACCATGTTCAAGTTACATGTTTGAATAAATCGAGTTAGAAATGGAAAATTCCTGATGATTATAAAATTTATGGTTCTTTTTCGAAATACTTCTGAACAATAAGGGTTATTTCTTGAAGTGACAAAGCGAAAAAGCCGACTTCAGTAATTTCTTTTTTCGAAATGATAAATCAAAGAGCATCTTTGATCAGGAAAATACCTTCGCTTAACTTACGGAAACATTTTTGTCCCAGCGGTCTGATAAATTGACTAAAGCGTTAATGTACACAACAGCAAAGCTCTTTGCACTATTAACATCCTCTATCCGCTTACAGACGCAGGTTGAATCACGTAAACTGCCTACAAATCGCGTCGTGTTAATTAATTGCAACGCTACACGACCGGCCCGGGAACTATTTGTTCGGTGCACACTGGACAAAACACAGCGGGTTCAGGCAGATACCCTCGAACTGCGTCACAGCCTCTTTTGTTTCGACCGCTAAGCAGCTATGCCATTATATCAAAAGCCAACTCCCCATCATTTGGCTTGGATGGCACCATTAGCACCCAGTGAGATGTAATTTTAGAGGATTAATTAACGTTGTTGGATATTGTTCCTACCCAAGTGTTGAATGGAGAAGCCAGGGAAGACAAAAACGAGATGGCCGGATCCATTCGTTTTTCGGATCCATTCGAAAAAGGTTGATGTGTGGCTTTGCACAGCACGGGACAGAGAAGTTTGGAAATGTACAGGGCCGTCCGGAAAGTAATGCAAATATTTTTAAACCAATATACTAATTGAAGGTATTATTACAAACTTTAAATACTTTTCGAAGTAGTTTCCCTTGCGCATCCACACAATTTGTTCTGTGACTCTGCCCGCACGTTACGCGTTCTGGAAGACTTCAATGGGGAGCTCGTCAAGGACCCTCGTATGACGGCGTCTTGGATGGCACCAATTAATCCAAAACGGATTCCTTTCAGGGCGGTCTTGATCCTTGGGAAGAAAAGAAGTCGGCCGAACAATGTTTGGACCTTTAGGGGGTTTGGGGCAGTGTTGTCAAGGTGTGCCTCGCCTGATACGAACGCGCATTGCGCTGTGACTTGACGCTTTGTCGTGATGGAGCTTCCAGGTAGCGGCGATCTCCTTTCTCACTCGGACAACCCTTTCCGCTTTGTTTCAAGCACATCGACGTAGTGGGTGGAGTTTACGGTTTGGCCCTGAGGAGAAGCGAACACTCTGTAGAGCACAACTTTGTCAATGAACATTGTTTTCACTTTCGACTTGCTCTTTGCACTCTAGACTTGCTCTTTGCACTCTAGACTTGCTCTTTGCACTCTAGACTTGCTCTTTGCACTCTAGACTTGCTCTTTGCACTCTAGACTTGCTCTTTGCACTCTAGACTTGCTCTTTGCACTCTCGACTTGCTCTTTGCACTCTCGACTTGCTCTTTGCACTCTCGACTTGCTCTTTGCACTCTCGACTTGCTCTTTGCACTCTCGACTTGCTCTTTGCACTCTCGACTCGCTCTTTGCACTCTCGACTTGCTCTTTGCACTCTCGACTTGCTCTTTGCACTCTCGACTCGCTCTTTGCACTCTCGACTCGCTCTTTGCACTCTCGACTCGCTCTTTGCGCTCTCGACTCGCTCTTTGCGCTCTCGACTTGCTCTTTGCACTCTCGACTTGCTCTTTGCACTCTCGACTTCCTCTTTGCACTCTCGACTTGCTCTTTGCGCTCTCGACTTGCGTTTTTTGGGGGGGGGGTGCTGAGGTGTGCCACTCGTAGTTTTGACGTTTCATTTCTGAGTCATACTCAAAACATAATGTTTCTTCCCTGGTAATGATAATGTTCAAAACATCGGGTTCAATTTCCACCCGTTCGAGTTCACTCACGACAGTCACCCGGTGATTCTTCTGATCGTCCGGCTGCAGCTTGAAAACAAGCTTGGCTTCACACCTTCCTCATGTCCAATTTATCGGTCACCAGTTTGTGTACAATTTGTTTGGGAATGCTGAGAGTCTCTAAAATCATCCGGACGCTCACCCGACGGTCAGAATTTAGCAGATGCGGACACGGGACAAATTGTATTGAGTTGTGCTGGTTTAAGACCGAGGCCAGTACTGGCGGTGGCTGGTTGAAGATTCGTCGACCATCTCTTCCCGGCCTTCTTTAAACACTTTCAACCACGTTTAAACTTGCGAATATGATAGAGCACTGACCCCCTAAGGTACAACAATCAAGTGGTGGGTCTCCGCAAGAGATTTGTTCAATTTCAAACAAAACTTCACGGCATAACGTTGCCCGAGTGACGATTCCATCACGTTTCGTGAGACAGCCACTAAACAGGGGAACGCGGAGACAGCGATCGTGACATCTCAACTGCTCGGAGCAGATGAGCATAGGCATCGCTTTGAAGCGCAGAGTTCCCTTTTCTAGCCCAACAGAGGGAAACGCTCTGCGGTTCCCGCACAAACAAATTGTATTACTTTCCGGACACACCTTGAATAATAGATAACTCCTCTTTGTCGACTTTCTTAACTCCAGAGATCCGTCCATAAAATTAAGTACGGAACTAAAAAAATTAAATCAATCAATTTCTTAGACCTAACTATCTCTAGGGTAGCCAACAAACACATCTTCAGTGTTTTTAGAAAACCCACACACACAGACACTGTCATCCACACCACATCCGAACATCCATCACCTCACAAACACGCGGCTTTCCATGGCTGACCACAGACTGATCAGCCTTCCCTTATCACAAGACAATTTTCAAAAAGAAACACACATCATCAAATACATAGCTACCGCGCATGGATACAGTACCACTCTCGTTGACAACATACCACGCCTCAACTAAAAAAAACAGAACACGTAAACAAGCCTCGCCCCACTCACCCAGAAACCATAAAAATCTATTTCTATCCCGTTATTTATAAAAATATCACAAAACGTATCTCATATTCTTCAAAAATACACTTTTCACGTTTCCTTTACCTCACACGAATCCCTCAAACACCTATTTTCATTTCTGAAACCGGACTACATAACGTGTTAGAGGGAGTAATTCACTGAATATTAGAACAGGAATTATCTAATTTTTCCATATCAGGGCCACACAATACGAGTTTTCATGTCTAAAATCGGCCGCAGCATTACATATCTTTATACTATGTACACGAAGAAGTAAAAATGGGTGATTTCTGTAGTGTTACTGGCTCCAAATGGTGTGTCATTGTCTACGACGTTGCTGATCATTCATTTGTTATGTTCGAAAATAAATATGACATGAAACTCAAACTACTTTATTTCTTCCAACAAAATGTACATATAAACAATCTGAGGCTACGACAATTCCTTAGTTAAATATACTTTGGACGTTCTCGTGTATCCACTCTTCTCGTTGTAGTCGCCCGGGTGGGAGCGGGGTGCGTGCACCTAGTCCCAGCTTGTCTATCTGGGCCTCGGCCCTGGAAAATGCCGCCTGTGGGGCGAGCGGCCAGCTCGCCTTGCTACACCGGCCCAGAGCCTTGTAAGTCCCATATAACGTGGTGGAGACCTTTACAGTGACGCCCTCTCCTGTAGCATCTTCTTGCAGGAACTAAAACACGAACTGCTGCCAATGATACTTCAAACGTGCGTGGTTGCTGCGTAGGTTCGCGAGACGCAAGCAGGCGCGTAATGTTACGAAAGCTAGTATCGATGTTCGCGCTTTCTTCAGCGGTTTGATTGATGTGTATATTATGAATAATTGGGCATTTAAAAGACACTTTTCGCATTTATCAGATATCAGCGAATTTCGATGTGCGGAAGTTAACGAATCTAACCTGCAGCCGTACCCGGCGACACTAGCGCCTCCTATAGTAGCACTCTCCAGCTTTGTCCCGTTTTGATGGAGAGCTGCAAGGCCCTGCCCCGGCCTCTGACCAAACTGTGTCGGTGGCGAGCCTCCTGTTCGTCTGTGACTGCTGTCGTCTCTGGAGTGCCCACCGGCACTGCCAATGCAGGGCTGCCCTAAGGGCTACCGTGTCCTACTCCCGTTCGACGCTGAGTCCTGCTAGTGGCGGCGGCTGACTCCAGAAACGTCTCACCGCACGCAGCCTGCTTCACTGCGACCTGACGACTTGCAGAAGTACTTGCCCGACTCTCGGACTATCCGCTCGGCGACCGGGCTGCTGACTCCCCTCGTTTGACGGATTCCGTCGCTGACTCTTCAGCTGCTTGCACCAGCTCTCCAAGCTTACTCTGCCAGCGGACTCCATTGATTGACTTCGCAGGTTGATTTCGCAGGTTGACTTCGCAGGTTGACTTCGCAGGTTGACTTCGCAGGTTGACTTTGCAGGTTGGCTTTGCAGGTTGACTTCGCAGGTTGACTTCGCAGGTTGACTTCGCAGGTTGACTTCGCAGGTTGACTTCGCAGGTTGACTTCGCAGGTTGACTTCGCAGGTTGACTTCGCAGGTTGACTTCGCAGGTTGACTTCGCAGGTTGACTTCGCAGGTGGACTTCGCAGGTGGACTTTGAAGGTGGACTCCTGACCATTGACTGACTGTTGACTCATCATGTGGCGCTTGCAGGCTCGAATATATACCCGGGTGCCGCTTCTGGCGAAGACCTCGCTCTACACCTCAGCTGTGGAGGCGCGTGTTCAGCTCGCACCGCTAACGCTAGCGGCGCTCTATAGAGCGCGCGCTGCCCAGGCGTTTGCGCGCCAATTCAAAGTGGCGAGCAGCCATAACATTAAAGTTTACAATTTCTTAAGAGAAAACTTTAAGACAAAAGTGATCGAGAAATATTCATCACGAGAACTTCAACTGTATTTTGCATTCATTATTTTAAACCGGGCGTATTTAAATGTCCGTGTTTAGGGAAAACATTTTCCATCTTAAAAATGAGAATAAATTGCCCTGCTTCGTAAAATATTAAAAATTCTATACTTCTCCAAGGAAGTTTTCAAATCAGCGGCTAAATTCGATAAAATTAGAAGGGATCATGAAGAACGTGAACAGGAATTTTTACTAAAAGAGAAGAATTGGATTTAATTGTGTGGAGCTCTCACACGAATGTGAAAAGGTCACACGAGATGTTCTAACAAAACAACCGTTAGTTTTGAAACTGTCCTAAGTCATAAAGAAACTAGTGGTACTACAATAGCACATACTTTCCCGTATTATTGGAAGCAGCTATGTAGAAATATTGCACTTTCTGCCCTACTAACATCTTAGATATAATTTGAAAACGTCCAATTCAACCAAGAAGCGATCAACCAAGGTGTAAGATATATAGATGAGTTAACTAGCCGCCTTTGGGACAAATTTTTTGAAGCCAGTTTGAGGCTAGTTCCTCGCTTGTCCGTACGGTGCGCACGATCGGTTTGGGTTGCGGTGTAAGATATAGATCTTAAGACGACATCTGAAACTGTGGCTGTTACACATTACACGATCAATCACTACCTTATCCTAATGAGGCCCAAAGATCGCAGCACTTATATGCGAGATCTGTAAGAACTAGCCTCACATAGCTTCAGTTTTAGACTGGGAGTGAACACACCTATATATTTTACACAGTGCGAACAACTCACTATTTCCATCGCAGTGTTGTCAAAACTTTGTAAATTCCACAACTGCATAAAAATATAATACAAAATTTTGTAAACTTGTAATGGAAAAACAAGTCTGATACCATACAGATCTATCAAGTTACAACAATGACACGTAATTCACAGAAATTCGCGACAGCGGAACGGAATTCAATTGTTACGTTCCTTTATTGTCGATACTCCCTTAAAGAGCTAGCAATTTTTATTTCCAATATTTGAAAAGAAATAATTCCTTTAAAGACTAATGTGTCAATGTATTACAAAGGGTCGAATGTAAAAACGAACCAAGAAATAATATACAAAATTGAAAATTCTAATTTGCGACGCATTCGGCTGTCTAAAGCGCAGTAAATTTGCAGCGGGCTATTATGTTTGTCACGAAATTATACTCGCATTTTCAACAAATTAAGCATGACCTTATTTGAAGATGTTTTGATAAATATTGAGAAGAACACTTGCCGTCTATCGCCACCCAAAGTACATATTTTTGACATTTTCCTAATTTTTCGGTTTTCTAAGGGAAGAACGGAAATATTAATTTAAGAATATTAAAGAACACAAAAACCTCATCCTAAATGGCAATTTAAAAAAATTGTAGCCCTTTTTAAGAAAATGGCGTTTAAGCGCTATTAAAAATGCAAAATTTGAAGCTCTTTTTCACAGAAAATGTTTGAGTTTTCAAGAAACTTCATTTGAAGTCATTTGAAGCACTTACATTCATAAATATAATAATGTTTACAAATTGCTGGTAATGTGCATATTGAAGATTTGAAAAACCTTTCAAAAATTACATTTGTGTAATTTTTTAAAAACAAAAAAAAACCCAAAATGAACTTTATGTCATATTAAAGAGTGCAATTAACACTATCTGCTCCAAAAGTTTGAAGAAAAAAATGGAACTATTTATGAGAAAATGGCGTGTGAGCGTTTCTCAAAATGCGGAATTTTGAGCTAGTTTTCACAGAAAACGATTGAGTTCTCGTGAACCTTTACTTGACATTATTTAAAGCTCGTGTACTCTAATATAATAATGTCAACAAATAAACGCTAATGTAAATATGAACGACATAAGAGGAGGTCAAAAAATTACATTTTTGCAACTTTTGAAAAACAAGAATAGAGCAATACGGCGTTTGTGTTATCTCATATAGTACATTTAGCACTATCCATACCAAAAGTTTAAAGAAAAAAGTTTGAGCCGTTTTTGAGAAAGTCTTGTTTTTGTAATTTTTTTTAAATTGCGCATATTGCACGCAATATTGTGCAAAAACTACTTAAATTTTCAAAACAATATACGTGACCTTAATGAAAGAACTCACATTGGAGAAGAAATTTTATTTGGAGGAAAAATCTCTACTTGCAATTTTATAGTTGGAGGAAGACGCCGACAAAAATTCACTTTTGCAGTTTTCGAACATTCAGAGTTTTCAACCACCATGAGACCTACGCCATTCTCTTAAATGATCTTCAGACTATTTAACAACAAAATTTAGTCAGAATTGTTGGCGCCATTTTTGAAAGTTTTGAGAATGTCCCAGGGGCTTCATATAAAGTCCCCTCCAAAATTAAAATATCGGTTTCAAGGGGACGCGAGATTATTAAGATCAATCGGGGAGTATCAATTTTGGGAGAAAATCTGCTGAACGGTTTAGTCGCTAGCGTTGTTCACAGACGGGCGGACAGACGTTTTGCTTTCAATTGGGTTTTCGGTATCAAGGGCTCACAAAATAGGGATTCTGCCTGCACCATGTGTTAGAAGATTTTCTTTCTTAATTTAGCGACTGGATTTATCAACTTTTTCGTTACCAGGGCGTTGTAATAAGAGTTTTTCTGCCGAAAACCCGTCGTTTTTTCGCACAGCATTACATACCTTTCCCTATACTATACATACATATGTTCGTACTTATATTATACGGGAAAGTAAAAATCATGACACATTAGGCCAACTGAACACTTTCGGAACGTCATCTTCTAAATAGGGTAGGTTCCCATAAGGGTAGTGGGACATGAAGGAGACATTTTGCATACACTATAATTTTGCTGCTACTATCTCCATATTTGTTTCTACATTGAGGTCTGTGAAAGTGTTCCTCTTGATCTGAACGAGGAAATGAACAAATCACAACAGATACTAATACTGTTTAAGATTAGTACTGTATTTAATGTTTATATTGCAAAACCCGTTAATATAGGCAAGTGAAAACACCCAGGACCACTACTTTTCATTTAAAGAAAATGAATTCATGAAATTTGTTTTAGTAGAAAGCTTAAAAGCTTGTAAACGACTTAAAATCCTTAAGGTTTTTAATACATAAATATATTTAAAAATACTTACCAAGGCAAAAATCGAATGATTTAAATGAAAATTTAATACCTCGAATTGCTTTCAATAGTAAGCACTAGTTACACAACAGTTCAGAACTATTTGTGGTGAAATTTCACCCTTTGAATGATTCATTCAATTAGGAATATCACGTCAATTGAAATACAATTTCGAGACCATGAACATTTAAATTCTCACTACATTAATGCATAATTAAAGTTCGTGCGTAACACGTAAATAAACATTTCTTTAATTTCACAAAAAAGTACTTGCGTTATTATACGGACTTACTATTTGTAATATTAAAGAATCACAAGTTCAAACTCGTCACATTATACTTTATTGGTTTAAAAATTGCAGTAATATAATCCAAGTAATGTAATAGAAAGGGCACCACTAATGTAGCCTTCGGGTAACACAACATAGCACATAGCAAACATTGACACATCTTTTACTGCTGTTCAGGGAGGGAAATAAACATCAAATAACCTCGCTGTAATAAAATGCGTATCGAAATGGAGAATCGATTAATTGAGACTGGAAAAATTTGTTTCGCTTGTTCGCTTGTTGGTCGCTTCAAATTATTTCCCATAAGGAAAGGTACTGTTCATGAAATTGACTATATGCACTTATTACCCAGTATTCAAGTCAAAAATTAAGGGAAGATACTTTCAATAAAATTTGAAGACGATGATTTTTTTTCGAAATTGAAGGGGGAAGGGTCAGTGAAAGTTAGAAGAGGGGCCCCCAAATGAACCTAGGCCCAAGTGCCTCCAATGCTGTTAAAACGGCCCTGGAAGCGAACGGTGACGGCAAGGAGCCGGCGTTGGAAATGAGAGTGCCGGCGGAGGAGGGAAGGGCGCTGGAAGTGGTGACGGTGGAGGGGCGGGGGCGGGGGCGGAAGAGGGCAGAGCGTGCGTCGCTTGGGCAGCCAAGGCGCACGTCGCACGCTGCACGGCGCGCGGCGCACGGCACACGCTCCCGGCAAACGAGCCTCACTCGACCCCGAGCACAGCTTCTGACTCTCTTTCTCACTTTCAGTGTTCACAGGACGAGCTTCGTGCACCTGACTTAATGACTTCGACCTGAGTGGGGCTGATGACAACACCCGTACTACTATGAATACATCACTAAGCTTTTCGTACGGAAATATAGTCATGCATCACGTTTTCTAGGATACACAGGATTGAAATTGAAGTAAATACCATAAAAATGCTTTTTTAGAAGTATAAGTTTCATTTTTTAAAACTTTGTTCCTAAGTAAGTTTTAGAAAGATACTTCTCGGTGTCCGGGTGACGCCGCGTCGTTGGCAGTGATGCCGACGTTTCACCTAACATTTCGTAGGCTTCCTCAGGGCAGTGACATGATATTGTACGCGTCGAGCATTATATGTTGTTCTGCCTGGGCGCTCGGGTGGGGCAGGTGCGCCGTGATTGGCGGAGAGGTCCCTCCGATTGGCTGGCGGATTCACTGCCAACGACGCGGCGTCACCCGGACAGCCGAGAAGTAATGAACTCGAACCGCGGAAGCTTGCGTGTACTTTTAGAAAGATAAGTAAACATAAATGTGGGAAAAGTAGTTATGAAAATTTTCATTGAGCACATGTTTTATGGTCACTGACTTCCAAACCTTTTTACAGTCTCTGAAGTAATATCTATTGGAATCTGGAGTAAGTGCTCAAGGCTGTTGACTTTGTGATGAAGGCAAGGTTGACCTACAAACTACCCTAGCTAAATTTAACGTTACTATAGAACAATTGGAAGGTCGTTAAGAAACTAGAGAAAAACTGATAGGTTGAAACTATAATTTTCAAATTAAGACAATGCCCTGCGTGTTCTTTGTCGGTGAAACCTCGTCACACTCTGCCTACACGTCTACTGGAATGACTTCGTTATGTTTTCCTTAGATAAAGCCTATCTAACGTCGAAGCATGTATGAAACGAAAAAATAAGGCAATCCTTTAACATGTCTTCTACAAATGACAAAATAGCTGAACAACGTAAATACTGGGCAGTTCACTTTTGTAATGAGGTAGGTTCGCGCTCGAAGTAAATAATGTCTCCAAAGAAAAAAAGCAATGTATTGGAATACCAAGACTTCGGTGGATGAACGTAGATTAAATAAAGCACGCAACAAGTGAAACCTCACTGCCTGAAAAAGACGTTTATACATTCGTCTGTACCTCCTCCGTTAATCCAACGACAACTCCTTAGCCTGCAGAGAATTTTTTGGAAAACTGCTAGTCTTGTTATCGAACCCGGTCAACTTGTGTCTCTACGAATTTTAAAAGGAATCTTAACTCTAGAATTACCAAGATATGTTATGTAACGAGGTTTACAGAGATGGGCAAAAATTGACCACCTATATTTTAAATATGTTTCTTCTAATTAAATGAAACTTTTCTTATAGTTGCAGACTTGTTTTGAAATGACTTTTTACTAACATTAATACGTTTTATTGACATAGTTAACGCAGAGAATAATATAATGAAAAAATCTGTGGAAATTTGGAATATAAAATATCATCATGTCCTTTGCTCAGATTTTACATCAATATTTAATTACAATTCCACTGTCAAAACAGATAATTTATTTCAGACGGTCAACTGAGGTGTATTGGTGAGCCTAGTTTAGATAATACAGAAGACAGAATGAAATGAAAATTAACATGTACACGACAACCAATACAACTAGACGGCATAATATCCAAAAAGTTTAAATGATTTAATTGTAATCTTCCACAACTTTTCAACGCCAATTCATGTTATAGGTTTTCTCTCTTCAAGAATCGCCACTCTTCATTTCCTTTATTTTTACGGAGAATTCAAGAGTATCGATAGAAGGGCGAATAGAGTTTCACTCGCATGGAGAACAATAGCGCGTTGCGCGCCCGTTCGCAGCGCTGTTCGAGTCACGCAACGCGCGTTGTCTTGCCAGGCGGATCACTTTCGCGTTCCGATCCGCATCGATTCCTCGAACGACGTCTGTGGATGCGGATTTACTTTCGCCCTGGAGCAAATTCGCTGGGCGTCACGTGACCTCAAGGCACTTTACCGTTTCTGGGTACCGAGTTTCGAATTTCGGTAACGCCCTACAAAATTAACCCTCTCCATTACAACAGAAAAACTTCAGCAGAATATAAAGACAAAAGGGATAGGATTCCTTTACCGAAGAAAATTGAAGGAACAAAGAACTAATTTACTTAACAAACAATTTTGTAAACATTAATAAACGAATACAAATATTATTGTACGATGAATTATATTTTCATCGAATCATAACTCACAACGGTGATACCTTAAAAAAAAGTGGTACTTCACAATCACTTGTGAAAAACTTTTTATCTTGAAAGACAGGGACTAGTGTCTTGCACTGAATCTTGATGTAGGCAACTGTGCACACCGTTGATAACGACTTACAAAATGTGTTCGTAGGCTCAACACAAAATATTGTAGCTACACGCTCTGGAATGCAACATAATTAATGCACGCATATTTTAAGAGTGAAACTGCTCTTTTTGCTCCATTTGGATTTTTAACGAGGTGAGTACGACCAAGGCGAGAGTGCAGACGCCATTTATACGCAATGCAGTCTTATCTCGCCAACAATGTAATAAAGCTCAACCATGCAAAAACCAATTCTTGTTAGTACAATGAGAGAACACAGAGCAACAAAAAAGTGGAAATGTGATGTACTTAAATGAGAACAAAAACTCGCAATAAATTGGTAAAGTAGTTGTAACAAAGATTCTTCTACAATAAAATGCTTTTAACATGATATTCCTGGGGTGTGAAGAATGCAGTGGATAGTAACGTCTGTGTTTAGAGATTTCTTTGATATCCAAAATAAAGTGAAACTTTGTCAATTAGCTGAAACCTTGGTATAAATTCTACGCTTTGACTGAAATAGTAGGTTTCATAGAAATTGAAAAGAAATTTGTTCCCCTCTGGCAAGTCTCATATTTTCATTATTTAAAATTTATATAATTCTTCTTTGACTCTTTTTAATGGTTTCACTTTTTTAAATATTTGAAAGTAAAAACTAAGAAAAATGTGTTATAAAAATTCGAATAAATTTATTGAAAATTGGTTCGTAGATTACATATTGAAAAGTCTTGTTATCTTCTTCTCAGCACCTTTTTATATGTAAGAGAGAATATTACCCAATTGGGCCACAAATCATTGAGAGGGGCCATTAGTCACAGAAATAACTCATAATTAATATTTTTACAGGTTCAAATTAACAAATGATATATGAAACCTCTTGCAGGGCGTTTATTGGATTGCAAAAAACAGATTGCAGCAAGTACTGAAACCTAAGTATAGTGTTCTTTTCTGTTCCTGTTTGTGTTACTGCTTCGCGTGACCTACTGTCTGTTTATTGTCTTCTTCCAAAGTAGCGAGGAAACTCATTTCCAACCATGAAATTAATTTCCATTTCTAGTCCATGTGTCAGGCACACTTGCGTATCACACCTTATATCCGTTTCACGTACATTATTACAAATAATACTATTTGTAGAATAATTCCAAATCTAACTACAAATGACATTCATTTCACAGGTAAAAGAATCACAGAATCACCTCCCATTTACCTCAATGTCAGATTAATCTCTCGTTTTCTCCCACTGACGCTAAAAAAATGCATTTTCTATTCTTCATAAATAAAGAACACGAGAATTTGCATCCGGTCAATGAATAAAAATGATTCTATGTTTGGAAAAGACAATGGTATACTTTGGGAATAGGGTTCCATTTGAGCAATCAATATTTTATTTGTCATTAGTACTTGATACAATTCCTTCTGTTTTAATTAGTTTCACATTTTATATTGTTTTACTGCCGACAAATTTGAAATGAATAATTTCACGCGCAACTTTTCACCTAAATTTCGGAACACAAATTCGTTTGTGCAAAAACCTCCTTCACATTGCTGACAAACTCGATATCACCGAGAAGCAGCTTTTCAGGTATATCTATTAATGAACGAAAGTGTGACGTCGTCATGAGATGAGGAAGAACACAGACACGGAGTTTATTGTACATATTTATTTACAATAGTTCATTACACTATGTACACTCCTAAGGAACACTTCTAAGGAACGCTGCTCTCCACAGCACTCCGACTCCTGGGACGAGACGCCTCAGTATTTACCAAGAGAACCCCAGCTCGCTACACTAGCGCCGCCCCTGGTCTCTTGTCCCGTGGCGAAAAGCCACGCCTCGCAAGACGCTGCTCGCGATCACCTCCGCACATCGCTACGGTCCAGGACTCGACTGCCCAGGAAGCTTATTCCACCCGCCTCCCTTGCGAGGTATCACGTGACCGACCTCCCACGCACAAAGCGTCATTTCCACTCGAGATTTGGGCAGGCTGTAGATGGAGCCTGGCGTCCACCTGCGAACGATTTCTGTCGTCACACATCACTTGTGCGAACGGACAGCCGCCTTCTCAGACACGCCCCCAGCGGAGAGACCCTCGAGAGACCCCAGGCCGTGCGCGGCACGAGAGGACCAACCCCTCCCCCTTGCACGACTTGTGCGGTCGGTCGCGCCCAGTGCTATGACGCTACAAAAGTTAATGACATACTCTACGGTAAAACGAAAGTAAACTTTCTACAAGCCACGAAAACCAAAACTATATTCTTAATATGCACAACGAAAAAGCGCCAGATTTAAGTTCTATAAATCGTGATAAAAAGAACGACGAATTTATGTCTGTCCCCGTTCCATGCTTTTGTTGGCACAATGCCACTTAGAAATTTGTTTCCTTCTCTTGCATTACAAAATACCGATCTGGCTTATTTGTGAAGGTTTACATTGTGTTAAGAATTTAATACCCTAAACCAACGTAAAATAAAGTCGAGGAATGAAAACTCAGGGCTGGCGATGAAGCGGAAGTTCATCAGATTTCTTAACTCTTCGACGCACAAATTGAGTTAATTGGTGTTCAAATAAGCGCATTATGGTAAACAAATTTAATAAGAGAAGTTCTGAAATTAAACCCCTTCCAAATGTATTGAGTGGATGAGTATTTTTTCCGGATGCGTCAATTACTTACAGTGTTAGTCCCGTAAGTGTAGTGCACGCAACATCTCGGGAGGTGGCGGTGTACTCCCGGCTGAAACGCGAGACCCGTCACCGATCTACTCGTCTGTTTCTGAGTATTCCACCCTCCAGAAATCTCCCCAAGCTGGGCACCGCTCGATCGGACTCCAGACGAGTTGCTCTAAGCCAGGGTTGTCCAACGTAAAAGGCCTTATGGGCCACATATCGAATTCTAGTTAAGCCGCCGGCCGCACCGTAATTCAAGATGGGTTTTTACCCTAACTACTGAAATTATCCTGAAACAAATCTATATTAAATACAACTCTTATTCAAAATATTTAATGTACAGTACAGCGAGAAAATTAATGTATTATTAAATAAAAATAAGAAGAATTGTGCAATTGTATTGTATTTGGTTGGTATAATAAAATGTTTCCAAGCAGTCGCGGGCCGCACAAAATGATCCGGCGAGTCGCCAGTTGGAAAGCCCTGTTCTAAGCTCAGATGTTCCTTGACAAATGTGTTAGTGTTATGCGCGTACGTGAGTGCGTCACAGGGGAGGCGAAGGGACATGGTATCCAGAACGAAAGGTGACAGGCAGACCGAAGATTGTTTGCAAGGGAAATCTAACATTAGAGCACCAGTGCAACATTTTGTTACAAAATGTATTTGTGGTTCAATGCGTAGATATTTAAAACAAGACAAGGGGAAAAACATTGTTTAATAACAGATTCCTTTACGTAGGCCAAGGGATCTACTTTAAAACGAAGTTTTTATATGCAGATAACAGTGCTAATACACGACACTGAAAATAAAATGCAGATATAAGCATATAGTCTAAGCCAAATTGCAACATAATATGGTCTTAAAATGTTCACGGAAAAGTAAACTACGGCATACGAAGGAAAACACCCACCATGATAAGAAAGTATGTATGAAAAGTCACTGAAAAAGTACAATATTTCAAATGTCTAGGTTGCCACATGCAGTATGAGGGAGATGTGGATTTAGATCATAAATAAATTTAGAACTATTTGACGTTTTATAAAAATATATTATAAAAAGTACTAGGAGAGGAACAAGAGTGAAACTTTTTAATACAGTAGCAGTACCAATGCCAATGTGTGGAGAAGAACAAAGAGTAACATCGAAGATAACCCCAGAATCCTTGCAACAGAAATGAAAATCATGAGAAGCACTCATAGTTAAAAAAAAGAAAAAAATATTGAATTAAGAAACGAATTTATTCTACGTTCGGTCGGAAGGAGAGTAGGAAGACCAGAGCGGATGTGCTCCCAGGTACCGGTTCTAAAAACCCAACCCTTGAAGTGCCCCAGATGACAAAACTCAACTAGTTTGCGACAGAATGGCACACACTTTCCCGTAATAGATTTTTAGTTCCTTGGGTCTGGGCTAGCAATTCGGAATTGCCACATACTCGTGCCAGCTGCCATCTATCGCCGGCCAAAGTACTTTTTTTTACATTTTCTTAATTTTTCCGTTTACTAATGGTAGAACGGAAATATTAATTTTAGGATATTAATGAACAGTAAAACCTCGTCCTAAATGACAATTTTCTTAGAAAAACTTGGAGTCGTTTTTTAGAAAATGGCATTTAAACACTACTAAAAATACGAAATTTAAAGCTCTTTGTCACAGAAAATTTTTGAGTTTTCGAAACATTTCGTTAGAAGTCATTTGAAGCACTTTAGCTTACAAATACAATAGTGTTTACAAATTGCTTGTAATGCGCGTATTCAAGATTTGAGATATCTTTCAAAAAAATCCATGTGTAATTTTTTTTAAAAAAAGGAACTTTAGTCGTATTAAAGAGTGCAATTTGCACTATCCTTTCGAAAAGTTTGAAGAAACATTTGTAGCCATTTATGAGAAAATGGCGTTCGGACCGTTTCTGAAAATGTGGAATTTTGAGCTAGTTTTTACAAAAAAACGGATGAATTTTCGAGAAACGTTATATGATATTATTTAGATCACATTCACTCATAAATATAATTATGTGAACAAATCGTCACTAATGTAAATATTAACAACGTGAGAGACTACTCAAAAAATTACATTTTTGTAATTTTTGTAAAAACAAAAGAATAGAGCAAAATGGAGTTTATGTTATCTCATTGAGTACATTTAGTACGACCTCTACCAAAAGTTTAAAGAAAAATATGGAGCAGTTTTTGAGAAAATTTTGAAAATGTCCGGGGGCTTTATGTAAAGTGCCTCCAAATTTTGAAGAATGTTTTTCAAAATGGACAGATGTTTTGAAAAAAAACAACCCTTTTTCAGTATCAGGGGACTCCAAAACGTGTATTTCTGTTGAAATCTCGAAATCGATTTACCGCATCAATACATAACTTTCCCCATACTACGAATATTACTCCGTATATACGTACGTATACGGGAAAGCAAAAAGTCACTCACTCAACAAGTCAACAAAATCAAGATGTTTCGTAGCTGTTTTACTGACGGAATGTTGACAACCATGTACTTGGTACTAAACATTTGAAGCAAATTGTGAATTAAAAGATAATTTAGAAGTGGTAGAATACGTGGGATGAATTTCAGTATTACGCACCACGCTAATAAAGTAAAATCACTCTTCGATTTAGCTTCCAAAGGAAGTAGCGTACCTAGAACGCAAGTACAGAGCAATTCTAATCTTGCCAAGCGCAACCGTTCCGTGAAATAAGCCGACGGTAACTAAGATAGGATTGTCATTGGCTGTAGCCCAGCGAGAGCGTTCGCCCCGGGAGCTGTCAAATGATGACGCCCGCGAGGCCTGGCGTGGGAGCGAGGGAGGAGCGCCTCCGCCTCAATGATGCATGGCGCGCGCGCACGCAGTCTCCGGAGGCAGCCGCCGCCGCCGCCGATTTCCGAGAGCGTGAGGGCGAGGGCGCGCCAGATCCCAGCGGCGCAGCCCGCCCCGCCCCACCCCGCCACAACCCCGCGCTCCAGGAGGGCTCTCGCTCCGCGGAGAAGCTGCGCGTCTGCTCTAGAGCTTGAGGTGGGGAGCGATGCATGATGCGGCGGTGACGGGGGTGGGGGGAAGCCGGGACGGGGAAGGTGGGACGAAGAAGGTGTAACGGGGGAGGTGCGACGGGGAAGCTGGAACCGGAAAGGTGGTACCAGGAAAGATTGAACCAGGAAGGTGGGACCAGGAAAGGTAGGACCAGGAAGGTGGGGGGGGGACCGCCAAGGCGGGATCACGAAGGTGGGACTACGAAGGTGCGACGGGGAAGAGACGATGGGGAAGGTGCGACGAGGAAGCTGGAAGTAGGTGGGACCATGAAGGTTGAACTACGAAGGTGCAACGAGGAAGGTGCGGCGAGGAAGGTGCGACGAGGAAGCTGGAAGAAGGTGAGACCACGGAGGTGGGACCATGGAGGTGCGACGAGGAAAGTGTGAAGAGGAAAGTGGGGCGGGGAAGCTGGAAGAAGGTGGGAGTACGAAGGTGCAACGAGGAAGGTGAGATGAGGAAGGAGGGACTACGAAGATGCGACGGGGAAGGTGCAACGAGGAATGTGCGACGGGGAAGGCGGGACTAGAAAGGTTGGACCAGGAAGGTGAGACCAGGAAGCTGGGACACGGAAGGCGGGACCCGGAAGGCGGGACCAGAAAGGTGGGAAGGGGAAGGTACCAGGAAGGTGGAACCAGAAAGACGGGACCAGGAAGATGAGACAAGGAAGATCGGACCAGGAAGGTGGGACCCGGAAGGTGGGACCCTGAAGTTGGGATGGGGAAGGTGGGAAAGGGAAGGTAGAAAGTGGGACGAGGAAGGTGCAACTAGGAAGCTGGGACGGGAAGGTGGGACGGGGAATGTGGGACGAAGAAGGTGAGACGGGGAAGGTGGGTTGAGGAAGTTGGGACGGGGAAGGTGGAATGTGGGTGGTGGAACGGAGATGGTGGAACGGAGAAGATGAAATGCGGAAGGTGAAACGGAGAAGATGAAATGCGGAAGGTGAAACGGAGAAGATGAAATGCGGAAGGTGAAACGGAGAAGTTGGGATGGGGAAGGTAGAACGGGGAAGGTGGAACAGGGAAGGTGAAATAGGGAAAATGAAACGGGGAAGTTGGGAGGGGAAGTTGGGACGGAGAAGTCGGACGGGGGAGGTGGGACGAGGAAATTGGGACGAGGAATGTGAGACGAAAAAAGTGAAAGAGAAAAGGTGGAACAGGGTCGTTGGGACGGGGAAGAGGAAGGTGAGATGTGGAAGGTAGGACGGGGAATATATTGTGGCGTCGTGGTAGCTAAATAACGACACAGACACGAGCTCTATGTACAAATTGGTTTATTTACAGAATGTACAAATTTACAGCTCTGGGGTTATGTTCGCCAGTACCTCCCACGCGCCTGCTCCCCGTCCCTAGGGCTAGTGCATCCCCCACCTTCCGCTTTACCGCGCCGGTGGCCGACACCGTGTTTCGCACACGCCGTGCCTCAAGGACCGCACTCCCGTCTCGAGCGAGCATGCACGTCTACTCACGAGGTGCTCTGACAACGAACTGTTCCTCTGTTAACTTACTTTGGCGGTCGGCTTCCGCCCTCTAAAGGACGGCCGGACCACATGTCGCGCACTGGGTCCGGTGCTCCTGCCCGCGCCTCTTGCGTCACGGGGGGTAGCAAGGAATTTTCCACTTTCCAGTGCCTTTGTCTGTCCCATGTGTCCAGCAGCCTCCGTGCCCGGCCGTTTGAAAATCTGGCTGGCATGTGCCGACGTTACAATATGATGGGCAGAAGGAGTGAAGGGGAGGGAGAGTAGTGGTAGGAAGAAAGACACAGAAACAGGGATAGGATCGTTTACGATGAAATATAACTGGAAATGAAATATCATTCGAGCATTCTTAGGAAACTGTAAATCACTGCTGTACGCAGTATTCTTCGACGGTGACGAGGGAGAGCTCAATAAGTAAACTTGTGGTATTAATATATTTAACGTCACAATAAGGCGAATGCAGAACATTTAACGAAATGCGGGGTGTTCATAAAGTGTGGTAAAACTTTTTATAATTTATTGCACAAAAATTGTATATGACAAAGTTTTTACATGTATGTGATATAAAAGAGGAACTCAAATAGTGCGTGCATTCTGCATGCTACAGCTCTTGCTATTGCTTTTGCTGATCTATAGCAAATGCTTGTAGTTCCCGGATTCACCGTTGTTTGCGTTGTTCAAAAATGACGTCTTCTGAGGAAGAGCTTTCTATGTGCTGGAATTTTACGAAAATAAGAATGCGTGCAACGAAAGTTGACAACTTGTACAGCCGAGAATCACCAACCAGGAAGTTTATTTACACCTGGCATGACAAATTTGTGAGTACTGGTTGCTTTTGTCCTAAGGAAAGAAATGGCCATCCCAGATTGAGAGGAGATCCGTTCCTATTTCAGCAAGACGGGGGCCTCACCTCATTACCATAAGATGTCCGCTAGTTTCTAAAAAGCTAGCTACGTCAACAGTGGATCGGATGAGCAAGGAATATGGATATGTTTCGAAAAATGGGTTCCTAAATCCTTGGATATCACTCCTTGTGACTTATTCATAAGGGGATATTTTGGATATGTGCAACCTTTACCATATAATCTACAGAAACTCAAGCTTATGGTTGAAGAAGCTGCCACCAATGTGAGGATATGCTCCAAAGAGTATGGCAAAACTTGTCATTGGCATACACAGTTCTGAACTTCCGTTGCACATCTTTAGCACTGTTATTTTTGTAAAATTTCACCATCCAGGAAGAATACTCTTCGCCAGAAGTCGCCACTTTTACAAAACGCCAACTATGGCGAATCCGGGAACTATAAGCATTTGCTGTAACATCCCCAAAAAAACTTTTTTAATTTTCTCTACCATGGTATACAGATGAAGGCTGTATGGTATACAGTTATTGTGTAATATTAACAAAACTGTTACTGGGCTTTAACAAACCCCGGTTATAAATGTTCACGACAGTCGACAACTCAAAATTGAAACCTATATTTTATACTAAAACATGCATTTATTTTTTCTGAATAAGCATGAAAGATTGGCATTTGTTTGGTCTCAAAGAAGGATACAATGCATCTAAAATATAATAATTTTTAAATGTTGCTTTTTAATATAATTCGCGGTCAATATAATTCCATATTACTTTACACTAATTCAAAACTTTTAATCTAACCGTGATATGTACGTCTAGCACTTACATAGAACATTGATCTTTTTTGTAATAATGGTTGCTCATAACCACAAAAAATATTTTTTTCCTACAAATTAACTTGATTATTAGAAATAACATTTTCCACTACTGAACAGTACTCTTAATTACACACTAAAATTCAGAATATGACCACAATTCATTTCACTCGCAATTTTGTGTCTCATCAAAGTACTAGTGTATCGGAACATTTTTTGGAATTATCGAAAAAATAAGTGAAAACGCTGTTGTAGTTTTCATCCTCCGACCTCATTTAATCGCCAGCAGTGAGCCCAGACGTATCGAATTGAATACAGAGATCCCTATCCGCGAAAGGCTTCGGAAGCCACATTCAAGCACAGGAGGGGATTATTTGTGGCCTACTCTCTCAGTCTGAATCAGTGAAAAACTACTGATTGACAGTGACTATTCGCTGATGGTGTCAGTTATAACCCTGCCACTGACAATCAGTGAATAGAGCTGAACAAATCAGTGAAAATTGGGTCCACTTTTTGAATCAGTGAAACTTTACTGTTTGAATCAGTGAAGTAGTGAAAACAGCAGCACACGAATCACTGAACGATCAGTGAGCGATGGTGGCGCGGCATTTTTACCACTGACGACCAGTGAAATGCTGGCGGTCATTGTGAAAAGGTTCGCATATTCGCTGATTGTCAGCGAAACTACCCATTTCCACTGAAGATATCAGTGACTTCGGCTCTCACTGATTGAGTCAATGCCAATTTCACTGATTCAGATTCAGAGAGTAAGAAAACCTGTCGAAATTAATGAAGGAATTGTAAGAAAAATGACTGGTCGAGCAGATTTTAACACTTAATCGTGGAGCCTGGAATGGTTATAGTGATTCCGGGTGAGTCAACCG
Source organism: Acheta domesticus (assembly GCA_031308135.1). NCBI lineage: Eukaryota > Metazoa > Arthropoda > Insecta > Orthoptera > Gryllidae > Acheta > Acheta domesticus. Next base: position 76,554,470 of record JAHLJT010009419.1, on the reverse strand, counting down.
TTAAGGACGTTAGCCCCGCACCTCTTGTGCATGTTTTTTCCTCGGAAGGTGACGGTGGTCTTCCCTCGCTGGATGGCGAGATTCGGCGCAGACCTGCTCGTCTGCTAGAGGGGTTTTCCCAACCAGGTATCTCCCAGCAGTGGAGCACAGCCCCAGCTGGGACAAGCTCTAAGCTTCCGACTGGTCTCCCGGCACGTGTGGTAGTGAAGTGCATGTTAGTACAAGTGTGTGAAAGAAAGGGGTGAGGATAGCACAAGGAAGAGGAAGGAAAGATCGCGCGCGGTCCGTCGCTCGTTTGTTAGGGTACTGTTCCTGCATTCGCCTGGCATTGATCGGAGAAACCACGGAAAACTATAAATCAGAGCAGCTGGCCGCTAGAATCCTCCTTCAGACAGCCACTGAATTCGATCTGACAAACTAGTGTCGAAAACCCTGCTGCTGTCGGGACTCAAACCTAGAACGTTCCGGTCAGAAGTACTGCAATGACATCAGTGAATGCCCAGAGCCATCTGCCTCGATGTGGAGCCTGGGTTCAACACTTTCTGCCTGATACGAGTCACATTCGAAGGACGGAACGCGACTGTGTCCACATGCTGTACATGCTTTGGGTAAGTGTCCAGATTGATCGAGGTCGCGTCGGTGCCAGGAGAAAAAGGAAAATAAAAAAAGTAAAAGGCTAAGTGCTTAAAAATGGCATCGGAAGCTAAGAAACGCAAAAATGGAGAACTTAAAATTAGACTTACAGAAGCAGGATTTATGAAGTTTTGAAATAATAACAATTACTAGGAGGCAGTTTGCCAAACTTCGGAATTTGTAGGTTGAGAATGTAAAATTGGTTGACGTAACTTTTGTGTCAGAAGAGAACCATTAGATGGCGCATTATTAAGCGGGAATATATTTCGAGAGGACTTTGACTTTCGTTTCTCATCCTCCCTGTGCTACGCGTTTATCATCAATGTAGTAATCATTATTTGACTTCAGATGTAAATTGATAAATCTGATAAAAATGTATTTTACCAGTTGCATAACAAATGAGTTTCATTGCCTCAATTGTAATCAAACATTTACCACAATGTACAATACATCCCTCTGTTAATGCCGTTACAGTCTGGAGTCATAACCGAAATAACGAAAATTCAATTCGGGCACTGGGACCAAGATGATATGTATGACAACTTCGTAACACTGCCTCAACTTCATGCTTTTTCAATTTCATAGCGTATTCTCATTCTTTTACAGCATGCCCCAAATTGATTGTACGCATTCTTTGATGTTTTGTTGCCCAGTAGGGAATGGCCGAAATCCTTTTGTCCGCACGCTCTGTCCTTTGGGCCCGATGGGTGAGGGGCTCCAGTGCCTGCTTTGGCCGCTGGCCTACAACGCTGTTCAGGGGCCCTGGCTGCCAGCAGAGGATGGCATCCGGATGCCAAGCGGAGCGTCGGGCAAAGGGCAATGCGAGGGCCAGCGGAGTGGGGTGGGATGGGGTGAGGAGAGAGTGGTGAGGTGGGATGAGGGGAGAGTGGTGGGGTGGGGTGATGGGAGAGTGGTGAGGTGGGGTAAGGGGGGAATGGTGAGGTGGGGTAAGGGGGGAATGGTGAGGTGGGTTGAGGTGGGAGTGATGAGGTGGGGTGAGGGGGAATGGTGAGGTGGGGTGGGGGGAGTGGTGAGGTGGGTGAATGGTGGGGTTGGCTGGAAGGTCCAATGCAAAACTATGGAAGCGTGCAGTTAAAAATAGATTTCGAATGTGTGTGATATATCACTTTCCACCAAGCAATGTGCTACATGAAGGGTTCAACATACATTTGAATTAATACCTTAATTTGAATGTAAAGCACTTTCAGTATAACATGTCTCGTCATGGTAAATTCACATACTACACAGTTGAGTATTGAGTTCACCTTTCATAATTAATAATAGTTGCATGTTCAATTTTACTGTTTGTAATCTACAAGCCACATAATTGATCAACTGCTCACGAAAAATTCTAAATGAACTGATACATTGTTCACAATTTACACTAAGTTTCCATTTCCAACAAAATGTTATTTTTACAATCAAGAAAGTGTGCATCAATTATACATTTCTATCAAATATTTGGGAAAGCTTTGATAGTGAAGTAAAACCATTATAATTAAAGGGCTTTGCTGCGTTCATCGGAATGAAACTGCAACGTCATTTAGAATGAGAAATATATAAAGATTCATTACTGGAGATTTTATTTCGGAATCTTTTACTTATATGATCTGAACGAAACGAGCAAACGAAGACAAGAAAAACAGTTTTTCTAATGTAACAATGTTTTGCGATACTGTTTTGAGATTTTTTTGTACTTTATCCGCTTTCTTTGAACAATATCAATGTTCAATCAGAATAGGAAACATGAAAATGAAATTTGGGGTTTCAAATTAAATTTATTTGTGTAATATGGTTACACAGGGAGATCCACTTGCCAGTTCACCTGGAAGTATAAAGAAAGCACTCGAAAAGAATGGCATCCGAGAAATAGTTTCGAAAAGGAAACGCAAATAGAAGTACAGACACCTGTAGGAGGAAATTCGGAACAAAAACCTTATTGATCTTGTAAATAACGAGGGAACAGGTTTAGCATATTTTGTATTGGGAAATAGGAATATAAATAAAAAGTACTATTAAAATATATATACACGTGCCTTCCGAAAGAAACAAGAGAACCGCACCCATTTCCTTTAAAAATATAAAAGCACTTAACAATAACCCTTACACATTTTGTAAATGTGTGCAACTATGACATGACAGACAGATGAAAGTCTGAGCCTTTTAATTAACCCACCACAATTCACAAGTCTCTCTATGGTGAGACACGAGAGACAGGGAGCAATAAATGTATTTCGTCAGGAGAAAACTCTACCTCGGCAAAAATGACACGCAGAATTAATATTACTACTACTCTAAGCTCTATACGTCAACCGACTACATTAAGATAGAAAAATACTGCGTAATAAATCAATAAAAAAATTATATTCGAGGCAGGAAGAATTCCGAGAGCAGCAGCTCCAATTTGAGATTGCTAGATTTCAAGCATAATATGAAATCAACTAATCAAAATCAACTAAATCGTTGAAAATAAAGTAAAAGAATGAAGTAAGTCGGCCCCGTGGCCAAGATCGCTGAAAGCAGTAGTGTCGTAGTGATCTCGGACCGACGGGTCGCGAGTCCCACCTCGGGCGTGGTTGAATGTATTCGTCGTTTCACCCCCTATCATCATATCGTTTTATCCTCATACCATAACGTTAAATCCAATAGTGGTCGCTAATGGCCTAGTAGTTGATGCGACCTTCAATAACAAAAAAATATTTTAAAAAATAACAGAATTAAGCAGTGTCGAATACCTAGGTTTAAGTTACAGGAAGTACCGACTGGTTGTGTAAAAAGCGGCCTATCACAACAGCGATTGTGCAGGACAGCCGCTAAAGTAAATCACAAAGGCAAAGAAGCCACTCCATATGCAATAAAAGAATGTATATGCTATTACGATACTTGTAATTAAGTTTTGTCAAAACACTACTCTTACACTGAAAGAAACTGAATTGGAAAGTCACTATTCTGTTGTAGAATATTGTTTTGTTCTACGCTTGTACAAAGTTACATTTCAAGCAAGAGAAAGATAGACATGCATATTCATCTTGGTTCACTAAGAATTCAACTTTTTATAGTAATTGCCCTCTTTCTTTTCTGTTCAACACATTATACAGAAGAAGTTGCAGAGACGTATTGATTTCGTACGACCTGCCTAAATTATGACACTAAAATCACTCTAGCACTGACAATTTGAGTAATTTAGTCAAACGCGAAATACTCGTACCTCCTTTTAATCGCTATTTTAATGGAAAACGTAGACACAAGAATCAACACTTTATAACATTTTTATAACTTTACTACATTACACTTTATAACTTTATTACATTACAGTATTATCTATTCCTACACCAGTTCTCACGACTGAGATTCTCAGTTTCGCCTCGATTAACGTTTTCTTTATGACTTGCTAAGTGGCGTGTTGTCATTGCGATTCCTAAAACGCGAGCACGAAAACATCGTCCCAGAGGGAACGCAATACACCAGTGCGCGAGGCCGCCGCGGGGGCGGGGCGGGGCGAGGGGCGGGGGTGGGGGGCCTATTCTTGCCGAGGCACGCGGCGTGGAGTCGTGGTCGTGGCGGCCGCCGCCGCCGCCGCCGCCCGTGCTGACGCCCGCTATTTCAGCCCCGCCGCGCCGCGCCGCGTGCGCCAGGTGGGGACGAGGACACGTGGGCTGCGAGGACTCCTGCCCTCCCACCGCCCTCGGCGCAACAGCGACCGAGAGCCATCAATTGATGGATTTCGATCTTCGCCCCGGGATTGCTTTTAAGGTGGCTCCACACATTCGGCATTCGCCGAGCAGCGAGCTACTGCTCGCCCGATCCCGACCGGCTGATGTGTTCGGCGAATGTTCGCTCCCTTTGATGTGTCCAAAAGACCGACACGCGGCGGGTAAGGCAATCGCCGAATGTACATCATTCGGCAAATAGCAAGAGACCCATCTACACTACGGTTGCTCGCTGTTCGCCGAATAGCGAATGTGTGGAGCCGTCTTCAGGCTAGGATCGAAAACGGTCTACCGACCGCCATTGGTCAATTCGTCACTCAATACCAGTATCCCAGAATCAACAACTGAGAGTGAAGAAGATTTACATGAATGAAGAATAACGGATTTCTCAAAACAAGATGTTTCGTACTTCTACGTCGGTCGTATTTGTTCGGTCTTGAGATCTTCAAGGATCTAAAGCTGTTAAAAGATGTACTATTTAAGCGTACCCAAATATTTTTACTTTGCCAATAGAAACACTTTGCCAATTATGTTTCCTTCTAGATAGACAATACCACCTGATCGTTTTTGTGTTCATGGTACGGCATGTCTAAAACAAATGAGAAATGTAGTACATAGTGGGACATTTTTATCGAAGAAATTCGACGATTTAAATTTCTACAACTCGCGTCAAACTACGGGTGTACTCGAAAAGGAGGATGTAACGCCTTAATATCCGGGCAATTCTGCGAGTTTCCTAGTAATTGGAAACAATTTCCATCTTTGCTACGAGATGGTAGGCGTGAAAAACACCCCAACTCATGAATCGAAATATCTCAGTTTTGTCGTGTTCAAAAACAGTTTTGTCAGCGTAAGTACAGATCCCGGAAAAGATGGACCGCAAAAGTGGAAACACTACGTTTCGAAGAATGACAATTGGGGATTGTTCATCATGCGCAGGTCCCGTATGCAAAGAGAAATAGCAGAAATGTTAAACATTTTTAAGAGTTAGGTTAATGACACAATACAGCAGTAAAAGAAATTAAAGCGGATTGAATCCAAACTACAGAGAGGGTGTCCAGAAATGTTTAGAAAAAAGGGAAGAAACCTGTGTTATTGCGATGAGTGAAAAAAAATGTTCAGTGCTTGGAAAGTCCTCTGCTGAACTGCGTACTTCAACTGTAACGTCAATCCATCCAAAAACTGTGCACAGATTGCTAAGAATAGATGTAATGGACAGTTGCTAGGAAAGCCTTTCATCAACAAAGTAATACTAAGAAGTTGAAATTCGCAAAGCAGTATATAAACAAAGACGACGAATGATGAGAAAAATTATTTGTGGACGAGGGTAAATTGGAAGTGTTCGGGTCCAGATGGAAGGCAAATGGTGAGGAGAAAGTGAAATAAGTCGCTTAACAATCAGAATATCATCCCAAAAGTAAAACATGCAGGTGGGCACGTGATGATTCGGGGTTGCGTAGCCGCTAGTGGAGTGGGAGAAATTGCTTTTATTCAAGGATACCATGGACAAAATGCAGGGTCCGAATATTATCAAGAACCATTTGCCCAGGAACGCAGAGAAATGGGATTAGAAATTGTTTTAAATTTTATCAAGACATGGACCGTAAGCATACGGCCCAAATTGTAAGTCACTAGCTTTTATACAATTGTCCCGAGGTAATACGCCATTCCAATCTCCAAATTTAACCCCATTGAGAATCATTGGCTCCAATCAGAAATTACAATTCTCAAACCACATTCGATCAAAAAAGAAATTAGAAGAAAGATTTACGAGAAGAGTTGTAGAAAATTGGGAGCAATTATAACCGAAAATTAGTAACTTTATGCTAAGAAGATTGAAAGAAGTGGGTAAAACAAAAGGGACTAACTATAAAAATATTAAGTTGCAGTTTAATGTCAATTTATCACTTCTTTACTCTGTTGCCCGGAATATTAAAGTGGCTGTAAAAATTATCAAGTAAGATTTGTACAAATTTGTGTACGTTATATTTTTAGTGTTGTATAAATGTAATTTATTTTGTAAAGTAATAATAAATTAATATTTATATTTATTGAACTGGCGTATTTCCTTCAATTAAACATTAATAAATAAAACCATGATAACTTCATGTTTGCTCGAATATAAATGCAATCGACTGCTATTTTTCCAAAACTACGTACTACTCCAAAATTCAGAAAGGGGTGTACAGGCTGAACCGGCAAATGTAAGCGCTGAGCGGTATTCAAAATACAATGGTATAAGAGAACCTTTTACCGGTTCTGTATTCTTCTCAACTCCTTTTTTTTTATTCTCTACTAATAATCGTTCCAACTCCTTTTTATGTTCTTCCGTTAATATCTCAATATTGTCAACCTGCTTCATGTAAAAACATCCTCAATTTTTTGTTAACTTTTCCACACACATTTCTATTTTTACATCTCGCCCCCCATATCGACCATAATTCGTGATCTTTAGTAATAGTGCACTGTTCAAAGCGATGACAGTTAGTTTTCAGAAAGGAAGTCCGCTCATAGTATCATTGAATATAACAACTTCTTAACAACCAACGCTACAACCTCATACACACGACTCCCGATATCAGTGTCCAGCATTCTTGCTTATGATTGGGCTGGATTTCTTCCGAGTTGCCCTTATCATGTATGGCCCTCTCATCGGTAACGTCAGAATAGATTCGTCCGTCGCCATCAATTTCTCCTAATATTCTTCTGAAATAACAGACCTTTTTTCACCCTGAGTCCACCAACACCTCACTTTCTACTCCTACACACGACAGAATTATTGTGGGGCTTTTCCTGTCTTCTGGCTTGTCTTGTTTCTCCTCCACCACGGCCCGCCCTCTTAATTAATCGTACGAAATACATAAATGAGACACGTTTCTTCCCGTTTTTCTTCGTGCCTGCAGCCCCGCACATGCTCGGCACGGACATCTCCCGTTCAGTACGTGTATCTCCCGTTTAAATTCCGAGTCACCATTTTACTAGAACAAGGTTGCATATTCTCTTCTTCCCCTTCCTTGTTCATATTTGATGCCTCGACACGACGAGTATAAATGCTTGTCATTTTCCGTTGCGAGAATTAAAATTAGAAGCAGATAAGATACTCGAAATAACATGTTAATATAGTACTTACAGATTTAAACTTAGAATTGATTGGCCACAGGCCTATTTATTTTAATTTAATGATTGAGATCTCTAAAGATTACGAGGGCGTCGTGTCGTGTCGCGTCATGTCGCGTCGTGCCGCGTCGTGTCGTGGTGTGTCGCGTCGTGTGTGTCGCGTCGTGTGTGTCGTGTCGTGGGTGTCGCGTCGTGTGTGTCGCGTCGTGTGTGTCGCGTCATGTGTGTCACGTCGTGTGTGTCGCGTCGTGTGTGTCACGTCGTGTGTGTCGCGTCGTGCCGTTCGCGTCGCTGTTGTGTTGCGTCACGTCATGTTGCGTCGAGTGTGTCGCGTCGTGTGTGTCACGTCGTGTCGTGTCACATCGTGACGCGTCGCGTCGTGTCGGGTCGCGTTGTGTGTGACGCGTCGTATCGCTCTCGTCGCTGATGCCCGTGCGCCTGCCGGCTGCTGTGCCCGCGGGCAAATTTGTTGCCCACCATTTGTGTTCGTGCCCGCCCCTGGTTTACTTATTCATCTCGTGGGTATGCGCAATACTCAGCGAAGCGGTTTCTAACCCGGTGCCTGGTCCCGTGCAGATAGTACGAGACTTTCCTGAATTTGGGCAACGTACTGTGCACTTAGTTAGGATTTGCATAAACTAGTACACAATCTCCACTTGCAACGTCCATAGAGCCCATGTTGTGTCTTCTAGTGGTCGTTCGTCATCTAGGTTATTCACACATCATTATGATTTGAATTAACTAGAGAATAAGTGCAAATCTTGTGGGTAATACCCTGCAACTACTCTTGACCTTAGAATACTAAATGGCTTGCTCTCTCTAGTAAACCACCGATAATTTCAGAATGATGAATACATCTGTCATTACGACAGAACATATATTAAAAACACAAAACTACAGAAAATATATGCCCTATCCTCGTCAAAACTCAGTGTTTGCGTTTGCATCCTTTCTAAAGCGAGAATCCCTCAAAGAAATGGTTCTCTTGAAAATTATCATTTTAGAGGGTAATGTGATTTTTTCTCGATCATATTTCTAGCTTCAATATTTTTATATCCTCATTTTTTTTTCTATATTTCATTTTCTTTCTGTTGCTTTTTTCTGGATGTTACGTAACAATAAAGTGAGAAAATTGATCGAAATATTTACGCTAATATATGCAATCTTCTTTCAGATAGAATAAATTATCATTTGTAAACAGAACCATACAAAATTGGAACTAATTACCTGCAGCAGTGCTGGAGACTTTCCCTCAGAAATTTCAAAAATGTTAAATTAGATTAAATAAATTGTAATTTTTTAGAATTTGTTAACATTAAAATTAATTTTTTGAATTATTCTTGTTACTTTATATTAAGGTCATCTTTAGCATGATAGAGTTAGTAGATTAATTTTGTAAAATTGTATTTAGTAATATGTAAATATTATAATGTTTTTTAATGTTTGTTTTGTGTATGTGTAGTAATTGCTTAGAAAACACTACCACAAAAGTAGTCCATGTATTCCTAAGTAGCAAAATAAATATTCTACTCAATTCTATTCTATAGAAAAACAGAATTATATGGTACGTAAATTCAAGAGGATTATTATGTACGAAAATTGTTTGACTACTATTGGTCACCATACCATAAGACAATAATATAGGTCACGCCCGAGCTTCTATCGAACCTAAGGGTCTTTGACGAGGTTTATAACGTGTGCTATACACACCACCTACTTAATAAATAAAACCGTTTGTTTTGCCCACATATAACCTACTTCAGCAAGACGTTCAATCCAATAACCTCGGAAAATTTCACATTCATCCTTATTTCAGGTAACCCAGCAAGAAACAACACAGCGTCTCTGTAGTCTCATAGACTGGCGAAGGTGGCTGAGCGAATCGAATGATGTCACTGCAATGCCTCTGTCCGGGAGGTCCTAGGGTTCGAGTCTTCCTGTCCCGACGGTGGCACGATTTTCAACAGCTGGACAGCTAGATCGAATTCTACCACTGTCTGGATGAACATTCTAGCGGGCGGCAACTCTAATCGGTAGTTTTCCGTGGTTCCTCAGATGAATACGTGGCGAATGCCGGAGCAGTACCGTCGCTAACGGGCCACGGACTGCGTGCGATCTTTACTTCCTCTTTTTGTCCTATCCTCACCCTTTATTACATACTAACTTACACTCACGTGTCTCACTTACTCTCACTTACTACACTACCACATATGCTGGGAGACCAGTCGGAAGCTTAGAGCTTGTCCCGACTGAGGTCTTTCCCTCGCTGATGGGAGATACCTGGTTGGCGAAAATGACCACAATATGGCGTAAGTCAGCGCCGGGTCTCGCCATCCACCTGTGGACCATCACCTCTCACGATAAAGCATGCACTATACTTAGGGGACTAATGACCTTAGCAGTTGACGCACCTGGAATCACTAAGCAATCAATCTAGACTTGCTTCTCCGAGGATCTTCGACGTTTGTTAGAAATATTCAGAGATCATTGTGTCTTATGACGACGGTGGTCCGGCATCGTCCAGCCCTAAAAATGGGAGGGGGTGAGGATGAAAGGAAGGAAAGATCAGTCAATGGAGGTCAGTAACACATTATTCAAAAGGTACAACTTCGGCATCCTTCTGAAATTGTTGGAGGACTCTACAGAAACTAGCAATCACAGCAGTCGACATTAAAATTGTCAACCCAGGCATTAGTCGGTTTGGTGCCAGCAATTAAGTTGATGGCTTTCCTCCAAAATCGTCAAAAATCTATCGTCCTCACTCAAAAATCTATCGTCCTCTCTCCGGTCTATGAACGAGTGAGTATTTAGTGTTTCAGGAGGCGTCAGCTACTTAGTCTATTGGTCCGTAAGTAGAGTGCATGTTGTAGGCGAAACTGGCGGTGTTCTTCCCCAGATGAAACTTGAGAACCGGTCCCGTCCTACATGTCGGCTTGCGGGGTTTTCCTCCTCCAGACACCACCTCCAGCGGGGCACCAGCTTAGCTGTTTTTATGCTCATGATTGGTCATCCAATCATTGGTCTTCCGAGACCAATCACGAGCCTAAATATTATAACGGCTAAGATGGTGCCTCGCTGGAGGTGGTGTCTGGGGAAAAATCCACAAGCCGACATGCAGTGTAAGTGTAAGTGTGTGTAAGTAAGCTAGTAGAGTGTACGTAAGCGTCTTTGTCAGTAAGTGTGTGTGTGAGAAGCGAGGGGACCAGGATGAGGAAGGAAAGTTCGCGTGTGGTCCATGGTCCGTTTGTTAGTATTCTTCATTCGCCTGGTATTGATCGGTAAAGGAAAAATAGGGATCACAGCAGTCGATCGCAAGAATTCTTCTCCAGTCAGTTTGAGAATTCGAGCAGAATATGAGTCATTGAGAGTTAGTGTCGCTATTCAGAGGTAGTATCGAAATCGCACCTACACTGGGGCTCGAACTGTTGTTCCCGGTCGAAGATGCAGCGGCTATGAAGGTTGTCACTGCACCGTCACAACACCTGCAAAGCTTCAGTTGTGAAGATGCTCTATAGGTGGCGGTAGAAGCTCGGATATTACGATAAAATATAATTAAGAAATACGAATTTCTATCTTAAGATTTTAGAGTAAAGTGACGATAAAAGAAAACAAAACAATAATAGATAACGGTTATTTACTTCTAAAAAGAAAATATTTCCTTCAAAATACGTTTTTGGCAAGCTTTATAAAATGTAAAATTAATATTTTTCCTTTGGGTCGCAAAAAATCAATTGCGGTTAAAATAACATTAATCTTTTCTCATATAAAATTCAACGGGCGCTTCGATTAGTTCCTGATGATTTTAGTGAGGTTAAAATGTCGTATAAAAACATCGTTAATGTATGTGTACACAAGCCCAGGTAATGGAAGCGTAAATTTAGATAAAAATATCCTCTATTTTCTTTCAATATGACCTAGATTGTGTTATCTAAGCATACCTATTTAGTTTGCAGTAATATTAGGACTTGGAACCATTTTGCTGAAACATAGTTTTGGGATCGTACAGTGTGAAGTTACACAATAAGAAATGTTTGGTTTTCTTTCTCAGTATTTGTTTCTTTATTCTTTACATGCAATTAGTACTAGCATTCGTCATTATCTAAAATAAGAGTAGTTTGATTTTTCAAACTCTTATGAACTTGACTACTCGTAATTACTCTTAATAACTTGTTTCAAATGATTGTATCTGATAAATTTAGCAAATAAACGACTGCTTTGTTAAGTGTATCAGAATTTTTCATAGAGTCATTTCAACTTCTCCAAAAAATATCAGATTTTCTATGCAATGAATCATTTTGGCTAATTTAAGGAAATTAAACACTTTCCTCCCCATTTAAGGATCTTAGTAATTACACAATGATTTTTCATTGTGCCCGTATGTATTTCAATGATGAATATTTCAATACATAGTTATATTATTTTCTTTCAATTCAAAACATAATAAATTTGAGAATACAAAATATATCAAGCAACTTAATTTAACAGTTATTTAGAGAATAAACGAAGAGCATTAAATAATAATCCAAGAAGATTTTTTATTTAGAATTGTTGTCAGTAAAGACTATCACTAGATTATAGTGATCATTTTTAACATGTTAACATGAGCCCAGGAGCGGTCAAAATTTTACCAAGACATGAGGAATGTCTATTGGAGAGATGTAAGGGAACATTAAGTTGAAGTTAGCCTTCGCACGTACGCAGGGCTACGCTACTTGTACTGAACAAAGGTCATGGCACAGTGACGTGCTTAGAACTGACACAATGCTTATCAATAGGTCAGGCGTAAGATTTACTAAACTGTCTTACTGAGAAAGAAAACTTCAAAGAATACGGAATTGAGTTAGGGGAATTAAAATTTAGTGGTTGTGTGTATTGATTTATTTTCATGTAAAAACTCCACTGTTGACCTGTTCACTATGCTGACCACACACTACAAGAAAATCCATCTCACTTCAAAACAAAATGTAAATTACGACAGAAATTTGATCTCAAATTAATGTCCATTGCTACGAAGAATATTAACATCTAAAAATATTAAATAATCCTTCGATTTTAGTTACAACATATGACGTAAGGAACGAGAAGGGCTTTTTCAATCAACTAGGAATCGAGGCATCAAGGTAACATATGGGAGAGATTAAAAATAAGTTTCATAAAGATTTAAGTTAGAAGAGTTCAAATATTGAAGGAACAAAATGGATTGAATTTATTTTCTTTGAAGGAAAATTACTTTGAAGAATTTACGAGAACTAGAGGAAGTCACATGCGTCGTGTTTGAAATCATATTTACGCTCATACGATCTATAAAACACAAAGTTTGATTTATTAACTCCTGCGAAGTGGTGAGGCATAACTTATACATTTTGTACGAAAATTCCCTACCGCAATAAATGACAATTTTTTAGTTGTTACACACTCTAACGCTGATTAAAACAGTGAACAAATGCCCAAATATTAAAACATTGAATACTAAATATTTTTAAAAAATGTTTAAAATTTGAATCAATGAAAAAATGTTGCATTGGAAAACGTTGATGTTCAATTAAATTTCGTAATTCAATCATTCATTTTCAAATTAATTACCATTTAAACGTATCCTGCAGGAATAACTGATTGATAATAAGTTTTAAAAAATGCATAATAAGGAGAAAACACCACAGTATCATTTCTTCAGAAATCAGTAAATAAACGACAGCAATTATTACAGAGTATGCCCTGACATACGCTACTTAGTTTTGAAAATCGAGCCTACAAAATCGCAAGATCACAGAGCTTCCAGTACAATACAACAACACACGAACACAACAATTGCAACTAAATACAAAGGCTCAGGTGCAATCCCCCCACCAAAGTGGCTGAAGAGAAGTGAGGTAATGAAGCATCGTTCTCCACCGTCAGCAGTCACAACAGTTCCCCCCAGGCAAGGGCCTGTCACGCAACCTCCAGCTGCGCCTCCAGCCCGCGCGTCGCCCCGCGGGTTGAGGCCGCGCCGGCGGCGACAGTCGCTAAGCAAAGTTCGGTGGCACGGGGGCGTCCTCCACCACCCACCTCTGATGCAGAGCTTCCGTCGCGTCCTCAGCAGCAGCAACACCAGGCACAGCACGGTGGCCGCGGCGGCGCGCCCCGCGGCGGCCGCACACACCGGCGCTCCCTCACGCACTCCCCCTCGCCTCGCGCACTGTCACGCACACGCAGCGCGGCGCGGCGCGGTGCGGCGGCGGTGGCGGCGGCGGCGGCGAGGGCGGCGGAAACGCAGGCGGCGAGACGCGGCGCTGCGCGGGCGACCAGCCGCCCGGGCCTCGGCCGGCAGACTGCCGCGCCGCCCGCCCGCCCGCGCGCCTGCGCCGCCGCCGCCGCCGTCGCCGCCGCCGCCCCCGACGCGGCCCGAGCGCTATCGACGCCGTTGCACGGAGGAGGAGGCGGCGGTGGCGGCGGCACCACAGGCGATGGCAACGGTGGAGATGGAGGGTGAGGAGGTAGCAAAGGTCGCAGCGTGGACACACAAGTGGACGTGGAGGCAGCGAAGCTGGGGTGGTAGTGATGGTCATAGTATTTGTGGTAGGAGCAGTGGTGATAGGAGTAGTGATTGTAGTGATAGTGATAGTGCTAGTAGCAATGGTAGAGGTAAGAATGGTGGTGGTAGTGGTGGTGACGATGGTGGAGGGGAAGGACGAGAAGGAGGTAGGTAACGCTGATGGAGTGAGAGGAGGTAGCAAAGGTCGCAGCGTGGACACACAAGTGGACGTGGAGGCAGCGAAGCTGGGGTGGTAGTGATGGTCATAGTATTTGTGGTAGGAGTAGTGGTGATAGTAGTGGTAGTAGTGGTGGTAGTGGTGGTGGTGGAGGAGGTAGTGGTAGTGATGGTGGTGGCGACGGTGGTGTTAGTGGTAATGGTTAGTGGTTGTAGTGGTAGTGCTAATACTAGTAGAGGTGGTGGAGGTAAGAATGTTGGTGGTAGTGGTGGTGACGATGGTGGAGGGGAAGGAGGAGGTGGTAGTAATAGTGATGGTGGTGGCGGCGGATGGTAGTGCTAGTGCTAGTAGAGGTGGTAGAGGTAAGAATGGTGGTGGTAATGGTGGTGACGATGGTGGATGGGAAGGAGGAGGAGGAAGAGGTAGTGACGATGTCAACGGTAACCTTGGCGATGGAGGGTGAGGAGGTATCAAAGGTCGCAGCGTGGACACACAAGTAGTCAGCAAAGGTGGGCTGATAGTGGTGGTCATCGTAGTTATGGTAGTGGGGCTGGTACTGGTGGAGGCGACCGTGGTGTTAGTGTTTATGTTTAGTGGTTGTGGTAGTGCTAGTACTAGCACTAGAAGTGGTGGAAGAGGTAATGATGGTGGTGGTACTGGTGGTGCTGACGATGGTAGAGGGGGACGAGGCAGTGGAGATGTCAATGGTAACGGTGGCAACGAAAAATGTAGAGTTAGTATTGGTGATGGCGGGTCTCTTGATGCAGCATGAACACATATGGAGTTGGAAGTAGCAAAGGCGAAGGTGAAGGAGTGGAAAAGGTGGTGGAGTGGAGGCAGTGGCGATAGCAACGTTGGCGATGGAGGGTAAGAAGGTAGTGTAGGTTGCAACTTGGACCTAAGAGGCGACAGAGGAGGCAAAGGTGTCAAGGGAGGAAGAGGGGAAGGCGATGTTGTTCACAGTGACTCTGGAGGCGGTGGGGGCTCAAAGGATGTGGTAACGCAAAGAGTTTAGGAAGTGGGGGAGGAGAAGGGGGCTATAATGGAGACAGGGACGATAGCGGTGGGAATGATGGAAGTAGTGAAGTTGGTGATGGTGGTTGCAGCGTTAACGTACAGAAAATAAAGTTGATGAAGGAAGAAGAGGAGGAGGAATGAGGCAGTGACGGTGACAGCGCTGAAGAATACTGTTTGACGGCGGAAGGTGTGGTAGTGGCAGAACGAACGCAAGTGCTTTGTTTTATTGATTGATTAGTGATTCCGGACGCGTCAGCTTCTAAGATTGTTAGACCCGAAAGTGTAGTGCATGCTTCTATCGCGGGACGTAGCTGTTATCTTCCCCCGCTGGATGGTGACAGCCGGCCCCGACCTACGTCGGCGTGAGGGGATTTCTCCTACCAGGTACCTCCCACCAGCGGGGCACCGCCCCAGACGTGACAAGCTCTAAGCTCCCTACCGGTCCCCCGGCATGTGTGGCAGTGTGTGTGAGTGTAAGTATGACGTAATGGTAGCAAAAGAAAGAGGAAGGAAAGTTCGCGCGCGGTCCGTGGGCCGTTTGGTAGGGTATTACTCCGGCATACGCCTAGTGTTGGTCGGAGAAACCACGGAAAACTTGTGATCAGAGCAGTCGACCGCTAGAATTCTCCTCCAGAGAGCGACTGAATCCGATTTATCTGACAAGCTAGTGACGAAAATCCTGCCATCGTCGGGATTCGATTCCTAGGACCTCCGGGTCAGAGGGTCTGCAGTATCAGTCGGTAGCATAGGTGGCGGCGGCTGTGGATGTTGTGGAGGGAGTGACCACGCAGGTAATAAGGTGATGGTGGAAGAGAAGCAGGAGAGGAGTGCAGTCGATAGTGAGGTGGAGGCGAAGGATGTAGTGAATTCGAAGCTATGCAGCTGGTCGTAGACGTGAAGGCAGCGAAGACAGTGCAGGTGGAGGAGACTGGGGTCGGCTGTGACTTTGGACGCGATGGCGGAGCAGGTGGACAGCGGTGAAGTTGGGAAGGTGGCAATAGAAGTGACGACGAAGGCACTTTGAATGTAGCGGCAACGATAGCGGTGTTAATTACTCAGGTGCTATGGCGACGACGTAGATGAAGACTGTGGAGTTAGAGGAGTCGGAGGATGTAATAGATACATTGGATGGAGGGGGACTAAGAGGTAGAGGAGGTAGAGGAAGAGGTGGAGATGAAGACGGAAGCGGTGGTGCAGTAGGTGGAGACACGGTAAAAAGAAGACGAGAAGAAGTTAAAGATGAGGAGGATTAGAAGATGAGGAGGGTGAAGATGAAGATGAGGAGGGTGAAGATGAAGATGAGGAGGTGAAGATGAAGATGAGGAGGAGATGAAGATGAGGAAGAAGAGGGGAGGGAGGAGATGAAGATCAGAAAGAGGAGGAGGAGATGAAGATGAAGATGAGGAGGAAGAGGAGGAGGAGATGAAGAGGAGAAGGAAAAGAAGAAGATGGATGGGTAGGAGGCGGAAGCACAGTGGGAAGAGGGGGAGGAGAAGATGAACACGAGGAGGAGGACGATAGGGCATGGGGGAGGCAGCGAAGGAAGAGGCGAAGGGGCCGTAGGTGGTGGAAGCGTGGAGGTGGAGGCGGCGGAGGCACAGTAGCAGGAGGATAGGGCGCGGAGGCGGCACTAGATGCATAGAGGAGGCAGAGGAGGCGGAGGAGGATAGGGCGCGGAGACGGGGCGCTGGATGCATGGAGGAGGCAGAGGAGGCGGAGGCGGAGGCACAGTAGGAAGAGGAGGAGGGGAAGACAGGGAGGAGGGGGACAGAGCGTGGGGGCGGGGCGCAACGCGTCGCCGGCCGCGCGTGGCGCTCGCAGGCGCTGGGAGGCGGCGGTGCCTCGCGTGCGTGTTCGCGCCTCCCGCGGGCAGCGCGGGCTGTTTGTTGCGCCAAACGAGCTGCTGATTTCGGGAGCTCGTAACGTAACTCTGCAAGCGCGCAAGTACTGCACTCACTTATATTAATATGTAATAAACGCGGAATGCACGGTCGCAAGTAAGACTCTCTGACGGGCACACTATGTGGAGATTTACTTCGCATCTCTGAACGGAATGCCTCAATTTCGAATTGCTGCTGGAATATGCTTGTCAGACTTTCGTGTGTCTTATAATAATAATAATAATAATAATAATAATAATAATAATAATAATAATAATATTTATTGAGTCACATATACAAATTCAATAGTGTAGACGAGCCAGATATGATATATGCAGGTGTACATGTCTTCTTGAGCTCCAGATTTCCTTTCTCTTACTACACATTATTATGAGTAAAAGTAAAAAGCAGCATTTTAATTTAAGAAAATAAGGAATGTTTACTCATGTGCGAAAGAACTGCAAGCGATATTCAATTTTGATTTTGAATACACTGTTAACAAATAATTAACCCTCCACATGCTGTTGTGTCGGAAGTCCTCGTCTTGGCTCTACATCCTAAAAATCCGCGAGAGGTGTATGTTTCTACATGGCCATTGGGTTTAATTTTGGACATCTAGCTGGAGAAAATCGACTGAATTGAAACAGCGAACTTATTAGTTTTCTGTGTATTAGAATGTCCCTCCTATGTGAGAACGTTGTTACTTTCCTCTTGAAGGCCACATGAACCCAAAGGATCATGTTCAAACAAGTCTATTACCACTCTGGTAGTAAACAGCTCTTGGTGATCCTTTTCAGTTTCTGCAGGTGTCTTAGTTTACGAGCAGTGGTTTTCATGGTTTTAGAATTATTTTCTTGTGGATAATATTCAAATACTGATGTTTATTGTGCCTAAAATTGTTACTCAAAAAGATGAGTGATTTATATTAGATACGCTACACACTCTCAGAATTCAGTTACAGTTTTAGAGAATTATATATCATTGTTGTTTTAATACATCCAAAAGTGAATGTTCCAAGTCATTCACATCAACTCATCACACCATGTATTTATTCATCGTTATTAGCCACTACATCTGACTTAATCATCATGATCAACGTATCTAATTGCGATCAGAACTCTGTCTACGAAATTGCGGCTATTGAGCCGTCTTCTAGTATTTACGTCGCTACCAAAAATACATAATAATACTTATTTATCTTACATCTAAATCTATTACGTCGTTCTACAGACTATATTGAACATAAATTACAAGCAGACAACTTGAAGAGAGGGTGCGATATTTCACTGTCTCAACCGAACATTTGACTAAATGAGAAATACCAAACAAGTGTACTTCAATTTTACTTTCTCACTAAATTACTTACTCTAACACGTTTTGGAGTCAGAATGCTTATTTTAGCAATTTTATTTTTTACTTGATACCGAAAAATTGATTGATGTCAAAATAATTGTGCTCAACGCTAGTGCCTAAACCGTTCATGCGATTTTCTTCACTACTAACATTCCCCAATCGATCTGAACGAACTCAACGCCTAGCGGGTTTGAAATTGATATTCAGATTTTGGGGGGTACTTAACATGAAACATCATTTTCAAAATTTTCTCAAAAATGACTCCAAATATTTTATCAGATTTGATCATCACATAGAGTAAATAACTTTTAAAAATTGCAAGCTCATTTTCCGTGAAGGCTCTGTACTTTCGGAAATCGCAAAGTTAATTTTTTTGCCGTTTTCATATAATTATAATAATGACTTAGAGATTTTAAAAAAATAAAATCTGTTCTTTAAAGACAAGAAGATCTTGAAATAATGTCATGTACAATTTTTCGAAAATATCAGTAGTTTTCGCATAATTGTGAGTGAAATTTAGGCAATTTTTTAAAAAAAATTTTCAATTTCTCTCTTTACATTTTGTCTTTGTATGTATCAAAGAACAATAGAAAAGAGGTGTGCTAGTCTCATTTTCGGCGAACTCTGCACTTTTTAAATTGCGAAAATTTAGCATTGCAAAAGTTCAATATTGAAGAAATGAGTTTTGTCCTACATGAAATCTTTCTAAAAAAATCAGATCTTTGAGAAATGTCATGTACACATTTTTGCAAAAATAGTAGTTTTTGCGTAAATTCTACTTGAAATAAGTGGAATTTATAAAACTAGTAGTGCTATAACATCGCATACTTTCTCATATATATAAATTTGAATTTTACAAAATCAGAGAATTCAACCAAAATTAGACCTGCGCCGTTTTTATAAGCCTTCCTTGTTCTATTCGGGGGGAAAATGAAGAAAAAAGTTTGAGCGATTTTTGAGAAAATGATTTTTTATAAATTGCACTAATTTGAAGCACAAATTACGAGAAAACTACTCATTTTTTCAAAACATTGTACGTGACCCTTTGTAAAGCACTGACTTTTTAGAACAGAATTTGTGTAAAACAAAAATGTGTCTTTAATTTTATAATTTTGAAGTGTTAACTTTTTGAAATGTTCAAAAATGTAGACGGATCACTGCAAATGAGACTAGAATCAGTCTTTTTAATTTCTTTTTACAGATACAGGGGGCAAATTTAAAGAAAAATGTGGAGCCGTTTTTGAAAAAAAAAATTACTTATATTTTAGAATAATTGTACACTATCTTATTTAAAGGACTGCCTCTAAAGAACAGATTTGGACACATATTGGAATTGTTTGTTATTTACAAAATATACATAATTGCGCTTGATACATAACAAACTTTTTGGTGTAGCGAAATCGTATTAATTTAACACTTCAATAAGAAGTTATTATGTGTTTCCAAACCAAGTACTAATTCCAAGAACCTCATTTAAAGGTAAAGTATCTCCGCCAGAAAAGAGACGGAGATAAAGAAAATGGATAAAATCGATTCCAGGTCATTGTAAATGGGTAAAGTTTCCAGACGGTGTTTGTCTGACGCTCGTATGCTATCCGATTAAAGATCGAGTTCGAAGAAAGATTTGTTCGATTCAACAGTAGGTAACACATTTTAGAATCGGAGACCTTGTTACATTCCTTCTAATTAGGGTTATATTTGCAGCATTGGGTGAAGGAAAGCAAGTGGTGAAGAAGCAAGAAACAATCCCTAAATCATCAAACATCTATTCTATTTCGTAGAAAATGAATCATAAAATATATATTAAATTTATTTTAATTAACGTTTTTAAAAGTCATTCCAAGGCATATTTCACTTGTTCTGCCGTGCATTCCTTGTAGTTCAGAAAGACCATCACCTTGTGTAGGGGGAAAGTGTAATTATCCGTAAGATCAACGAAGATCGAAGAACTTGGTTAATAAATTATGTTCAATGAAGGATAATTGTTTTAGAAAAGGAGAAATATAAATTTGAAGTATGTAAGTCACTATTTTCACAAAATCTGCGGAACTTTTGATAATTTAAAAATATATTTTTTAATTACATTAGGAAAACAATTATTTGCCAAAATGTAATATTAGAAAAAATGTGAGTTTTCTATTCTTCAATTGCATACATAGACACGAAAAAACGCTTCACCCACAAAGCAAGGTGGATTACGACCATTTTTGGAAGGCAAGTAGATAGTATCACGCATATGAAATTCATATTTATTTTCCCATTTAGGACCAGCATTTATTGCGGTACACGGCCACAAAACGTAAATGTTAGTATGGCGTAGGGCCCCACGTGCTCGAACAATTTAAAATGTATTGTTATTTATTTACTTATTGTGTTAATTATTTTTCGCTTGTAATTTGAATAATAATAACAAAAACAAAACAAAAATATATTTTGCCACCTCTTTTAATTATGAAAATCCTATCTACAACCCTGTTTTCTTTCTTCAATTCTGACCCACTTCAATGTGCAAAGTGAGGTGAACCATCAACGCGAACCTTCAAGCTCAAAACGCAGAACCCTCTAGAGATAATTTTCAGATAAAGTACTTGTACACCTGGGTTCTTGACAACATTGGAAACTATCTTACGATTTCCCCCTGCATAGATTAACTGCAGGGCTTAGTTCTCTAAAAGGCGATGTGTTTTGGCTGCCGAAATTGAAGTAAGCGAGATAAGAGAGAATCGATTCCTCACTCGACTTCTTTTGGTGGGGACTCTTGTTTCTCTGAATCACTGCTTCAAGGGAAAGCCATAGTATTGTTTCAAACGACCTACAGACTCTTGCTGCTTTTGCTTCTGGCTTTTCTGTATTGTTCTTATTCCAATTCCTAAAAGAAGATACTCTTTCATTAAGTCTAAAAGCAACTGGGCTAATTTGTTTTAAGAACAAGCCATGGGATTTGAACTTGAATTCGCTAAAAGACATTGTATTTTCTGTAAATGGTTTACGCTCCAAAGCAGGCGGGATTCGTTAAATAACAGTTAAATTACCATCAAAGTAATTAGCATTCGTTGATAATAACTACTACATCATTTTCTAATTTATTTATTATTACTGTTCATAGCAATCAAATTCGCTTAAAGTATTTTCTATGAATTTCTTATCTGATGACTACGAAGTTCTTGAAATGAAATGGTAGTGTAGTTGCAAAAACGAATACTTCAATAAACATTACTCCTCTGCGATGCCGAGTGTTCTCTTCAGATGAAAGATGTTCCATGAGCCAAAGAAAATGATCGAATTGAAAATACAAACTTTTAGAACTCAACAGCTAATCTCTTAAACCAGTGTTACCTTATAAAAATAAATAATTGAAATGTTACATTATGGTTTCCAAGCAAACAGTTGCTACTATAGTGTTTTAAATTTTGGAAGGGTTCAACTTCCAAAGGTAAACAATTTATCCACAGGTAAGTAATTTAAGTAGTTGACATGTTGTCCTTTCATTAAATAAATAAAAGTGTCTGGTAACATACACTTTGTGTCATGACAAACGAGGAATCACATACAACATTAATTTTATTTTTAAAATAATTGTTTGGTTATATTCATATATTTATTTTTGATTCAGTTCCCTTCTTCAATATAGTATCATAGCAAACCAAAAAACACTTCTTTTCACGTGACAAAACTTTCTGAACTTCTTGTTGCTCTCTTAACTCTGTCCATTCATTCTTTCGTTTCCTCTTTAAATAGTTTCCAACTCTCAACAATAGACTTTCACTACTGCATTTTTGTGAACCCCAACGATACAACTCAGGTACTTTATTCATTCTATACTAAGTGTGATTAAACAGACATTTCAACGATAATTACGTTTATCAATTCATTACACATGTTTTGTTTACTTCAAATACACGAAAAGAAATTCCTTTGAGAAGAAAAAAAATATAAAAATTTTTGGAAAATACACTTGAAGAAACAAAATTTAAAATACAATATCAAAGAAACTCGCTGCTAGATTTATTATTCAAAACATTAATTCATTTTATTGTTATCAAAAAGCAGAAATAAATCTTTGTTTCAGCGTCCTAGACGAAATTTCATCAGGAAATGAAACTTCTTCTCCTCATCTGCGGTTCAAATTCCACGGAATGTTGTGGCGGCGTTTGCGATGGGCTGTGGACATTTTCGTGCTTCCCTCGCTTTCCCTCGCCGCGGTGCGTGCGTCTGCAGGGCTCATTACCTTCCAGGAAGAGCCATCATCAGCATAATGTATGGGAGGCCATTTGAGCTCTGGAACTATATAGGCCACGTCCTGCCTCCAAGCAACATAATCTACATACTGCAAATAAAGTATTAATTTGTTAATCCGAATGCTGTTCAAATGTGTTTACCTGGCTACTTGACTGGTCGAACAAATTCTGTTTATTCGTGATATTATTTTATTCATTCATTCATTCATGGGTCCAACTAATATTTCGTGTTAGAGTAATAAGTAAAGAATCCCTTCTTATAATTCTCTTAGAAATATTAAAATATTTTTAAAAAATTGCTTATTAATTTTATTAAATATTTGTTGAATAAGTTATTTTCTTCAAACTTTTCCTTTCAAGTGACATTTTTTGGCCTTCTTGTGGATTTTTCCAGCTTTAGGGCATGCTGATTTCGGCTATCCGCGTCGGGTACCCACTATGTACCCCAAGGGAACACACATTAACCTTTACACTAGACTCACACTTGCGGGCTCCTCGGTCTGTGGTCCCCAGACTCACAAGGCCTTCCACAACAACACACATACTTGAAAGACAAGGGACAAACAGCCATGCCCTCGGCGGAACTCGAACCCGCGACCTTTCCGGCTGAGGCGCTGAGTCGGCACACGCTCAAGCCACCGCGGCCATCCAGGTCGGCTTCCTGTCAATGGACAACGATATATTCAAACCTCCAGGCGGCTTTAGCATTTTACTGCAAAATTTTCAAAATAGGAAAAAAAAATAGTTGTGAAAAATTTAGCTGCGAAATACTTAAGGAACGGATAGACAAAATACCGTGTTATTTAATACTAGTACGGCGCAGAAAACATCCGAGGTTGCGAAAATTCCGTGGCCAAAGGTTAGAAACATTATAAACTAGCAGTAAATAACACTTCCATTTGAAATTTTTTGATTTTATTCTTAAAAAATCAACCCTTATTTGCTTCCATGAATAATATTTTAAACAGGACGTAAAAGCGCGCATTGCTACGATGTCCGCATGGTCCTTCACCATCACTCGCTCGTGACAGCGTCTTCCTGCGACCTCTCTTATACTTCCAATGATACCTAAATGTCTTAGAAAAGTCATATATATTTTGTTCGTTTTTTTACGTATTATATTTGTAAATGTTTCTATAAGAAGTCCATGCCGACGTTTTTACAATTTGTTCGTTATGCTTTGAACATCACGCGGTAAAACTTTTAAAGTTAATTGGAGTGTTCAAATTCTCGACGTAAATTGTACAAATTGTTTGTAAAAATTAATATTTGATTTAGTCTCAACAACTATATCTCATTTTACAAACATAATTACCAACATATTCATCACACATCTTTGATTTCTTAGATTGTCGGCAATATTCCGACACCACTGCTGCCAGAGTATAAATACAATTAGAACCAGGAACTTAAATTATAGAAATGACTTATTTTTTAATAAGACTTTTCTCCGGCGAATTTTGCTAACCTCTATAGCCTGTTGGGGTACAATTGCAAACCTTACAGTAGCCCCCAAAACACTTGATTAGATAATTTTCGCCTTTAAATGTACGCCTCAGGGGCATCAGTAAGGCATTGGGGTACAACTTTAAATCCGTTGATGTAATACATTACACAGCTCACGCTTTCAAATGACTATATTTTGATCAAACGTGTATGATGAGTTTAAAAATTTGCCGCTTAGGAATTTCCCAGGGTTTGCTGATTAAGCACTTTCTTGTGTCCACTCGCTGACTTGTGCAGTCTCGCTCAAACTGACCTGCGCCATGGCTTGGCACACACCTGAGCCCTGCCGATCGATCAGTGTGAGCTCATGTTTATCCGCTTGTACCTCCTGTTCCACCAGTGTAATTTGCCCCGATCCGTTCAATCAGCTCAAATACCCGCCAGATTGGTTTTGCGAGGTAGTCTACGGAAGGGCAACCCCCTTAATGCTCGCTCTACTGTATTGGGAATGAAAATCAGAACAGTCAATTATTGTCTTTTCCTCTATGTGGAGTGTGGTGGTTAGTGCACATTCCTTTTTGTTACAGGTTACTGGCCTTTTAATGCCTATAATAAGTTTGGGAAAGTAGGCGAAGCAATATTAATTTTCAGATGGCTTCATAGAATTTCCCATTTGTCCCGTGTCACCTTGCATCACTTGTATGAAATTTCACAAACCTTCTGCCAAGAAGCAATAGTAGCGCAATGCCTCTTGCACTTGACTGACTTTTGCCAAAAAAGATTCTTTCATTATTATGTTCTTTCTTAAACCATTTAAAATGAAGATAATGAGTATTGAACTTACTAATTAATACACAAATTTTGTACATTTATATGAAATTACAGTAATTTGTAATTACAGTGAATATTCAAAATAAGTGAACTTCACGGTTTCTTCTTAGGTACTTCAGATTTATCAATGTGCTTCGGAAACAAACAAGAACTCTTCCAGAAGAATCTTATTAAATTCTTGTCGTAACTTCCATGTCTTCAAATATGTGAGGCATGCGTTGACATTGTTTCGCATGTAATATTTTACAAAAGTTTCGAATTTCGAAGATAGTTCAGTGTTTCCAACTAAAAAGACTTGTGACGAAGCGGCGAGAGATAGAATGTGTTGCGAATTTGTCATTTTCCCATGGTAGCATCTTGATCGAGTAAAGCTCATAATAGTTAATGTAATTTCAAATATAGAAATTTTCGAGATAAGATAAGATAGAAAGGATACCGACTGTAACGTCTTGTGATTTTTCTCAAAACGAATATGACTTCATTTAGAACACTATTTAATATGGCCGACAGCCCACAAGTTACGTCTTTAATATTAATTAATTACAATTTTCGGATCAGAAAATTCATCATCTTCAAAATTCTTTGTATTAAATTAACGTATCTTCAACTATCCTTTTACAACACAGTATTCAGTTAAATTGGGTTTAAATCTGCTGATCCGAATAATAGGTTTTAATTGTTGCATTATAACTTCCTTGTCAATTTTTTAGATCATTTATCGTTTTTCATACTCTTGAATAAAAGTTTATTTTATCTACCCGAATGTTTTATGATATTTCGAATTTGAGAACATAAACTTATAATAGAATATGTGATTTGTCGCTGTTTAATCTACAGTTAATTTTACAGGAATTGAAATTCAGAATTATTATAATTATTTCTTAAGCAGTCGTGAAAACTGAATATTCATTAACATAATGAATTCTATGATCCTGCATCTTAAAACATAGGTGATTGTAAACAAAATACGCGTGATTCTGAGCAGCAATGAAAATGTACGGAATATAGTAGCAATAATGGTCAAGCAAACAACGTCTAGCCATAAAAAGCGTACAAGGGCGTGATAGCGAGGCTAACGTTTGAGAGCCCTCATGATTCGCGGTGTCTGTCATCAGCACGTATTCGCTTGCATTTTTTTATCCATTAACTAGAAACGCATGTGTACGCTCTCGCCACAAAATATATATTTTCTAATAAAACATTAATATCTGTTATCTTTCATTAATTTTGAGGTTTTAAGTGTCATTAGTACAATTCTGTCTCGTCAAAGTATTTCTTACATTTAAATTCAATACAAACCGAAAGCGAATCGTCATTTTTTAATGCCAGCGGGAGTGAGTTCATGGCTGACGGAGCTTTAGATGAATTCCAGAAGCTTTCCAAAGACCTAAAATAAGTTTTTAAATTTATAAGTAATTGCATCCAGGTTTTTTACGTTGGTTTATTACGTCGAATTTTAAAAAAACTGCCAAATTTGTTGTAAATATTCATTTCCAACGAATTGTACTCGTGCTCATGCTACCAACACACCATTTCCTGAAAGCGTTCAACAGTTTAGGAAATTAATTTCGGGTATTATTAAGTAAATGAGGGAGAATAGTGGGTTATATAGCAAAGCATAAGTGTTATCTTGTGAAGTGAGGTGTGGTGCAGTGTTAGCAGAGAAATAAAGAAGAAAGTGTTTTAGAGGTCTTAGTGAAGTGAAATCCAGTGAAGTGCAGTGTGATTCTAATTGTATAAACATTCAGTGTGAAGTTAGACTATAGAAGTTTTTTTCTCTTAATGTAATTTAATGTTTAATGCATCAGTTAGTTTTGATATTATTATCATTATTTTACCATTATTATTATTAATATTAGTATAATTATTATATAATTTGTTAGTTCTATTATCTTAGTATTATTAGTATTGTGTGTTACTGAGTGACTGTATTTTTTGTATGTTTTTGTAATTAGCTGCCACCGGGTTATACCCTATTGCAGTTGAAATAAATTTATCTATCTAACAGTCGCGATCCTTGAAGCAGCGCAAGGCTCGCGCCTCTGAATAAAACGCGGTTGGCGCCCCTGCCTAAGGCTACGCACCGCTCTAGCAGCCCCACTTTCAAGGCGGTGCGCTTCATCGATCCCGCACTTCTTACAGCGCGGGGAAACTGGGTGAACGGCACACGAAGCCCTCCAGCCCCTCCCCCTCCCCCACTCCCCGCCCACGCCCTCGGCCGGCGATCGCGGAGGGCGCACAGCACTGGCACGGCGGAACGGGGGCGCGCACGACCTCGCTCGCCCGCACGAGCACGTGGCGATTTTCCCCCTTTTCGTTACTTTCTTCATTTGTAGTATACTTCGGTTTTTCTTTCTTGGCGCATGGGGGGGTGTCAATAAAGTGGAATATCTCACGGTATTTCGCGTCGTTCTCGGTTGTGCCGCTAGGAGTCGCATGCTCGCGAGTGTATCGAGCAGTGCTGGCGATCATGCGATTCCTGGCGGCACAACGGAGAACGACGCGAAATACCGTGAGATATTCCATTTTATTGACACACCCTCGTGCGCAAAGAAAGAAAAACCGAAGTGTGTATTTGGCATTTTAGGGCCGGACAATTTTGTTTTTGCCAGCTAGCGGTGTTTCCAGACCTGGGTTCTGTCTTTTATTTGTTATCCTCACCTGGGGTTAAGGGAGATATGTGTCGAGCATGACGTATTCTCTTCATCGGTCTGACATACTTGGCCTGCCTGAGCTTTTCTTTCATCGCCCAGCTGTACGAACTGACCCGATTGTAATGGGAAGCTAGACTTCTATTTCTTCCTCGATACGGAATCGAACCTGAAACTGCACCACACATTTTATTTAATTATTTGGGGTAAGGGAACCTTCAGCTTATAACCTGATTGAGATTCAGAAGCGATGCTCAAAGAAGTAAGATGTTAGCGATTATGACGATAATGTGAATGCCGATGGAGAATGATGCAGAGTGGTGTAACGAGATCCGAGAAACGGAGTAACCATAAACCGGAGAAAACCTGCCGAGAACTCGTTTTATCCACCACAAATTCTGCATGGATTGGCCGAAATTTGACTCCATTGGTGGATTGTGATGCACTGGACTGCACCACGAATCGCCCCCTTGGTGCTGCGCACAATGTGCTTTATGTAAACAGAAGAATTTGATCTGTCTCCAATGTCGATTATACCCTCCCTCTTGTCTGATCTGTTTTTTCTCCAGGGCAGTAGTACGTAGTGGATCGTATCTGGAACGTCTGTCGTTGTAAACCCGAACTGGATACACTTTTGTTAATCCTACGAAGATGAAAGTTGTTCCGATAGATCCGAGCCGCGGTAGCCCGAACAGACTTATATTCTAAACGTATATGGGTTCCTTCAGCTAAGCTGTTGGTTTAAGGAAGTTTCTGGACGTTTCAAAAGCTGTGATCAATAGCTATTCAAAAGCTACGTTTCAAAAGCTATGATCAAAAGCTATGACCAATAGTGATGTGAATGCTTTTACGCGGGATGTGGTGGTCTCCCCCTCTCGATGGTAAGATCTGGCGCCGACTTGCACGTCAATTTGCGGGGTATCTCCCCCCCCGCTGTTTACAGCCCCAGCCGGGACAAGTTCTAAACTCCCGACTGGTCTCCTGTCATGTGAATTGAATTGAATTGATGCCTTATTTTACGTGGCGAGACTCAGGCCATGAGGCCTTTGACCACGCAAATTTTTCTACGCTTCTTTCACCAACTCGCGGAAAGAAGGTATTACAGAGCTGACGAAACAGGCGTGGCGACGAAACAGACGAGTATTAGGTGGTGTAGTGCCTGTAAGTGTAAGTGGGTGTAATATGGGGCGAGGACAGGACAAGCAAGAGGAAGGAAACATCGCGCGTGGTCCGAGGTCACTTGGTGGTGTTGAGAAAAACATATTTTTTAACTTTCTTGCTTATTTCGATTTTTGTCGATTACAGTGCTATTCATCACGAAAAGGAAAAACGTTAAATACAAAGGTTACGTACTTTTTCCAGGAGAATCTGAATCTCCAATAAAAAACGGGTGTTCCCATTTAACTTTTTTTATTTTTCCCCGTCCTCACCACCGGGGATAGAGATAAGAGGTTGAGTTTGGTAGCACTGGACTCTGGCATCGATACTAACAACATTTATTACCCACTTTTCTTGACCCGATGTGCACTTTTTGAGATAAAATCTCTCTGCACACACGCACACACCCATGGAGAAAACGTCGAAATTTCCTAAATAAGTTCTTGAGTCAATTTTAAGCATAATAAACACCTTGGATATTCCGAATGGTTCAGCCGCAATAAGCACTCAAAAGCAGGTTTGAAAAAATACTTCGACTCGTATAAACACTTCAGAAACATGTTGACTGTTTATTACTTAGAAAAGAAATGAATATATTTGTTCGCAAAGAAAAATTAGCACAGAAATAAAGAGGCAGTTGAATTATTGGGTGCTTTTTTATTTCTTTTGGAATAGAAAGTAGTTTTTCAAACCTACTTTTGAGTGCTTATTGTTGCTCTGCCATTCGTAATAAGCGAGGAGTTTATTGGAGAAAATGTGCTTAAAATTGTAGTAAGAGCTTATTTTCGAAGTTTCGACGTTTCCTCCCCAGGCACTCTATATACACAGGGTGGTTATAATTAAACTTTACCAAAAGAACACGTTATAACAAGGAAGCAAATTATAGTACAAGTACCATACTTGCTTGTATTGCTGTCCAGAGCATGAGGTGCATGATTTCTATGCTTCACAGTGCCACCTACTTTCCGATCTCTCGGCCAGTTTGTTTTTCTACCCATTTCTTTCCGTCACGTGTATCTACACCATTAGTCGCCGTTATCTGACAACATTCCCATTCAATTGTCAGCAACACCGCAGACGATAACATCTAAATTTGTTGTCATTTTAAAATACTTTTCCATGAAAACTCCACCAGAAAAAATATTACAGCATTTGTGTTTGAAATTACTGGGACTTCTGCTCCTTTCCAACGCTGCTTCTGCTAATAATGTTACATCGAAATGGTAATGGTAAAATTTGGAAAAATGGTAATGGAAATGGTACACAGGAATGGTAAAATTTTGAACTTTAATATGATGTATCTCTAGTTATACTAAATGGTAAATTTCTAATAATGGTCTTTAAAAAAAGTTTCTTTATTTCCTGTGAGATGAAAGTTAGGATCTGTTCGCAATCAATACTTAATTGCGCATTAAGCTCCAGGGTACTCTAACAGAGGTCAGGCTCGAAGTTCATACTAAAGTAGAAGCGCTATAACGCCATTACACGGCGTTTCCCGTTGCAATATCCTCCTGACTCCTTTCCCCTCATTCTCAACCATTTCTACCAAGATTAATGCGCAGAGATTAACGTATATTCTGTGTTAATTCTCTTGTAATAAATGCAATTCTGATTTATGAACTTAGGAGTCCTTTCTTAGTATTATGAAGTCAATAAATTTAAGAGAATCACAACCACTCCTTTTGAGCAGGTGATTCAGAAATTTAAACCCGTAACACGCAAATGTACTTGGAGAAACAGAGTAACTGTAAATCAATAAAACACATAGTCTCTGTATTCTAATGCAGTCTGGGGCCTTTATAGCTCCTGTAAGAGAAAAACTGATATTGTATTGCACGTTATTCATCCTAGTTAGTATTAAGACCTAGAAAGATAAGATACAAGTATATTTTTGTTCTTCCAATTGAGTTCTTTACATTCATCTCACAGAACGTGATTGAACACAAAAATTTGATGTATAATTTAATGATTTTCGTTAGATAACAACCGGAAAGGAAATAACGCAAATCGTAGCAGGGAATTAATCAATAATCAATAATAAATCTATTTCTCCGAATTACGTCAGTATTAAAACGTCGATGGTATTGTTTTACATTAGGAACAATTATACGAGTTGAATTGGTGATTTCTTCCCCGTACTACCTCGCCCCGCTCCCCCCACCCTCTCCTTGCTCGATCCATCACGCACTGTCCTGTTCCAATCTGCTGCATTGAAGCCTTGCACCTCTTCGTCGGAACTGCAACTATTCGGAGCTCAATATAGTGGTGCAAATGCATTTAGTAAATTTCTTATCCACTTTGGCGGATTTACTCGCAAATTTCTAGATATTCGCAGAAAGCGGAAAGAGTTTGCACTTTAAGGAGTGGAAAAGCGCGATAACTGTTTTACGAAATCTCATGATATGTACACTCACATTTCACTTGTTTCGCAGATACGAAGATTTCACAGATTTTGCAGTGTACGGAATTTTGTTAAGATTGAAACAAGGTGTAGATTTGTATAAAAACAAAATAAACATTCTTGGAACATGGAAACATGGAAAGTAATTGTAAAAAATAGTCGCTCAATTTACCATGACAATATTCTATATTTTAGCAAAAAACCTGCCAAGTCGGTTTACCCGTTCTCGAGATTAAACCGTAAAAATATATAAAAATGATTGAAAGGATTTTTACATTATGTAAATATTCATATAAGGTTATAAAAAAGAAGTCGTTTTGAAATAGCAGTCAGACAGACATTTCAATTTTATTAATATAGATAAAATTCCACTATTATTTCGAATATAACAAATTACAATTATCACAGCGACTTTCAGAATCGTGGTATTTTTTATTTTACTTTAATTATACTTTTGGTATTATTTTACTTTAAATTATACTTTTGGTATTATTTTTTCATGTATCTTGCAGGGCGTCGAACAATTCTCCGGACCCGCCTACAGCTGGCACTGAATTTAAGAAGATACGATGTATGAATAGAAAACCTGGATTCACGATTGGGAAGGTCCCGTAAAATTTTCAACGAACAAAATGTTGAGACATCAGATATCCTCGGTTTGCTCATGCATTCAAGTTTTAATAAGGCAGGAATGCAAACTGGCATAGTTTACACAGGATTCAGCCGCAGATGATATCGATTTCCATTGCAGCGAGTACACAAAGGAATCGTTTCCACAAATTTAACTCTGGGTTGATGAAGTGGAAATATCATTACATGGGCGACGCTTGTGTCGCAGGGATCTCTGCCTTTGTTTTGCTTCATGTGTCCTTGTCACTGCACAATTACTGAAACCAGCTCATTGCCACTGTTAATTCATACATGGGAGCAGGATGGATTGAATTGAATTTTTTATTCGCGTATCTTCAACGTTGGCTATAAAAAGACTGACAATTGGGTTTTATTTACGTGCTTCATTACATTTTCCATTTTCGAACGATTTATGAGTTTCATACCGTTTAGAACTCAATACTATAAAATTTAATAACATCGATATAGTAAGATAATAATATCTTAACCATGTACAAAATATAAGTGTGCTGATTACATTCTGAATTGTGGAAAATTGTCGCACAAGAGAAGGATATACTGAAGCCCAACGAAAAACGTGGAACAGAAAGAGTTCAATCCAAGAGTAATTACATAATTGTGAACCAACCGTAAATTCTACCGAAATAATATTCTACGTTGTCTACCATAGAAATATTCGCGAGGAAGAAATGTGGAAACCTTTTTGTTTGTAACTGAAATTATACCTTATTTCCATGACCTAATCACAATTCAAATCTATAATTTACGCCCAAATATTGGTGACATAATTGGTAACTTAATTGGTTTGTATTGGTAGACTGACTAATGACAAAAGTAACTAACAAGTTACATAAGTAAATTTTAAATTAAACATTTTCAAAGCAATCATTATATTTAAATAATTACTACTAAATAATGAGACGTTCATACCCAATAAGCACCGGCTATATTACCACCAGCATCTAGGTCTCACCTGCAAAAAGAAAGAAAATATATTTTAATGGACTTTTAAAACTTACAACATACCTCGGGTGGCTCATGGGCAGCGCGCTAGCTTTCCATGGTGCGATCCCGGCTTCGGTTCCGGTAGGGGCAAAAATAGAGCTGCAACTTTAAAATTAATTGCCTTTGTTTCTAAACCTATGTGAACAAAGAAAAGATAAGGCCGGCCAAATATGTTGGATATAGTGATGAGAATTCGTCATACTCGCCACATGTCTCCATTATCACAATACGAGGATAATGTATGTACTCTTTACGAACTAAGTCCTATCAGCGGCGTCCCGGCCATGTAGCCAATGGGGTACGTGTAGTTAGTAAATAACTATCCCTACGCCGTATCTCTGGTCTTCTCAACCTGGCAAGTGAGCTTTCTCATCGTCACTCAGCAACAAATACTGGAACATTGCAAGGAAAGCGCACAGTTAATTTTTGCCCCGCCGGGAATCGAACCCGGGGTTGTGATGTGGAATGTGAGCATGCTAACCGACGGACCACCGATGACACTAAGGCGGGGATAATACGTAAATAAAAACAGAGCTGGGATCACCGCTACCTGACAAAAGCCGAATTAATCCGGCCATACAACCCCCAAATACATACATAAAATTTACCACAATTCCGCACACAACTTATACATGAAGTTAACAATATTTATTTGATCCTCATGACGGAAACAAAAAAGTTCAGTTTTATATAGGAGAGTTCATACGACCATTTCACGCAAACGTCTTTCAAGTAAACTTTTATGAACTATCAAATTTTTTACATATTATTTGATTATTTTTGCAATAGAATAACTATACAGAATTCATCCTCAGGTTAATTGCTGATTAAGTATGTTTTGAATTGAATTGATAATTCAGTAGGTGGAAGTGGGCCGTGCTATAGAGAGATTACTACAAGAAGAGACCGCTTTGACAGTTAGGGAAATAAATGAACGTTAAGCAAGGCGTTGACATTGCAAGAGATAATGATGAAGCCATTTACAAATGAGATGATTGTAAACTAACGCACTGGCAAAATGAGTGCATGGGAATAACCTACAGTTATGTTGCCAGCAGTGGCTCAGCAGTAGTTGTCAAACCGACCCCTTCTAACAGTTGGTATCAATCTTGTTTGTACTGTCCATAATTTGCTCGAAAATCGTTAATTTTAAGTGGAAAATTAATACTAATGAGAAATATATTACAAGATAATTGAATAATTCTAGTTAAATAAAATGTAACTTTGTACACCTAGAGAAACGGTCTTGAATTTGAAATTCACCAGCACATTTAGTCGTTCGAGAACTAGGCGCTAGGAAGGTTTCCAAACAACAAAATGTGCAGGTGAACTTCAAATTCAAGACCGTTTCTCTACGTGTGTAAAGTTATATTTTATTTGACTGGAATTATTCAATTATCTTGTAATATATTTCTCATTAGTATTAATTTTCCACTTATGAAATGATTTATTTTATTTCCACTTATGAACGATTTTCGAGCAAATTATGGACAGTACAAACAAGACTGTTACTAACTGTAATCTTTCTACAGCACCTGCTCCAAAAAGGTTCCTCAGGGTGGGGTGGCGCGCAGCTAGCAGCGGCGGTAGGTAGCGCGGGGTAGGAGCAGTATTTGCTATTATAGCAGGATTCCTTCACTGATATCCATCATTTACAGGATTCTCGTCCCCCGAGAGGGCTTCTGGGGCGCAAACTGCGCGTGGTGAAGCGCACGAGAAATCTCGGGGCAACTCCATTTAGCCGCGCGCGCCAGAGCCCCACGCTTTCCCCCGCCCTTGGCGCGCAAACGTCCAGGAGGTGACAAGAGTATTGATTTCGACCATGTCAACTACTTTCGTGAAGATAATTGGTCTCGCAAGTGTAGCTTAATAGCAATTAAATCGCGGGAGGTGGCGTTGTTCCTCCCACGGTGGAACGGAATGTTCGACCTACAAGTCGGTTAAAGGATTTTTTCTACTCCCATTGTATAATGCTGTCATTTGATAGCTGCAACCAGTTGCATAATGATAGTAATTTCAATACAATTTTCATCATGATACAGGTTCTTCAGCAATCACAGACAAGTTTACAAACCGAGTATTGACAATTTATCATTGAGAATCTTTATAGTAAATGTTTCGTTCGATTGTGTACATTTAAATCGTATTTAATATTATATTCTGCTTCTCCGTTTTAATTTGTTTTATTATTAGTATTTTTTCGTGGTATATTATTTAAAATAAAGTGGATCATAATTTCACTTTGATCCCATTTGACTATCGCAGTATTTCCTAGCAGGCGGACAGGAAACCACAGACACCTGTGGCAGCATGCGAGGGTAGATTTAGGTAGCTGTTTGCTAGGTGGCCTTGGCTGAATCAAATGCCACGAAACTATTAATTGTAAAAGTTCAACTTACAAATGTCGTAGAAAAAGTGCTGTATTAAACTCAATGTAATGGGTATTAATATACTCCTGTGAAGTTTACGATACTCGTGTATTAATACCCACCATTACATCATCGTTTCATATTTTTTCCACTTCCAGATATTTCCCCCAGCGGGGCACAATTTACGCAGACTGAAACTCGAAGCTCCCGACTGATCATTTGACATGTGCGATAGTGTAGTGTACGTAAGTGTGAATGGTGCTTAAGAAGAGAGGTTTGTACAAAAATGAAGAAAACATCAGGCTCGGTCCTTGGGCGGTTTGTTGAAGTACTGTAACGGCCTGGTATTGATCGGAGAAACTATGAAAAACTACCGACCAGAGCAGACAGCCGATAGAATTCTCCTCCTGACACTGACTGAATTCGACCTAGTAGTCGAGTAGTATGTGGTTAGTGGTTCGACCTAGTAGTCGAGTAGTATGTGGTTAGAGTCGAAATTCCTTCACCGTTGAGACTCGAAGCACGGGACCTCCAGGCCAATGAAGCTGCACAGACAACGGTGTAGCCGCTGAGATATCGAAGTCAGTTCGTAGAAGGTGCCGTGCGTGGGATATCCTACCTTCAGAAGAAAAACGTAGGGTTGTGTACTTGATAGCGGTTTTAAGTTTTGTGAAAATATCAAAGACAAGGACTGAAGCAGAATTGATACACTAGTTATTAAAGTAATTAAGTTTATGTAGAGCAAATACAGGACTCGATTAGAGATTTTGAACTGAGGCGATAGCTTATTTGTTATACCGACTGTGTGTCGTTTAATACATTTCATAATACAATGTTACTATTATGAAAAATGTATTCTACACAAATAAATACCTTTTCTCACAAGGGACCTTTCAACAGGTACACGACGAAATTTCCCCTGATTTTTTTATTGAATATTCATTATTTATATGCGCTGGGAAAAATTATCTTCCCTCGCACACTGGAAGTTACTGAAAAAAAAATTGTCAATTTTG
This sequence comes from Acheta domesticus, assembly GCA_031308135.1. Classification (NCBI taxonomy): domain Eukaryota; kingdom Metazoa; phylum Arthropoda; class Insecta; order Orthoptera; family Gryllidae; genus Acheta; species Acheta domesticus. The sequence continues at coordinate 76,518,323 of JAHLJT010009419.1, read as the reverse complement.
GCCCCGCGATTTTTTCTTACGTCATGGACAACTCTTGCTGCAGCGAACGACTCACGTAGTGCTGGTATTGCTCCCTAAAACCTCTATTTATGGGTTATGTCTTACAGTTTGCTGGGCGGAAAACTGTAGTTCATTTCAGGAACTTTTTATCCCGGTATACTAAATCTGTAGATTTATTTTTTATTCCTGTATTAGTTATTAGTGATTAATCGCAATTAGTACGACAATCTATTATTTTATACGATTAATAACCACAATTAAATCGATTACATTGATGTCGATTAATCTTTCTATCAATTCAAATGTACGATTACAGAGTTTGGTAACTCCAACTCAATTTTATTTATTAAAATTTATAATGTATTTCGATTTAATTAAAAGAATGTTGCAACTTTGGCAAAAATTGAGCTTCTTCGTAAGCACTTACTGACAATGCGGAGTATTCAGCAAACTGCTTTGAGAGGCCCCGAAGGCGATGATTAACTCATTGACTATAATAAAATAAATTTACCAATCAGTGGCTTTCTAGTCGTTCAGAGCCGTTCTGTCGAACGAAACAATGACAGTCACAGGTATTGTCGTTTTCGAGCTAATTCACCGGGTGACACCAGCATGGTTAATGAATCAAAATGACTTAACTGAGGTGTACTACAAACAATTCAACTGAACCAACATATATCGATGTGTGTGTATGAAAAGTAATAGAAGGTTGGCAAACAATGTTAACTATTCTTTCACGCCGGGGGCACATCACATCGGGTTTGTTTCTCAATGGGGAAAAACTAGTGCCCAGAAGAATAGGCGCTACGCGTCGAGTCATTGCGGGCTTGTCAAGGGCGTGGGCAATGTCATTAGCTTAGTGTTTCGCTGTTCTGGAACTCGTGCCCCTAGGAGCGCTTGTTCTCTCACAATAGGCAGGGATGCACAAACCCCGCAGAAAGAACGATTTCCCCACTGAAAAGAGTGGACTTTAAAAAAAAAAGGTGCCTTTTTCACAGCACATAGAAATAGTGAGTATCTATTTAAAGACAAAAATGAGGCCAGATTTCGACCTGTACCTGTTGAAAAGTCCCTTGTCAGTAGTACTCGCACATCTCTAGCTGTAACTATGTTGTTGCGATTGTTTTTAAAGGACGCAAGCGGAGAGTGGCTTTTCAACCGTCCGTGTGGTTGCTTTATGTCGATGTAACAGTAACGGAAATAATTTTAACTTGTAATAAAAATAACACTAATTTCAAAATCAGTGAAAATAAGTTTGAACAAACAGCTGTTTCCTGCATTGCTATTACTGATGTTGCACCTATTTGTACTTCTGGGAGTAGCATGACCATCCAGCAGATGTGTGCTCAGCCAGTCACTCTCAGATCCTACAGTTTACGCGCAAATCCCGCCTTTGTGTTTCCTGAAATTGCAGCTGACGTTGGCTCGTTGCTTCCGCCTGTGCTGTCCACATTCACTTTGCTGACCTCTCGCGAGACGTTCACATTGCTCTGCTGGAATCACTAAAGCTACCATTCCCTTTGTCGTTTCTAAGACCCATCGCCAACGGAATCGTCCGACCTTCGTCCTTGCTGCCTTTTCTTCGTAACTCCTGACATTGCGAGCCTTCTAGAATACAAGTTCAATCGGACAGTTCAGTCGAACTCTTTTATAAATCTAACGGGTCCTACCATCTGTGTGCCTCTCTCTCTCTCTCTCTCTCTCTCTCTCTCTGTCATTATACGCATTTCTTCCAACTTTCACCCAGCAATTACAACGGCTACTGGAAGAATAACATCACTAACCAAACTAGTTCAGCTATTCTCATACTTGTAGCTACATTCGTTTCACCATTTCCATAATGTCGCTCTCCGGGTACTAGAAAAAATGCATTACACGTTAATTTCTTGTAGCAAATATAAAAGATAATGGATAAATGATTTTTTTTCTTGCAAACAGAATGCATCTAACACACTTATTTCAGCGACCGTTAGTTGTAATTCATCTGTTACGTATTTCTTAACCACGTTTCAATTTCGTTTCTTACCTTACTTCACACCACTTGTCTATATTCACCTCTAAATCCCATCGAGAACCATATATTGTTCTTGGGACCTCCCGTTTTAGAGATTTCTTTCCCACCTGCCAATTTTAATAGACGTATTTTCGGTCTCTGACATATTTCTTACGGTATTACTTATACTGTGGCATGTTTACAGCACCATTTGACTTATTTTATTAATAGTACTATTTGCGTTATAGCAGGCTCAGTCGCTGTCAGGTATCTGCTTCACAACTATTGCTTTTACGTCATTTGCGATCAAGAACCGGCATTTTACATTTTCATAAAGTCCATTGACAATCGACCATCTGATTTATCTTTTGGCACCGCCCTCACAATCGCCGTCTCTTACATTAAAAATCGAACTACATCTTCCGACATCCGCTGCTCTTTCCACCGGAAGCCTTTTCCTTTACTTTCGCGATCGCCCAACTGCCTCATCCTTTGCGACCGCCTCCGCCGCCATCGCCAACCGATTCCTAGGCCGTTTTCCGACTCCTCGCCGCCCTCCACCCCGCCGCACCACCTCGGCCAGCCCTTTCTCCCCCCCCCCTCCGATTGTCGCCCGGCTACGACGCTTTCGCTCGTAATCGCCCCCTCGGGGCCCGCTCCCCTTCCGCACCGGAAATGACGTGGAGGCCTCCCGATCGAAAGCGGCCCGCGCCTGCCCCCGCCGCTCTCGGGTCGCGCCGCCCCCTGCGCGCGCCGGCCGCCCACCGCGACCTCTCTGGGCCAGGCCGGCGGCACGACTGCGCAAATCCTTTCGTGAGGCCATTCGTAATTATGGCTCTTTACAATATGTTTAAGAACGAAGTGCAACCTAATGCTGTAGTCGGGCTTATCTTGAGCCGACATCTTTAATGGCGAATGATACTATTGTTGAGTTTAACATATATTTATTATCATTAAGACTGTCTATAATCATTTGGAACTATCATAAACTCAACAACTTCCAAGAGACAGTATATAGTTCAACTCGAATGATAATATGTTGACACTATTCTATACTCAATTCCTGGTCCGTATTTTACTTAAAAAATGAATGGCAATGTACAATTTAAAATTTCTCATGACCCTTTTTACTTTCCCGTATACGTACGTATACACGGAGTGATATACGTAGTATAGGGAAAGTTATGTAATGCTGCGCGAAAAACTGGCCAATTTTCGGCGGAAAAAAATTAATTGCCGGGCCGTGAAAACGAATAAGTGGATAAAACCAGTTGCTAAATTAAGAAAAAAAATCCTCTATCTCGTGGTGTGGTCAAAATCCATGATTTGTTGCTTCTTTATACTTAAAAATCGATTGAAGGCATTCCGTCCGTCTGTCCGTCTGTGGTCAACGCTAGCGCCTAAACCGTTCGGTCGATTTTCTTCAAAATTGATATTCCCCAGTCGATCTGATTCTAGTCGAAGCTTTGTGATTTTGAAAAAGATTCTTTAAAATTTGGGGGTACTTTATATGAAGCCCCCCGGGGATTTTCAACATTTTCTCAAAAACGGCTCCAAATTTTTTCTTTAAATTTCTTGTATGAATAGAGGTAAATACACTTTTTAACATGGAATAGGTCCGATTTTCACGTACAGCTCTGAATTTTCGAAAATTGTGAAAGTTTGAAATTTTTGCGGCGTCTTTCTCCAACTACATAATTGAAGATAGAGATTTTTTTCTTCAAATAAAATTTGTTCTGCATATTGAGTTCTTTAATAAAGGTCATGTAAATGTTTTTCACAATTTTGGTAGTTTTCGTGCAATATTGCGTGCAATATGTGCAATTTTAAAAAATTAGAAAAACAAAATTTTCTCAAAAACGGCCCCAAATTTTTTCTTTAAACTTTTGGTAGGGATAGTGGTAAATGTACTCTATCAATGACATAAAAGCCATTTTGGTCTACCGGTTGGTTTTTTCAAAAATTACCAAATGTAAATTTTTTTACTTGTCTCTCACGTCGTTAATACTTACATTATCGGCGATTTTTTCACATTATATTTACGAGTATATATGCTTTAAATAATGTCAAGTAAAGTTTCTCGAAAACACTACCGTTTTCTGTGAAAAGTAGCTCAAATTTCCGGCATTTTCAGAAATGCTCAAACGTCATTTTCTCGTATATGGCTCCAATTTTTTTCTTGAAACTTTTGTAACGGATAGTGCTAATTACACTCATTAGTATAGCGTGAAGTTTATTTTGAGTTTTTTTTGTTTTTTTCAAAAATTATATAAATGTAAATTTTTTGAAAGATCTCTCACATCTTTAATATGCACATTATCCGCAATTTGTAAAGATGATTATATTTGTGAGTGTAAGTGCTTCAAATAACTTCAAATAAATTATTTTGAAAACTCAAAAATTTTCTGTGAAAATGAGCTTCAAATTTCGCATTTTTAGTAGTGCTAAAACGCCATTTTCTCTTAAACGTCACATAATTTTTAAAAGAAAATTGCCATTTACGGCTAGGTTTTTGTGTTCTTTAATATTCTAAAATTAATGTTTCTGTTCTACCAATAGGAAACCGAAAAATTAAGAAAATGACAAAAAAATGTACTTTGGCGATGATAGATGGTAGCTGGCAAGAAAGAGTATGTGGCAATTCCGAATAGCTAGCGAAGACTCAGGAAAATAGAAAACTAATACGGGAAAGCCTGTACCATTCTGTTTATGTTTTTTGACAAATAAATAAATAAAATAAATACGGTCATGCTTAATTTTTTCAAAATACGAGTAGTTTTTCTTTAATTTTGTGACAAATGTAATAGGCCGCTGTAAATTTACTGCGCTTCGGACAGCTGGATGCGTCGTAAATTAGAATGTGCAATTTTGTATATTATTTCTTTCTTCGTTTCTTACATTCGAACTTTGTTATAGACTTACACATTAATATTTTAGAAATTGTTTATTTTGAAATATTTGAAATAAGTAAAAAGAATTAATAGCTCTCAGAATAGCGACAATGCAGAGTCTGCAACAATGGAATTCACTTTGCGCTCGCGAATATCTGTGAATTAGTGTCATTGTTGTGACCTAATGGAGCTGTATGAAAAGGAGTTATAATTGTCTAATTTATGTTGATATTTGCAGGCAAATATTTAGTTTTGCACCAAATGCTGTACCATTTGTAGTGAGTAGAGAATTTGTTGCATGGTTTTAAAATACTCTTCCCTAATCATGGCCCAATGGAAGGCATTTCTATATTTCCAGGGTATCAGGCTTCTTTTTCCAATACAGGGTTACAAAACTTTTGCATTCTATTTTTGTGAAGTTGTAGAATTCACATAGTTCTGACAACACTGCAATGGAAATAGTGAGTTCCAAGCGAAGATGTTAGTAGCGCATAAAGTGCAATATTACAGTACTACTTAGCGGTTTCCTCTAATACGGGAAAGTAAGTGCTGTTGTAGCACCACTAGTTTGATATTTTTACCCCCACCCTTTTGAGCAACCGTATTAATTTTGAAATAAAGTGAAATGGAAATATTAGAAAAAAGTTAATCTTTTAAGAACTTTTTGAATTTATTCCGTACATTTCTATTAATTAATGTACCTTGTAATAAAGTGTAAACATTTCAAGGGAACATCCAATGAAAAACGTAAAATTCAGTTTTAAAAGAGTTAACTAAAAATGGTGTGAGATTTATAAAAATCATGACATTTTTTAAGCAAACTTCATTACCTTTTAGAACCAAAAAGTAAAAATATCGGACTCGGGATTACGGAGATAATGGTGTCAACATGATGTTCTCCGCCATCGTTAATAGTGGCTGAAGATAAGAGCAACCACAGTATTTGGTGGGAACCAGCACACTTAAATATTCTTACGGTGTCATAATTAAAATAAATTGAAAAAGAAACAACGTATGAAAGATTTTATTCTCTCGTAAGCCTCTACGCTACGGCTTGCTCTATTGTCTGTCGTAGCCCACAACCCCCGCGCGGGGCAATGGGTAGCATCGGCCCTCCAACTGTCGCTCCAGTGGTCCGCACTGTGCCCTGCTCGCAACATGAAGAAAGGGTGGTGGCCTAACCTGCCCCGGCAAACTCGGATGTAGAAGGCCTGGACCCTATTTCAAAGTGGCGGACATCGTAAGCCACAGAGCTACACTACAGGGCATATTCCTCGATGAATCTCACACAACTTACCGACAAAACAATAGGATCACGAGGGAAATGGAAAACTAGAGTACTGCAGCTATTTTTGTAAGAACCTTTGCAGTTATATTTAATAGGATTTCGAGTAGACATATGTTTTTGATTTCTCGTACGGAATATACATCTTTAAAAACTAAAAGGATGTGAGAATAACTTGCAGGATGCTTCTTTAGGAATGATATGTTCTCAATATTTCAACTCTTAAACACTGATGCAATGTTTTACTGAATAGAACATCCTGATCTTTTCATTGCTGCTTTTCTACCCAAAAATGTGGAATTATAACAAAAAATTCAACACTCATTTTATTCATGTCAAGAAGCAACCTAACAATAATTCAAAGGGTGTATAAAATTTACATGTACTTTGTAAAAATAAAACAGAGAGCCATTTCAGCATCTACACCCAGAAGTACGGTATTTTATAATGTTAGTAACATGATTCTATTACAATCTTTATGACCAAACAGACACAAAAATGCAATCACAACATTTTGCACAACAAAATTTAGCGATAAATATTTTAAAATATAATGCGTGTTATCATTCAATTTATTTATTTAAGAATAACCATAAGATTAATATTAAACTCCTTGCGTACAATAAAAATATTATATAGGTAGACATGTACATCCAAAAATTATTAATTTCTATTAAATGTCATTCTTTTTACCAGCAATTCCTTTACCTCTATCATAAATCATTTTACATTGTTTACTTACTTTATTTGATCAGGCAAACCGTTAAACATTTTCTATTGCATGACTAAATAAAGATTTCCTCTTACCCTTAGCAAAACTACTTTGCAACATCATTATTTTTAATATTAAAAAAATAATCTGCCAAAAAATCATTTTCAGTCTTATAAATAAATACTAAAAAATCAGTATTAATCTCTTTTTGCCGCTTTAATGTACCCAACACTTCATCTTTAGCACTTTTCAATCTTCCCTTGTTTAGTACCATTCTTAATCCTGTATATTCCAAAATTCTTTGTAATTTTTTTAACGAACACATGACAGCCAAAATAAAAGTCTTCATTCAAAATAACCCATAAATATTTAAAGCTTTCAACCAATTCAATGTTTTCATTTTCGTCTATATAAATCTTTCATTTCTTTACTTCCTCTCTTTTACTTCTACTTCCCATAGTCATACATTTGTCTTCTTAACACTGACAATTAACTTATTTTTTATAAACCAATTTCTCACACTAAGTATTTCGTAATTAATTACATTTATAACTTTATGTCCCATAAAATATAATGAAATATCATCTGCAAACAATTTTACGTCTTGTATGTTCGCGAGAAATATTTTCGCAGAATATGCGTTGGTCATTACGTGCGTTTACTGAATATTATTGCGCAGACTCCAGTTTGATTTACTAAATGATGATTTGTTAATCACGGAGGTTGAAGGCTAGAGCCCTGTCACCAACTTGGTTATGTAGCAACTATATCTTAAATGCATTGTAGAGTATAAGAGATATTTAGTTCCCGTTGTCTCATTGTCTAGAGGCATTGGGTCAATTTCTTCACATGAAGAATGATAAGCATTATGAGCTGTCATTTCCTCCGCACAGTAAGCCGGGGTGACATTCTGTGTTGAAGAATTATAAACATAGTCCGTAAGTGTTCTTAAAATAATTAATAGTGCATCAAGGAACAATGTTTGTCGGAGATTTTTTTTCATAAAGAATTGTCTCCTATATGATTCTGTAGATTTGTCTGTCTTTTGGGTCTGCGTTGATGTAGTTTGGGTTGATTGTGAGTATATCCTGTCGTTTTCTTCCATGTTTTTATCAATTTATCTTTACATTTATTGACATGTTTTAATTTTGAAACTCGAATAGTTTTTTCATAAATTACTACCGTTTAAAAATTCATAGTATACGTTTATTCTTCATTGCACGTGACAAAAATATTTCACAGCTGAACTAAACTCATTTAATTATGACCCCGTCCTGACAACAGAAATGAGTGAAATTATTTTACCTAATCATTCGCAGTCTAGGTCAATATTTGACCTGCGTATTAGAGTATCTTTCTGTATCATTACACAGAAAACTCAAATTTAAGAGCGCGTCCAAGGTTAACCTTGTAATTACCGGGCAGTAGTGATGTCAAAACTGATGTTTCCCGCACAGTACAAAAACTGTGTACAGTACAAAAACATATCCAGCGTATACCACAACTAAAAAACACAACTAAGAAACACAAGATAAAAACTAGTGGTGCTACAGAATGGCAGAGATATGATTGCGTAGGTTTCCGCGGCCGGAATTCATGTTGTCCAGGCTATCCGGGATGAGTCGCGTCGTCGATTTGGTGGCTGACGTTTCGGCCAACATTGTGGCCTTCCTCAGAGCGTACTTCAGCAGTGCTCTGAGGAAGGCCACAATATGTTGGCCGAAACGTCAGCCACCAAATCGACGACGCGGCTCATTACGGATAGTCTGGACAACAAAATGGCAGAGACTTTAGTTTTTAGTTTTCTATTTCTTTGGGTCTTTGCTAGCTATTCGGAATTGCCACATACTCTTTCTTGCCAGCTACCGCCTATCACCGCCAAAAGTACATTTTTTTGTCATTTTCTTAATTTATTGGTTTCCTATCGGTAGAAAGAAAATATTAATTTTAGCATATTAAAGAACACAAAAACCTAGCCCTAAATGGTAAGTTTCTTTTAAAAATTATGGGCCGTTTTAATGAAAATTGCGTTTTAGCGATACTAAAAATGCGAAATTTGAAGCTCATTTTCACAGAAAATGTTTGAGTTTTCAAAATACTTTACTTGAAGTTATTTGAAGCACTTACCCTCAACAAATATAATAAGGTTTACAAATTATTGGTAATGTGAATATTAAAGATGTGAGATAGCCTTTAAAAGAATTACATATGAGTAATTTTTGAAAAAACAAAAAAACACCTCAAAATGAACTCTACATCATATTAAAGAGTGTAATTAGCACTATCCGTTACATACGTTTAAAGAAAAAAATTGTAGCCATTTACGAGTAAATGGCGTTTGAGCGTTTCTGAAAATACGGAATTTTGAGCTACTTTTCACAGAAAACGATTGTGTTTTCGATAAACTTTACTTGACATTATTTAAAGCACATGTACTCATAAATATAATAATTTGAACAATTCGCCGCTAGTGTAAATATTAACGACAAGAGAGACAAGTCGAAAATATTACATTTTTGCAATTTTTGAAAAAACAAAAGAATACAGCAATATGGCGTTTATGTATTCTCATAGGGTACATTTAGCACTATCCCTACCAAAAGTTTAAAGAAAAAATTGGGAGCCGTTTTTGAGAAAATCTTTTTTGTATTTTATTAAAATTGCACATATTGCACGCAATATTGCGCGAAAACTACTAAAATTTTCAGAACAATGTACATGACTTTAAACAAGAACTACTTTGGAGAGCACATTTTATTTGAAGGAAAAAATCTCTATCTTCAATTTTGTAGTTGGAGAACGAGACGTCGAAAAAAAATCTAACTTTCACAATGTTCCAAAATTCAGAGTTATCCGTGAAAAGTCGGACCTATGCCATGTTAATAAGTATATTTTACTCTATTCATACAAGAAATTTAAAGAAAAAATTTGTAGCCGCTTAGGAGAAAATTTTGAAAATGTCTGGGGGGCTACATGTAAAGTACCCCCAAATTTTAAAGAATCTTTTTTCAAAATCTCAAAGCTTTGACTAGAATCAGATCGACCGGGAAATATCCATTTTGGAAGAAATCCTACGTATGGTTTAGGCGCTAGCAGTGTTCACAGACGGACGTTTTCCTTTCAATTGTTTTTTTTGGTATCATGGACCCACAAAACAGGGTTTCTGGCTACAGCACGTGTTAGGGGATTTTTTTCTTAATTTAACAACTGGTTTTATCTACTTTTTACTTTTCACGGCCCGGCAGTTAATTTTTTTCCGCCGAAAATTGGCCATTTTTTCGCGCAGCATTTATAACTTTCCCTATACTACGTATATCACTCCGTGTATACGTTCGTATACGGGAAAGTACAAATGAGAATACTGAAACATACTACCGAAAAGTCGTTTTTGAGATAGTTAATCGAAGTACGCAAGATCATGTTAAAACAACCAAATCTACCTAGTCTTCCAACTATCTGAATTCAGAGCATATAATTATTTTTTGTAAACGCACTAGTGAAAAAGTGTTATAAATTGTTTCTTAGTACAGTTATTTTTAAATGTGAAGGTTCAAAGCAAAAGACCAATACAAAATCAGTTAAACTATGATAAAATATGTTTTTATACGTAATAAATGGATACGTAAATCATTGAGAAAAAACAACAAAGTAATAATGCAGAAAAGGAAGATTAATATTATAATACATCTGAATACTTTAATAGAATGAGGCAGGGCTGTCAAAGGGCACGCAGGTGCACTGTTGATTGTTAGTGATTCCGGACGTGTCAACTACTAAGGTCATAATTCCCGTAAGTATTGTGCATGCTTTTTTATCGTGAGGTGGCGATGATCTTCCCCTCTGGATGGCGAGGTCCTGTGCCGACCTATCGACGACCAGCGGTGTTTCCAAACTAGATATTTCACACCAACGAGGCACCGCCCCAGCCGGGACAAGCTCTAAGCCCCCCACCGGGCTCCCGGCCTGTGTCGTAACGTAGTGAATATTAGTATAAGTGTGTGTAAAAGAGGTGAAGATAGGACAAGGGAGAAGAACGAAAGATCGCGCCTGGTCCGTGGCCCGTTAGTTAGAGTACTGCTCCGACATTCCCCTGGTGTTGATCGGAGAAACCACGGAAAACTACCCATCGGAGCAGCTGGCCGTTAGAATTGTCCTCCAGACAGCGACTTAATCCGACCTAGCTAGAAACAAAAATCATCCCACTATCGGGACTCGAACCTAGGACCTCAGTCAGAGGCACTGGAGTGACATCAGTTGATGCCCTGAGCCACCTCTCCCACAGGTGCTCGGGAACGCCTGCGGGGAGGGCGAGTGGAAGCTCCCGTCTGACAGGCCTTCACAGTAGGTAGTAACGGCGGGACACAAGAGGACGTATGGTAAGTTTCAGGCCGAGTCCTTAAAAACACTAAAGTATTGGCTTTCCAAAAATATTTTTTTAATTCGAATTTTGAATCAAACCTTGTCACAAAATGTATCAAAAATTTGTTTAAAATTACAAAGCAAAAACATCATTAAAAATTAAAATGTAAAATGAATAAGTAATGAAATGTAAATATTTTTTTCATAAATGCAAATTAATATTTAAACGTGTGTATAATTTAATAAACATTCTTTTATAAAATACAAACACATCTCTTGCGCCCAATTTGCATATTTCTGATAAAGTGTTAGATCTACGTCCCAACTCTGAGAACTTGTCGCAGTCCGCAGAGCAACATCGACGCGTGCGTCGAACTCATCTGAAGGTTATTCTGTGTCTACGGCTTAGCGAGACGCAAAAGAGACAGAATTCGAACCGCAACCATGGCACCGAGGAGTTGCGTCAGGTACGTGCTCTCACCAGCCCGGCTGCCCAGGTCGACCCGACATGGATGTATCCCCGAAACATTCCTCTTCCCGGAGGTAGAATATTCTGCTCTCGCAGAATCCGCTTATTTGTCAATTGATTTATGCGTCATCCGCGCGTGCCCCTGTCCGTCGCAGAGCCTCATCCATCCGTCCACATCGCGTCGCCGATCGCCTCGTGGCGCCTGGCTCTGTCGCTACCCAGCGCGTGTCGCATTGTTGTGAAACATTTTCCAAACTAGTAATGCTACAGAATGGCACAGACTTTCCCGTAATTCCTTTTTTATTTCTTCGGGTCGGGGCTAGGTATTCGGAATTGACACATACTCGTGTCAGCTGCCATCTATCGTCCACTAAAGTACATTTTTTAAAACATTTTCTTAATTTTTTGGTTTCCAAATGGTAGAACGGAAATATTAATTTTAGAATATTAAAGAACACTAAAATCTCGTCCTAAATGGCAATTTTCTTTTAAAAATTTGGAGCCATTTTTAAGAAAATGGCGTTTAAGCGCTACTAGAAATGCGAAATTTGAAGCTCTTTTTCACAGAAAATTTTTGAAAAACTTAATTTGATGTCATTTGAAGCACATTAACCCACAAATACAAATGTTTACAAATTGCTGATAATGTGCATATTAAAGGTGTGAGAGATCTATCAAAAAAATTACATTTGAGTAATTTTTGAAAAAACAAAAAAATACCCCAAATTGAACTTTACGTCACATTAAAGAGTGTAATTAGCACTATCCGTTCGAAAAGTTGGAAGAAAAAATTGGAGCTGTTTATGAGAAAATGGCGTTTGAGCGTTTATAAAAATGCTGGAATTTTGAGCTAGTATTCACAGAAAACGGTTAAGTTTCTCGAGAACGTTTTTCTGACATTATTTAAAGCACATGTACTCGTAAATATAATGTAAACACATCGCCGCTAATGTAAATATTTACGACGCGAGATATAAGTAAAAATGTAATTTTGAGAAAACAAAAGCATAGAGCAATAGTGCGTTTATGTCATCTCATTTATGTCATTTAGCACTATCCCTACCAAACGTTTGAAGAAAAAAAATGGAGCTGCTTTTGAGAAAATCTTGTTTTTGTAATTTTTTTAAATTGCAACTATGTCGCGCAATATTGCCGTAAAACTACTAAAATTTTCAAGAAAATGTGCATGACCTTAATGAAATAACTCACTTTGGAGAACAAATTTTATTTGAAGGAAAAATATCTGTCTTTAATTTTGTAGTTGTAGGAAGACGCCGAACAAAATTCAAACTTTTGCAATTTTGAAAAATCCACTGACGGACATAGGGACATTTTGCTTTCAATTGGTTTTTCGGTATCAAGGACCCACAAAACAGGGATTCTGGCTACACCGCCTGTTAGGGGATTTTTTTTCTTAATTTAGCAACTGGATCTATCCACGTTTTCGTTATCAGGGCCCAATAATGATTTTTTCTACCGAAAATCCTCCGTTTTTTCGCGCAACATTACATTACTTTCCCTATACTACGTGTATTACTCCGTATATACGTATGTATACGGGTAAGTTAAAAGGAACTTTGTTGCTCTTTATACAATACTGGATATGCAATTACCCGCTAACTTTATGTCTAGTTAGCACCGCAATTACAAGAGAAACCAAGAAATTACAGGGATGAATAAAAAATAAGAATATGAAAATTTATCGCTTTTTTGTTGATCAATAGTACACGAAAAATAAAATTTAGTATCCGAATACGCGACAATTTCCTATGTAGTTATTTTTTATTTATATCTGAAACTTATGGCTTTCTTGTAATCGTGGGTTTTCATTGTGTGAATTAGGGGTAGTTTTGCATTTCCAGTGTTAGTTGAAGAGCAGCAAAATTCCTTTTTCAGATGCTATTGAGCAACAAAAAAAGCGACAAAAGCCCATGTAATATTTTTTCTCTCCATAATTTCTCGGTTTACTTGTAATTATGGTGCTAACTTGATGCCAAGTTAGCTGAATCTGCGTAGTGGGGTCAAATGAAGAGCGACAATTCTTTTGCGTAATAAATTAGCAAAAAAAGCGACAGATATTTGAGTGTAATTTCAATTTTTTTAAACTTTGCTATCCTAATTTTACGGACCTCCAGAGACAGCGCCGCTGTGCTCTGTGACACCGGCTGGGGCGTGCTCGGTCCGCCCGGCCTGATTCGCCGCCCCGCCCGTCAGGCCGATGGGGTGGCCGCCTCTGCCGTCCCTGGGGCCCCGAGCGCTCCCGCCGCTAATCGGGCCTCTTCAGCCAGCGTTGAGCCCCCCACACTCGGGGTACAACAGACAGCCGCGACTTGAAATTGCAGAGCAGCGAAATGATTGTCAAATATTAGTAAAATAAGGCAGGTAAAGTAAAAGTAAAAGTAAAAAGGTGTTGGTATATGCAATTTCTATGATGTAATTACAGTCGGCTTTGCGTCGCCTTGAATATGTATTATATTCAAAGTGACAATTGTTTGTCAAACAAACCTGAAACGTATTGTATCTGTAATACAAAAATACATGTTCCTATTAGAAGAGACGTTCGTGCGTCTTTACCCATAAGTAGTTAATATAACAAAAGTAATTGCGGCAGCTGTCAAATATGTGATGGAGCACGGTAATGGTTTTTACTGTTCCCCTCAAATTTCTTGAACAAGTCTCAAAAACGTCATGTAAATATTTGGCATGCAAATACGCGAGAGATATTTTGACTATGGTAGTACATCTAGACGTTTTTATAATAAAAATGTTTTCGATTTTTTCGCGTTTAAACGTGTTAAAAATTCAAAATTACCGCAATGAACGATCTATTTTCTACATATTGTGTATTAATAAAATAATTTTCACCCATTTGAGACGCTAAACATTTTATATCTTGCCTTAGGGGAAATATATTTTTGTCCACAAAATGGGTAGGGAGGAGCGGGAATATGAAAATGGGTACGTATTATTTTTTGTTCATACCAAATGTATTTCAGAGTTGATTAAGCCATTAGGAGATAGTTCTTCCAATATGGCGTTTGGGAGGTTATATTGCGAACTTGAATGAAAAATTGTCTTCAGGAATGATACAAACAAAAATTTTGTATGTCATAAATGAAAGTAAGCGTTCATTGAACCGTTGTTATCAAACCGAAATCTACCGCCTCTTTTCAGTTTAATTCCGAGTTCGCCTACTAGAGTGCCAAGGGCTTAGTTCGATTCCCAGCTCCTAGATGCGCTGTCTATTTCTTTACGGCCGGCTGCAACAGCCAGTCACCCGACCTGTGAATTCAATCGTATGATGCGAGCGCTGGCTCGATGCATTAGATCTTGTGAGTAGCTGACGCGGGCAGATGTCAAGTGAATGAAGCTTTCAGAGTATTTTTCTTAAAACAAAGTGAGATACAGTCTAAGAAAGATAGTCGAAATGTAACGTTAGGTACTTGTACACATTGCTACCATTTATGAGTGCATAAAAAGATTCAAGATTTTGTATTAATGTTTAAAGAGGCGTTGACGAGGCATCATGCCTGTCAACTTTGTGTAAAATCCTGGCTTTGTAATTCTGCGTGACAATATAAGTAAATTCAAACATTGTTCTGGTCAAAATTTAAAGAAATCTAAATTATAACTTTTTTTCGGCCATTGTTTAGAGTGAAGTAGGGGGCATCCCTTTTCCCAGTTGTATATATGTACCTAAATATTATGTGTAGGTAGTTCCTTCAGTTCACGTTAAATGAATTTATTTTTTTAGTTAACTCATTTAGCAATTCACCCTGAGGAGAAGAGAATTGAAGCTTCAATTCCATTTTTTGTTAATAAACGAAGTTACTAAAATAAAATTGTTGTTATAAAAATGTCTCTGTGTACTTCACCTGACCAATCTGTCCCACGAGTTCCCTTGTTAATTCATAACAGCCTAACTTTATGTTGCGAGATTAAGGGACTCAACTCGCAATCGTCCAATATAACCCGCACTCTTCCTGTAAATTTCTAATATTACGTTTAACTATACTTTTTGTTACTTTTTGTGTTATTAATCATATTAAAATCAAGGTCAGAAAATACTGTGCTGTAGAAGCGAAAATTCAGCAAATTATTGATGAAACACTTAATTATATCACTCGAGTGTTCTCTCAGCGGTCTAAATGGTGCTCCGCCGAAGTTGCCGTGAATTCACGTCACGCACCCTCAAGTGACAGTTCGGGAGCATCTGCCGCGTCTCACATCGATCCGCGCTTAATCCACCGACAGCAGCTCCTCTTCCACGAAATGCTTCGCCGCCCGATGGTTTGATCACTTGGGTAACGACAGTTTAGAAAGGAGCCATACGAAGTCGAAGTCATATGACTTTCGAGATGCTGTCATTCACCGGGAAAACCTTTTCTTTTTACGTAAAATGCCTACTGGACAACTTATTAACTGACTCATAAGCTGTTTCATAGCGAAATTGAGTTATTTGATGCTTGACCGAAAGTTGCTAAGACAGGAAAGAAATCTCTATTACTAATTTCTAATGCAAGCAGAAATTGAAAAAAAAAAACAAAAAACTATGCAAGTGCTGCTTTAGAAAAAATAGTGGAAGATTTGTCATCTATATCGACAAACATTTTTTTTCCGAATTCCAGATACCTAACCTTAACGGTCACAGATTATTTCTTTTTTAATAACTTGAGCAACTGCCTGTACAAAAGACATTGCGTGGCCATTGACATTTTAAATCTCCTACCTTATCAGTCGAGGTTGCTTCACTTGCGCACTGATGATATAATACCGATACTCCAAACGTATGCTATTATTTTGCGCCGAGGTTTTGTTTACATTATTATTTTTACCCACACAAACACATGTTTTTATGTTCATATATATATATATATATATATATATATATATATTAAGTATAACATATTGTAACATAAGTACTTGAAACCCCGCCGCGGTATACACGGGCGTCGGAAAAGCCCCCTTTCCCCACCATCGCCTCCACTTCCGCCCCCCCAGTCCCTTTTTCGCCCACCTTCCAGGAAAGGATCGCCCTTTCACCCTTTTAGGCCAGCGATTCCGGAATTTTTTTTTTTGTCTGGGGAAATTTGGAGATTTGCCAACCTGACGCGTCCCTACAAACCTAACCGCTCGACGCCCCACGCTACCAGACGGTTGAGCTTTGATCTTTCTAAGAACCCAATTGCATCTATATGATTATTTAGGGAAGCCCAGCTCCTAACAATTCTTACAAACAGTTTTAACGGGTGGGTACCGAGATTTGATTGGCCAAAGTTAGACCCCACTCCGACACCATTCGTTCGAGGAGAACGAATGGAACCCTATCTCGCCGGCGGAGGAGAAGGAGAGATAGTATTTGGAGGAGAGAGAGTAGGCTAGACAGATGAACAAAAGCATTGAGATTCGAAATTTCATGCTGCGAACTTCGATCAACCACTTCTGCTCTTCGGAGAGAACGCTGCTCTTGCCGTGGCTGCTGGGTGCTGGCGGAACATCGAGTGCAAAATTTCGAAAAACGCGGCACTTCAGCATGTTCAACGGAGAGGTACTTCGATTGATTGATAGATTGTTCGTGATTCCTGGCGCGTCAACTACAAAGGTCATTAGTCCCGTAATTGTTAGTGCGTATTTTTCTTCGGGAGGTGGCGGTGATCTTTTCCCCGCTGGATGGCGAGATCCGGCGTCGACTAGCGACGTTTTCCCCTTAACCAGGTATTTCCCACCAGCGGGGCACCGCCACCGGGACAAGCTCTAAGCTTCCAACTGGTCTCCCGGGTTGTGTGGTAGTGTAGTGTATGTGTAATGGGTGAGGCTAGGACAAGGAAAAGGAGGGAAAGATCGCGCGCGGTCCGTGGCCTGTTTGTGAGGATACTGCTTCCGGCATTCGTCTGGTGTTGATTGGAGAAAACCACGGATAAACTACCGATCAGAGAGGTACTTCGAGATTATTTAGCTGACCGCGCCCTCCGTTTTGAATCTCGACTGGTATCGCATGGTGACGGGTGCTTGTGGGTCGCCAGTTGCCACAACACGCTGGAAGCGATTCTTTGGGGAGCAGCCATTACCCGACCAGCGCGGACACCTTACTGGCGCATGCCGCTGCCGCCCGCTACACCATCGCCGCACCAGCGGCGACAGGCCAATGGGCAGTCTACCCAGGGCCTCTTAACTCCCATGTAACATGGTGGAGACCATTCGCGCTCTCCTCTATCACCTAACAGGAACCTAAAAGACGAACTGCTGCCAACGATACTTCAAACGAGCGGGGCTGCTGCGTAGGTTCGCTATACTGCGAACAAAACTTCTGCCGACTTGACAGCCGGGAGTGGGGGAGAGCAATGTTGCGCACTTACTCGGGCGGCAGACAAGTGTTCGATCTTGCATCAGATCAGCCGTTGCGTCATACACGTCCAACTTATTGTATTTTTGGTAGAGTTGTAATAATGGCGCTAGTTTATTTGATGAAATTCTGTTACACAATTTTATCGCATTCCGTTACACTATAATCCTACCAAAGCAAGGAATAACGAAACATTTTTGCATAACAGGCGCAAAGCAGATGAAAAGTACATACAGCGAGACGCGTTTTAAGAAGGAAGATGAATTGTATTTATTATGAAAGATTTATAAGAGAGAAGTATCTAAAAGCAAAACATTCTTGGTTTGAATACATACCTTTCACAGAACGTTCACAATAAAAAAATTGCAGGACCTTTCGAAGTTCTGACTTTACCTTTTATTTACAAGGTTTTCAAGGAGGCGCCCTATTGAATGCATTGGCATAAAGATAAAAGTTAGAAATGTCCCGTAAGGTGGATGTACATATACATCGTGTCATAAGTATATCAGCCTTTAAGTAAGCCTTTATCACTAAACGACACACGATGCATAACCAAACAAGTAATGGCGCTCCTCTTGGCACTCGGGGCTCTTCAATTTTCAGTTGCTTCGCGCTATTACATTTCATTTGTTTCTTAGGAAACGTCGGCAACTCTGTAGCGACATCATCACAATTTGAAGCCTTTGATTGGATAACGGAACCCCCTCTTCCCTCTCAGCCTGGAGCTGTAAAGTCGGCAGAAATATTATTCGCAGAATAGACGCAAGCAGGCGCGTAATGTTATAAAAGATAGCGTCGATGTTCGCCGTTTCTTCAGCGGTTTCTTATATGTGTATATTACGAATAATTGAACATTTAAAAGCCACTTTTCGTATGTCTCACGAATTAGCAAATTTTTATGAGCAGGAAGTTGGCGAGCCTAACCTACAGCTGTACCCCGCGACACTAGCAGCTCCAATCGTAGCATCCTCGAGCTTTGTCTTCGGTTTTGGTGGAGAGTTGCAAGGCCCTTAGTCTACCTGCGCTCTGAGGCCCTCCGGCGCGTCATGCGGGGCAACTGAACTGGATGAGGGCATTGGCCAATAACAGAGAGACTGGCCATTAGCTCCAGAATACATTAATGGGTGTTAATGTTAGTTTCTTGCTAAAGGAGCAGCGCATTGATGTGTTTGCATCACGCATTGATTTACCAAATATTGATATGAATTCGAAGTGTGTGAATTTCTCTTTGGTAATACATGTGTGTACGATACCTTGTTCCTTCCCGCATCCTAAGACGTCAGAACGGAGGTGCGATATTACTTATAATCCTCTTTCCTCGTCTCGGCTAGCCGGGTCAACATCAAGTAGCGTAGAGAGTACATTATTGCATTCATACAACAATATCAGGACATTACAAGATGCAGAATTCTTAAAATTCACTGTCCCATATCACGAGAAATATTAATTTTTCGGCATTTCTGGAAGTGTTAAGGAACCATTGTAAATAATGAGTAATTTATGAAACTATTGTTATGTGCTGGCTACTTGTTTAAAGCACCATTTATGTCCAATTACGTCGAAATATATCAGATAATTCACAAATTCGGTTGTGAAGTAATTGTTAAATTGGTCTGTATTTTGTGCTAATGAAGATATCTAGATACGAGCGTGATGACTCGTATTTCGCTTCATAAATAAACATAATAATTGAAATATAAAAATTATATTGATTTTTTAGAAAAATATCCTATTACAGAGAAAAGTACTGGGATTCCATGACATGTACACAATAATTTAATGTGGTACATCTAACCACGCAGTGTTAATATTGTAAACGAGTTATGAATACAAACGGGCGGATGTATTGAAAAGAGCCTGCAGAAGTGGTCGTTCAGGGGAGATCAGAAGACAGAATGAGAGCCTGCAGGGGTTTCAGAGATTGGCGCGGAAAGCTCTTGTGCATTCATTCGTGGCTTTCTGTAATAGAAGGTACGCTGCCGGCCAACAGGGGTCGTTTCGTAACGTTCTGTGAGGCTTTCAAGGCTTTCTGTGAAGCGTGTTAATAGTCCTGGCCTGGACGTCAAAGAGAACATCAAAGATCAAAGGGAAATATTCGCACTGCTTTATAAGTCAAAAAGCTTCACATGTTAGTGTGCTTGGAGTGTTTCAAGTGACCTTTTAGATAATATGACACTACCTACAGAAGGCAATTTTATTTCCTTGTGCCGATGAACTACTTTTTGACATAAAATAAAAATATAACATATTTTATACGAAAATTAAGCATATAACTTCTTTCATGTTTGCAAGGTTGGATAGAGTGTGTACTGGATGAAATGTAAGTATTCGTAACAAAATATGCTGACTAAAATTAAAAGTAAATAGAGTGCCTTTTCCATTTTATGGGTTTCGAAAATCTTAACGCAGAAAAATTGTTTAAAAATATTTTTTTATTAAATACCTTTCTAATACAGCGTACAATTCCACTTTACAGAACTGTGTGGATAATAGGCGGTTCAGATTTACACAATAATACAAAGTAAAAATAAAGGGAGAGTGTCCCCTCTGGGCTCCTCAATGGGAAATCAGGGTGGGCTCTTGGGAGTTTTAGGTGGTGATTTGTGAAATGAGTGGGATAACGGGGCTTATGATGTGGAGGTGGTATAGGAGTTACGGGGGAGGAAATTTATCCTTGGGGAATATGGACGAAATGTAGTTTGATACGGATGAGTAGTTTTACTTAGTAGTCATGTCGGTTGGAAAGGGAAGTTAATAACCTTGTTGAATAATAAGCTTGTTGAAGAATCTTTGGGAGAGGCGGGTGAAGTGCTGAATGACTGGAGGGAATTTTGGGTCATTGTAGATTTGTGCATTTGATATAAACCACGGGGCATTTAAAGTAGTGCGGAGGATTTTATTTTGTAGGATGTGGGTGTGGGGGCTGCAACTCCCCACATCGGGGTTGCGTACATTGCAGGGAAGACTAACAATTTATATAGGTGCACGGTGGTTCTTAGATTAAGGGATGACTTTCTATTAATAAGAGAATAGAGTTGGCGAAGGGAGGAATACTAGATTTAGGTGCGAACGAATGTGTGCTTTCCAGGTTAGACAGGTGTCCAGAAGGACTTCAAGGTAGGGATAGATGTGCTTTGCTCTGCCCATTTGAGCGGAGTCGATGATATGCGGAGGGTTCAGTTAGAAAGTAATGTAAATTTTAATGACGTGGCAGATATATAAAAATGTGAAATTTTTGAAAAATGAAAAGTATATAATAAATTGGAGTTTATGATATATCGGACAGTACATTTAGCACTACTGTATTTTTACATGGCATGGTTAGCATCACAAGAAGTTTGGATAATGTGTTTATTTCGAGATCAAATGTTTCTTAGATTCAATGTACTGAATATAGCGGTTCATATATGGACTATTGAAAGAATAATATGGTATAGTATATTTGCCCTAGTAGTTAAATACATACGTAGTGACTGTATTTCAAATACATTATTTCGAATCTATTTTCATGAAATGAGTTCGTATTGTGATATGATACTGGCTATATTTCATTAATATAAAATACGAGTAGTTTTAAAATTAACAGTAACGTATATGTGTGTTTTATTACGCTATGCATATTTTCAGAAACAATTTCATTGATCTTTAAGTGTGAGGGAAGCAGATATAGTATGAAATGTGACAGATGAAGTAATTGGACACTTTAGTAAGCTACCTTTCTATCATCAGTGACAATGTATCCACACCGAAGGGAACAAATTGTAAATTATAAGTAAATATTAATTAATAGTTAATTTGTGTGTGTATAGTATTCCTTAAACAGAATTTTAGTTAACGTATGTGTACCTTGGGTGAAGTATGAAGATGGTTGTGAAATGCAAATAATCGACGTCAAGATTTTAATTTCAATGCACGTTTTTGAGGCTTAGATTCCGAAAAATATGTTTTTTTCAAATCTTCTGTCTTTGTGCTGAAGAATCAACACAAGCTTGCAACTAAAATATATACAGAATTTGCCCAATAATTAATATTCCCAAATTGATCTGATTGATCCTACAAAACCCCTGCAAATTCAAATTTAATCTTTTAATTGTGAGATTTCTTCACATGAAACGCCAAAGAATTTTGAAAATTTTCACAAAAATGGCTCAAAAAGACCCAACATTTTAGCCGCAGTATAGTCGTGTACGCTCATACAAATGACGCAGGACCAATTAAAAACTCTGAATTTTTGAAAATTACAAACACTTAGAACATTTGGAACGCTTTTCCTTTAACAATATTAGTAAACAGAGACATTTTGTTTTTCGTAAATTCTATTCTTGAAAATTAAATATTCAAATGACGTCTCGCACAGTTTTCAGATAAATTTAACGTACGTTTCAATGTAATTGGTGCAATTAAAAAAATCATAAACAAGGTTGTAGGTAAAGAACGATGTTATATTTTACTTTTTCATATCCGTAAGTTTATACGGAGAAATATGCATAATGTAAGAGAAAGAGAATAAGCTCTTCGCCTGACAGGAAACTAGTAATTACGAAACTATCTACACGAGAACAACGGTACCGTGATGGGACCTAGGGATTCTCTGAGTATGTAAAGATACAGTGCCAAGATACCCAATATTTGGGGAACGCGAAGATACTCTTCACTGGGAATATTCTCAGAGGAGCCATAGGTCACGTGAGAGAATCCTACGCGCCGATAGATTGCAGCTGGGAAAAGAATGGGGCGATACCATAAAGCTGGCCTCGATTCAAGAGAAGGGAAACTAACTTATATCAGAAAGTCTGTGATATTTTGTCGGACCACAAGTTTATTTGAACTTGAAATTTGAGCGCCGTATGTTAATGATGGATTAAAATTGTCAGGCCAAATGCCCGGGTTTGGTAAGAATAAAACTGATGTACTTAAATAGGACGATATTGGAAAAATTGAGCGAAATTCTATGTCACCACGAGGAGAAGCAAAGAGTTCCTGATGTACTTTGTATTGGTGTACACACTTTTACAATGATAATAATGAATTAAGCCTCTAGTTGTGAGATATTCAATGGCGTAGTTAGATCTATATCACCTAGGTCACTAACGTACTACATTCACAATCGTATTCATTATAGTTACCATTTCAACATCAAATGTTCTACCGCTCAACATGTTCGTTTGCAACGTGGATTTCACATTTCTCTCCCGAAAATAAGTTGCTAGTTATTGCTAGAGCAGTTCAAAGTTCCAGCTATCTAAAGGTAGGTCAGCAAAATCTGCATTTCTCAACAACCGTGAGCAAGAAGCATTTTTATCAGTTTTGCGCACATCGCTTTTGCACAAAGGCTATCGTAGCCAATAAATCTCAGCCCCAGGTAAGGTCGGCAAGTACATTATGCAATACTTCGTCGCAGCTGAGGCAAATAAATGTCAATCCTAACATAAAGATTTTACATGATTGATTATGTCCATTGTAAAAACGTTGCAAGCAATGGAATATGTAAAAATGTAAATATGTTAACAAATGTCGCAATTTATTTAACAATGCCGCAATTTCACAAAGCGTAAGGTTACAGCAGTAGAGACTAATTAGGAGAAAACAACAGTTTACTCTCCCATTCACTAAAAAAAAGTTGACATATTAGCTTATTTACAGGGTCCAAAGGCATGTTTCCAGATGTGTTTCCTTTATGTGACAATACTTCATTTTCTCTCTCCTAGATACCTGCATATTTTTTTGAGCGAAGTTTTTCAATGGTTACAGGCGGTCGCCCACAGCTCAGTAATGATTGAAATTCTTGAGATAAAGGGATGCTCCCATATCAAGAAAGTTTTATGATTGTGGGTCTATTAAACATTTTTTTACGTCGTGTTCGTGGTTGTCTCATGGCTGCTTTGCTAGTTTTAAAAGTTGCAGTTGTATGACTTGTTGGGAGAATAAAAACACTTATCCAGTGTTTTTAATTACTTGTGATAATCACAAACGAAACAATGTACATTTTCATACAATTAGATTCTCAGTAACATTGTTGAAAATGAAAAATAAATGTTGTTCAATCATAATTTATACACGAATGTTAAGCAATATGGGCATTGTACTGCTCACGGTTTAAAGTTTAAAAGTAGAACTACAACAGCGAATCATATATTCGACTACATTTGTCCATAGGTATGAATTCCTGTAGTTTTATACCACGTGAGTTGGTAGAATACATTTTCATTTATACTGGTAAGTCAGTGTAAAAAAATATCTTCTTTTACATCATCCATAAATAGTTACTGTTATAATGTTTATTAATAATGTTAAAATAGTGTAAATTTTATTGTTACTTTCACTTTATATTAAGCCCTTTTTATTGTGATTTTAAAGTGTTGTTTCTAGGCTGAGTGCTGGAAATCTCAATATTTAATTCCTAGAACCAAGCCCAACTTTCAATTTTTGTTAAAGAAAGGAAAATTGTCCTTGTTATGCTGGTATGCTGGGTATCATCGACCAACTATTTCTCTCACAGCTGACGAAATTTAATTGTTGGTAAGCGTAGGCGTTTACAACCGCTCGTGATATTTATGAACGTTGAACTTATGAACATTGCTCGTGATATTTATGAACGTACCATTTATTACTTTACGTAGTAGATGATGTAGTTGTTGTGTGCTACCAGAACATGACCATGACTGTCGACTCGTGTATTACCAAAGATAGATTTTCAGAGAAGAAACAATTCCTACAAGCTTTCTGACTCTGCGTATATCACGCACAACATCGTTTAGATTAGTTATAAAAGGCTGTAAATTAATTATCAATCAGAATATGAATTTAGAGCAAAGATAAATTTTAATTAAAACGATACATTATAATTTAAATAGACAATTGCACAAATAAATTTATTACAATTTTTATTTACCGGTGAAATCCGAGAAAGTAGAAATATTAATGTTTAAAATACTTTCCAATAAATATGAGAATACGTATACAATTGAGATACTCCAGTTTTCACTCTGTAAAAATATGTAATTTGTTATTACTCTTCAAAGGTAACTTTATTGATTTCACATATATTTACTTTCCCTAAGTAAGATACTACAAGGCTAGAATTATTGTTGAGTTCATTAGCAGAAGTGTTGAGAGACAATATGTAATAAATGTGTGTAATAAATTTATTATATTTTTAAAAGAGACAAATCTATATAAAGACATTTCCACCCTATGTAAATTATAAATATACAATTGGACTCACATGCAACTCTTCGAGGTTGACACGGCCGTAAATCACTCTTTTTTTAACTTCTCGCGCTTGAGAGTAAATTATGTAATGTTGTGTGAAAAAACAGCGAATTTTAGGCAGAAAAATTCTTATTACAGCGCCCTGGTAACGAAAACGTGGATAAATCCAGTAGCTAAATTTATAAAAAATCCTCTGACATGTGGTGTAGTCAGAATTCATGTTTTTTGGATCCTTGATACCGAAAAATCGATTGAAAGTAAAACGTCTGTCCGTCTGTCCGTGAACGACCCTAACGACTAAACCGCTCAGCCAATTTTCTCCAAAATTGATATTCCTCGATTGATCTGATTGATGTCACTGCTCCTGGAATTTGAAATAGATATTTTAATTTTGGAGGATAGCTTACATGAAGCCGCTGGGACATTTTTAACATTTTCAAAATAATGGCACCAACAATTTTGATTAAATTTTGTTGTTGGGTAGTGTAAAGGACGTTTAAGAAAATGGCGCAGGTCTCACGTTGGTTAAAAACTCTAAGTTTTAGAAAATTGAAAAAATTCAAAATTTTTTCAGTGACTTCCTACAACTACAATTTTGAAGAAATAATTTCTTTCTTAATTCTTCTTCTATTCATCAAAAACATCTTGAAATAAGGTCATGTTGAATTTTGCGAAAATATAATTTTTTTAGTAATTTGGCGACAAAAAAAGTCTACCGCTCCCAATTTACTGCGCTTCCTGAACGTAAAATAAATAGTGCTGCTAAGCACTTGGATGCATCGTAAATTAGAATTTATATATTATTTCGTATTTCTTTGTTCGTTTCTTCTTCGAGCTTTTGTTTTAAGTTTTAAAATTAATATTTTAGAAATTATTTAAAACCTATTTTAAATTGCGTCCTTTAATTGAGTCAAAAGGAATAGATGATTTCGCTTTGCTTAATAACGTGTGGGAATAAAAAGTAGTGCATGAAAAAAACGAGCAATTTTTATGTATATAAGAATATTATATTTAATTATTATATTTTTAATATATATTTTTATTTTCTTCCTAGCGGTATCAACAATGCTAGTTGGCAAAATGTGTATCCCTTACAAATTAGCCGTCATTGTTGCTTGTAACCCACTGTTGTAACGCCTAACTGATAACAGAAGGCAATAATGACTGACTGCCATTTCTTTCGCATTAACATAAACCAATAGTTTTTTTTGCGGCTAAAAAACGCATCGTGCATCATTGGTATTCGAATAATTTTACATGATTTTCGTAAATTTGCGTACTTTTCGAACAATTTTTCTTGAAAATATGTGCAAGAGAGTACGTGCTGTTTTAGCACCACTAGTTTTTGTATGCAATTATCTCTCTTTGTTGTTTGAAAGTTCGAAATAGAAATAACTATTTATCCATCAATCAATTTTTTGCCACTTCGCCTTAGTGTCACATGTCTGTAAGTAATGATCGACATGTTCATGCGTAAGGTATGGGATTTTGAAGGGTATTTGGAACATAGCTTCTAAAACAATCGACACAATGCTTGTGACATTTGTGTCACGTGCTCCAGCTCCCGTGCAATCTCCCTGTATGTGTGGTGGTGTAGTGCATGTTAGCGTAAGTATAAGTAAGTAAGTAAGGAGTGAGAATAGAACAAAAAAGAGGAAGGAAAGATCGCGCGTAGTCCGTGGCCCGTTTGTTAAGGCGCTGCCTCGGTATTCGCCTGCTATTCATTGGAGAAACCA
This sequence comes from Acheta domesticus, assembly GCA_031308135.1. Classification (NCBI taxonomy): domain Eukaryota; kingdom Metazoa; phylum Arthropoda; class Insecta; order Orthoptera; family Gryllidae; genus Acheta; species Acheta domesticus. The sequence continues at coordinate 76,491,323 of JAHLJT010009419.1, read as the reverse complement.
TGTTTAACTACCCATCAGAGCAGTTGGCTGCTAGAATTCTCCTCCAGACAGCGACTGAACTCGACCTAGCTGAAATTGGCCATCAAAGTTTTTTAGGTGAAGAAATGTCTGAATTTTTGGTTCTCCCTTTTTGCATTTCCTTCAAATCATTACAATACCAAAAATCTACATTTCACGAGACTGAAACAAGAAAAGGTTTTGATTTGTCATGCTTCTTTTTAAATTGTTTAATGCAGTACTACTGAGACCTCGACCCATTTCTTTAATATCTTCTTCGTTCTCAAAATCCTTATACTTCGCTCCGAAGGTTACAAGACGATAATCCGAAGTCTCGAAATCCTCGAGTAGAAGCACGGAACTCTTCAATCCTTCCTACGTTAAAGCATTGCTCTTGGGGTACGATGTGAAGTATCAGATATACAGGAGACTTAGAATAAATTACAAACTTCTAGCGTATCTAGAAGCGTTGAAGACAAGCGCGTTTGTCAATGAACATGTAGAAGGAAATTTCATAAAACGAATGACTCAATTTGAGATCACACTCGTCATTGGAAGGAAAACCATCAAGTACTAGTGTTTGATGAATACATGAACTCGCAGGGCATAATACGCTCACTTGCACCGAAAAAATGGTGTTTTACCCCTCCTTGTTCAGCTTCGCGTCTCTATGTGCACTGCTATTGCCATGCATAAATCAAAGATCATTGCTGAAAAATTTCTGTAGTCAAGAATAAAAATAGAGAATAAAAACTCATATAGTAGGATGCAAGTTGTAATATGTGAATGTTATGTAACTGTCACATATAATACGATAATATACGTTTTGTTTACGCATTTCTAGTTTTACGTTTGAATCACCGAATACATGACAAACAAAACATTATATTATAAGCCTGAAAGATATAGTAAATGGCATTACCGCAACATTTATAAAAAAAATTGAATATTCAAATTTTATGCATTAATTTTTAACATGTCACAGTAATATTTGCAATGCAGATGTAATCTACAAAATAATACTTCTTTATTGGCACAAATGCTTCAGAATATCTCGAATGGAGCTTCTCACAATGTCTTAAGAAAGGCAGAATACTGATGGGAGGAGGGGCGGTGATCTGCGAGGAAATACTTTTCTCTCATATATCCCTTTTTTCGTTTCCCACTATATTGCGTCTCTCGGAGTGATGGCTGCGGATATGAGAATCGGTGATTGAATCTAAACTCCATTCGTTAACATCTACCACACACAATCCGTAAATGGAAGAAGCTTCTAATCGAATAAATGAATCATGTTTACACATCGGGCTTCAAACTGCTATTTTTACGGAACGGCAAGGCGAGCTGGAGCCAAGTCCGGCACAAATCACTTATACAAGAGCAACCTCGATATCCCGGAGACGTTTCCCTCCCGCGGAAGCCGGAGCTGCCGTTTCCCATTTCGCGTGGCCGCGCGCAGTCGATCCGAGATTGCAGTGCGCGGGTATCTGTCTCCAGAGTCAACACGGCTACAGCAAATATGCGCGGCAATCTCAAGCGACTGAGTCCTCTGGGTTCTCCCCGCGAAAGACGCCGCCAGAAAACACCGCCGCGGGCCTTCACATACTACTCTGGCAGCGGAGTCGGAGTATATAAATACGGAAAATTTGCCACGCGGTAAAAGAAAAATGTTATCAAAATTGAAAGCAAAGAGCCTGATAGGATTTTAAAATGAAGAGCTTGTTGTGCAAACACAACAGTTAGTGTCATGTTGAGTAATAATGTTCCTTTAAAGTGCGATATCACTGAAAACCAGAAAATGTGGATATTTTAAAACAATACTTTAAACGAGACTTAAAATGTCTTTAATGTATTTTTAACAATGAGTTTCTACATTTAGACTCAAGTTTATGCTGTCCATGAGAACATTTTGGGTACGTACAATTGTTTTCATTGTGTGGTATACGGAAAAAATAAATCTTTTTGTTTAAAACACTAAAAATATTCGTTTATAAAGTTTTGTCTTCAACTAAATTTCATGATTTTTTCTTTACATGAAAATTTGTAGGCCTCACTTGTGTTATCACGTGCTCTTATTAACCTATTTTATAGTATATACACTAAATTTTAACAATATATTCAAATTAACAGAATGAACGTTTATTTGCCATTATTAGTTCATTCGTTTAACGTGCGAGTTGTAATCAAACTATCAAAGCATTGTTTTGCGATCAAACAAAACAAACTACACTCCACCAACGCAGTTGGTCTTGATTGAGGAATGGTGAATGAGGTTATAATTAGCGAAGCGGAAACGAGTTTTTATACGTTCGAAGAGCTTTTTAAATTCAAATAATAATGAGTAGATAATAGTGTACACAATTGCAATGTTCAGCAATTGTCTGACACACGTGTCCCTTCGAAAATATTTTCATTTATTTAAGTATATGTGGTACTTTACGTTTTTAAGTTCAGGTGGTCAGTAGAATTACTTTATCACAGTAATCTACAGATAATTCAATACACACGTGCATGTACACCTCTTGAAAAATAGAAAACATAAAAGTTAGATTTTCAGGAACATGTTTAACTCAGTGTTCACGGGGAAAAGTGATTGTATAGTTGCAGCATTTGTAGAATTGCCTCATATTATTTAGAACTAGAGGTGATGTACTGAATGGCATGAAACAATATTTTGACAGTTTTCGATTTTTCTAACAGTGTCTACAAGGTGAGATCAATAAAAGACCGGACTGATTTTATAACTTGTTTATTTGGATAGATACAACTTATTCGAATTTGTCACCCTCAAAGTAGTTGCACGCCAAATCTTTCCCAAAGTTTCTTCCCAGCTCTCGAACTACGCCTGGTAAGTCGCCTTAGGGATCCTCTTCAGGTCCGCCGTACAATTGGTTTTGATGTCCAAAACTGACTCGAATCGGCGCCCTTTCAAGGTTGATTTCAGGGTTGATTTTCGTCATCGATTTTAATGGTTTTAAGAAAATTTGGTTCGGCGTTGGCTCGATCCAGGAGCTTCACACGTGTTTGTCGTTGTTCAGCAGTCAGCACTCGCGGAACGAATTTTGATGCGACGCCCAACATCCCCAAACATTTTGTCAAAATGGTCTGACAGGATCCAAAACTAATGTTCACTTCATCGGCTATCTCCCTAATAGTTAAACGGCGATTTGCCCGCACCAGATCGCTCACCAATTTGACGTGGCTGGAGTCTGTCGATGTGGAAGACCGCCCGTTCGCAATTCGTCTTCTATCGAGGTTCTGCCCGATTTGAAGCGACTATAACATTCAAAACACTGGCTTCGAGCCATAACTTCATCCCCAAAGGCTTGTCAAATCATTTCGAAGGTTCCGTAGCACTTTTGCCAAGTTTGAAACAAACTTTCACGCACACACGCTGTTCCTCCAACTCCTTCATTCTTGCCGTTGTACGAGGTGATCAGGTTCTCGCAAATACCTCAGTTGCTGCTTAAAGGCTCAACCTACACAAACGCGACAGCTGCGGTTTTACTTGTCAAATGTGTCCCTGGATGGCGCAACTTTTCTCGTTTAGATCCGTTGAACGGTTTGAACGCAATAAAGTCAGTCCGGTCTTTTATTGATCACACCTTGTATGTTGAAATGTTCTCTTGTAACTTTTCTACAGATTTTTAAAAAAGGTTTCCTAATGTGAGCTCCCAGTAAACGTTTCAAGAAATGGGTAAAAAATGAAACAACTACAAAAATTTAACTCAGTATAATTTTACAAAAATACAAGTTTAATATCTTATACGTAAGATATTGTCTTATATGTCTTGCACATAGCCTAGATATTTAAATACCACAAAAGTCAAATATATACGCATCGTTTTTCGCCACCGCACTTTCTACATGGGCCTGGAGTAAACTCATTAGGAACATCACCCACAATCCTCCTATTGGCCTCTGAAAATTTTAAACCGAAAACATGCCTCTGCATCTTCTTCACCTGGGAGGAAAGATATTCTTGGTAGAATTTCCCATTTCGCCATGTTCGATTCCTCGTCGGAGGCGAGGCTCTTATTGTCGCTTTTGCTTTTTGTTTGATTGTACAATTGTTTTAAATCTTTCTCTTTACGACTTCTCTGGGATTAAATTATCAAATTATCTTTTAACTCTTTCTTCTTCCTGCTCTCTCGAGTGATAGGCTTGACAGTAAGTTCTCGCATTTTATTAGACTTCTAAGGTATAAAGAGTACCAAATACCTTAATTTTTTATTTTACAAGACGAAAACTTGGAGGCTAGCGCTAGAAATCTTTGGGGGGTTCGGGGTAGGCGTCAATGTTTATATTCGGAGCGGCAATAACATTTTGACAATGCAAGTAAAATAAATTGCATTACAATAGCTCGTAATGTCTCTTCAAATAATGTAATGGCTAAAAGACTTATAGATGAAGTAGCGAAGTCGGGCAACTGAGAATAAGCACTTCAAAAAAATTTGCTTTTCATTGTACGCACTAATGGGCGACTGTTCGGCAACAAGCGAAGACGACACTAGCATTTGACTCAGCTGTCTGCAAAGAACTACTATTTTAGTACTTTCCAATTGGCAACAAGGCCACTACAGAGCAGTGGAGTTTTATTTGGGTGTACAAGTCGTGTGTCAACGTCAAGGAAATAAAAAAATCACTTTTTCTTTTGAGGGTATTTAGATTTTTCATTTATTCGCTCTTCCGTACGATGGGCGTCATAGATCGGCTTCAGCGCGTCTATTGTGGGAGCTCAGGCCGTTGGCAAATGTCTCCAACGTCTTCAGAATGGACCGGGTGGCGGCAGCACATGCCTGCGACGTCCCCCACCCCCCATGTAGTGCCACAAACTGAATGTCAGATTTATCTATTCTTGTGTTATTCCTTTGATGAGTGAATATCATCAATAATTTATGGATGATTTGGCATACATAAATTGTGACACAAGACCGGTTTGAAACTGCACAATTTTTAAACATTTGAAAAAATTATTTCTGAACTACGATTTTTAAATATTAAAAGACCCAAACCCCGTGCCCTATTCCTAATGCGTGAATATGTGCGAAAAAGGCATTGGAGGCCTGCTGCTAGTGAGCGAGCGTCTGTGATTGAGATTGTCTGATGCGCGTTGTAGTTTTTAGCAATTATCATATTCATGAAATTAGTGTTATTCGGGAATGGATAGTGAAAAAGTAGTACAAAAGTTTTTAAATAAATGCTTCTTCACTTTCATATGAAGAAAAGAAACGAGTAGTTGATATTCGGCGACCATGTCCTAAACTAATAATACTCATACTTAAAAATTTAATTTTTAAAACGACAGCCGATTGATGAGAAAAATGACGAGAATATATTTTTCAATACTTTAAATTGTATTATTGCAATTTTTGCAATAGAAACTACAACACCCCCGTTGTTGTTATTTCGCGACTATCTTTCCCTCACTCTTCCAATATCATAATTTAAAATAAATCAGGATTTTGCTTATATAAATCAATTTTACTTTAACTTTCCAGCGGGCGTGCTGTCGTAAATTTTACGACAATAGCAGATTTTTTTGTTTTGCTGTTAACTCATTGTT